>CAIGQZ010033112.1:31280829-31293374 GCA_903798205.1 Danio tinwini
GCGATGCAGATGGGGACAGTTTGATATCAGTTCAGTAATAGATCATAACCGGTTATTACGCACTGACATCATTTATCCCCTATGCGCGATGTCGCGGTAGAATACTATGGCGAAGGTAAGTAAATAAAACACTCATACTACTTAAAAAGTAAATCTTTTACTGACACTGAGGAATGGTAAAGCAGGAGCCAATATTTCATTACTAGGGAGAAATGCTGTAAAACTTCATCTCTGCCCCCCTCCCCCTCCCCCACACACACACTCTTTGGGCATTTGACCCGTTGGCATGTTCATGAGGTAGTTTCCTTTCCTCTCGGCTGTTAAAGCGATACTTGTGGATACTTGTGGTGCGAGTTTATTGTATTTATTCTATTACGGATTACCTGATAACCGCGTATTATGCGCATATAGACTGACCCGCGGCTGTTTTTCCCGCGTCACTCATGGGGCTCTTTCATTTCTAATCGCCCTTTCTGTTGAGCGGGTGAAGACAATGATCAAACATAGGGGTGTAAGAACTTGCCAGCGCTCAAAAAGCAAGCGGAATAATATTTACATTAGTTTATTTGTTATAATGCTCGTGCTGTCTTCTGTGCATGTATTGGAGTTGTCTAAAACATTCAAAAAGAGTGTTTTTTTTTTGAGCAGGTAAAATTAAAGGTACAGTTCATATATATTACTGCTTGTATTAAAGGACAAAATTGTATTACAAGTAATATATAAATATATTTATAGATTTTAATACAATTTTTTTCTTGTGTTGTAAAGAAAAAAAAATCTAATTATGTATGGAAAGCATCGTCAATGCACCGTGATGCACCGAGATAACGAATTGAACTGAATCGATGGCATGATAATCGTAACCGAACCGTGAGACCAGTGTAGGTTCACACCCCTAATACACACACACACACACACACACACACACACACACACACACACACTTATGCAGTGGCAGAGTTAGACCTCTTTCTTAACTTCACACAGAAACAGCAACGCATGCGGCATAACATCACTATACTGTTATACTAAAGTATAAAAATAAGGAATTGATGTTATTTATTACTTGATTGTTCTAGCTGCCTCACAGAAGTGCTCTGTTTGTTAACAGAGTTGTTGAATGTTAAAATAAGGTGAATTCATTAAAATAAGGAACATCCTGGATCTGTTTTCTTTGCTCTTCTTTTATATTTTTTTAATGTATCAGATTGGTTTCGGTATCAGTAGATAGTCAAAATCAAATATCTCGGACTCAAACTCGAGTGCAAAAAAACCTGATCAGGACATCCCTACTTAATGTGGTCTTATCACATTCCAAATTTGCTGCAAGTGCTGGATTTATGGATGGTGTTTTTTTTAACAGTATAATATACTTCTCTCTATGGAAAATCCTCATAAACCACCAATACTAATGTGTGTTATTAATGAATAATACTTGTAATAAAAACATTCATACAACAATCATTAAAGCAAAAAAAAACATTTTATTTTGTGGTCCTATATAGAATAAGGTGCTTACGAGATTATACAAAATCGCATTTACAAGAATTCTTTTTTTTTTGGCATATTTTGTTAAATGTGGCAGCAATAAGTATTATGCAAGCCCAGCCATTAATAAATGTTTACATTTACACCTGGTGACAACACCGAAAAAAAAACCCTAAAAGAGAGAAACCGTAATAGATAGTAATACAAAAATCTTTTATGTTGTCAAATAGTTGTTTTTTTCTATCTCTAAAAAACAAATGATTTGAAAGACACTTTCCCAGCACCACCTGGTGGTCAAATTGTGCAAATACGCAGAAAAAAGATTTGTCGGGTATTTGATCTGATTGCAGTCATGTCGTAAATTCATTATAAATGTTTGGTAAGGATTAGTATTTATAAACTGAACAGTGGATAATAGCAGTTTTCTTAAATGTCAGATTGAGGAGAAAATTCACTCCATCTTGGTCAGCTTTGAAAGTCAAAAAACACGTAAGTGCAAAAAATATATATAAAAATGTGACGCTTAAGTGCTCAAGGCATTTATTTACTTTGAATTGCAGGCTCTTATTTTAATAAGTAACCAAAATGCCTAATATAAAACATGTACTGTATAAAGCTGTAAAACATCTCACTGTTATACTGAGAGGTGGTGTATATACTGTATATATGTGTTGTTTTATACGTTTTCTCTCTAATTTGCAGCAGTGATATCCTCCAGCAGCGGCTTGTTAAGTTCTGGATCCTTCACCATCTGCAAAACCACAAATATATATGAACACAGAGAAATCGTCATGATCACAGTGAATTTGACCGAATGTTTTTGTATTAGTGCTGATGATTGAGTACCTCTGCATCCTCATTGTTCGTGCACAAAACTTTCCCAGTCAGAACACAGAAACTGATGGTCACACAGAGCTGAAGCACCGAAAGCACGATCATCATGATATCCAGACCTCCGACGATCATCTAGAAGTGGGTTAAGATCAAAAATGACACTTGATTAATGAAATAGTCAATGAGGCCTAAAAAAACAGCTCTAATCCACCCTCCAATGATATAATTCATTCAACAAACCACAATATTTTTGATCAAGAGTAATATTGATCTGGATGAATTATAAACACACTGGTGGTCAATAGTTTGGAATAAATATAGATCTATATATAAAGTATCTAAAGCTATTCAATGGCCAAAAATACAGTAAATGCTTCAATTGTAAAAATAAATCTGTATATAAATAATAAAAATAAATATACTGTAACTGGCTTGACTTTTTTCATCTTTAAATGCCATTTATTCCTGTGATGCAAGGCTAATGTGTTTGTATCATTACTTCAGTTTTCAGTGTCACATAATTTTTCTGAAATATATTTAATATGCCAAATAGACACTTACGCTACTAAAATAATGTAGTTCATATTATATATCATATATCATAAGTTGTCAAAAAAATTTACTTTTTGTTTAAAAAAATACAAAACATTTTCTTTGCATCATTTTATACTTTATCCCTAAAAATAATTCTTTAACGAATAAAAAATAGACATTTTATATGCAATTATTAAATAGAAAAGGCTTCCATAAATATATATAGTTTTACAACTGTTAATGTTTTACTGCATTTAAAACAAAAAAACATAATAATGTATTATTAAAATTCATTATCAACATTACATTAAATAACTAAAGTAAATTCACAAACAACTGAATTGAACCTTTCATTATAAATAAAACAAATTTAATCATAACCTGATTGGTCTTCATGTACTTCATACAGATCTCTTTATCACTCATCTGTTCAGGGGAAGGCGTGGAGTAGTAATAATCATTGCAGTATAGATAATTTCCCCTGACCAGGTCTATTGAACACAGGACAATAGCTGTGATGGCCATCGCACCACTGACTACATTCAGAAGCATTGTGAAGGCCAGCTGTAAAACACAACAGACAAAGTTGTGATGCTTCAAATGATTCCAGAACAGATTTTTTTTTTTGATACTGCATGATTTTGACAGGCACTTACCAGACAAGAACTGGGAAACCTAGCTGCAAGAATAGTCACGATTCCAAATACAATTGCCTGAAAAGCAAACAAATAAAAACCTCATTGTACATTGTCCGTAAGCATGCATGTGTATATATACAGTTTAAGTCAGAATTATTAGCCCCCCTTTAAATTTTTTTTTTTTTTTTCAGTTTTAAATATTTCTCAAATTATGTTTAACAGAGCAAGGAAATTTTCACAGTATGTCTGATAATATTTTTTTCTTCTGGAGAAAGTCTTATTTGTTTTATTTCGGCTAGAATAAAAGCAGTTTTAAATTTTTAAAAAAGCCATTTAAAGGTCAAAATGATTAGCCCCTTTAAGCTATATATATATATTTTTAGATCGTCTACAGATCAAACCATCGTTATACAATAACTTGCCTAATTACCCTAACCTGCCTAGTTAAACTAATTAACCTAGTTAAGCCTTTAAATGTCGCTTTAAGCTGTATAGAAGTGTCTTGAAAAATAGCTAGTAAAATATTATATACTGTCATCATGGCAAAGATAAAATAAATCAGTTATTAGAAATGAGTCATTAAAACTATTGTGTTTAGAAATGTGTTGAAAAAGTCTTCTCTCCGTAAAACAAAAATTGGGGGAAAAAGATAAACAGGGGGCTAATAATTTGACTTCAACTGTGTGTATGTGTGTGTGTGTGTGTGTGTGTGTATGTATATATATATATATATATATATATATATATATATATACAGGGAGTGCAGAATTTTTAGGCAAGTTGTATTTTTGAGGATTAATGTTATTATTGAACAACCATGTTCTCAATGAACCCAAAAAAACTCATTAATATCAAAGTTGAATATTTTTGGAAGTAGTTTTTAGTTTGTTTTTAGTTTGAGCTATTTTAGGAGGATATCTGTGTGACTCCATCCTCAACCCGAAAAGGCCCCACAAGCTCATCTTTGATGATACCAGCCCAAACCAGTACTCCACTTTGCTGCGTCTGAGTCGCACTGGAGCTCTCTGCCCTTTACCGATCCAGCCACGGGCCCATCCATCTGGCCCATCAAGACTCACTCTCATTTCATCAGTCCATAAAACCTTTGAAAAATCAGCCTTGAGATATTTCTTGGCCCAGTCTTGACGTTTCAGCTTGTGTGTCTTGTTCAGTGGTGGTTGTTTTTCAGCCTTTCTTACCTTGGCCATGTCTCTAAGTATTGCACACCTTGTGCTTTTGGGCACTCCAGTGATGTTGCAGCTCTGAAATATGGCAAAACTGGTGGCAAGTGGCATCTTGGCAGCTGCATGCTTGACTTTTCTCAGTTCATGGGCAGTTATTTTGCGCCTTGGCTTTTCCACACGCTTCTTGCGACCCTGTTGACTATTTTGAATGAAACGCTTGATTGTTCGATGAGTGCTTGATTGTTCGATGATTGTTTTAAGAGTGCTGCATCCCTCTGCAAGATATCTCACTATTTTTGACTTTTTGGAGCCTGTCAAGTCCTTTTTTTGACCCATTTTGCCAAAGGAAAGGTAGTTGCCTAATAATTATGCACACCTGATATAGGGTGTTGATGTCATTACACCACACCCCTTCTCATTACAGAGATGCACATCACCTAATATGCTTAATTGGTAGTAGGCTTTCGAGCCTATACAGCTTGGAGTAAGACAACATGCATAAAGAGGATGATGTGGTCAAAATACTCATTTGCCTAATAATTCTGCACTTCCTGTGTGTGTGTGTGTGTGTATAGACACACACACACACACACACACACACACACACACACACACACACACACACACACACACACACCTCTATGTATTGAAAAATGTGCTTTAGAAAGATAATCTTTTAAATGAAAAAGTGTAATTTTAGGTTTTGTGACTCACAAAATATGTCACAACCAAAATACCCATAATAATGGGGCTAATGTCAAACATGGTAGTAATACAAATTTATAATCAGAATCTATGTGCTTCATAAACAAAAATTAAATGCAATTGCAAGAATAACTCATATTTGCAAATTACATTATAAATATATTTGGGTAACTCAGTGCTAAATTATTAAGGAAAAAAATTAAGAAAAACATAATCGTATTCATTTTAAAGTTATAAAATATTTATATTTAAAGGTGCAGTATGTAAGTTTGACACCCAGTGGTTGAACTAGGTATTGCACTCCTGGATTAAAACACACGCAAGCGCAGGTTGCCAGATTGAGGACAAGAGCGAGTGATTTAAACTGTGTTCTAAATAAAAGCAACGGCACCTGACAGAAGAAACATTCTCTATATTGAAAGAAGTTTTTGTTCTAACCAACATCTCGAATTGATATTTTAAAAACTGCTTCTATTTCTTACAGGTGAACAACAGAAAACTATGACAATGATCACCTCAGGTACACCTCATGAGCTTTAATCAGTGTTAAATGCTAACATTGTGAGTTTGAATGCCATTTTACATGACATTTATTGCCATAAAATAAACTCTTTGAAAATTGAACTTTAGAACTAAACACACATCAGTGATTTAGCATCTGCATTTGACAATTGTTAAGAGGTTTAATATGTATTAATACTTAAAATGACTATAAACCTTACCATTTCATAAGAGAGTGCACTACTCTGTGCTTCTGAATGACTGTATTTATATCTGTGGTGTTTCATCTGGTGCAACAGCCCAGTTGCTTATCACTGCATATCTCATTAAGAAGTGTGTTGTTAGGACATGGGGTTACAATGTAACCTGCTCGCCTAGTGTTTACATTTGAAATATTTATATTATTTGCTAATTAATAACCTGAATCTGTGTCTCATTTCGGAGTCTGCTACTGTACACTAGAGGTCGTATTTTGGTGACGGGCGCATGCTTTCAGAGCCTTTCTGAATGAATGAATAAATGATATTCGCGGTTTTCCACCAAGGAAACCTGGGGTGCTGAAATATAATTGGCTAAATTGGCATTGGGCATGTTAAAAGAACCAAAACAAAGAAAGATGTTCCAGCCCGTAACTCACATTTTCAAAGCAGAATATCTGACTTCAGCATTGTTTTTCAGATGAACAAGAATGTTCACTTAGCATGTTTCTTCAATATATTTTATGCTTTAGAAGAGTCAAAAACTTCGTTATTATAACATTATATTTATTAAATGCATGTGTGCTTTCTTCAAAAAAATGCTTCACGATTTCACGTTTTCTGTAAAATTTAAATTCTTTTACGTATTTCAAAATAAATGCTTTTTAAAGGAGAAGGTTTTTAAATATAATAACCTTTTAAAAACTAATTTCTTTTGTCTTTGTCATGATGACATTTAATAAAGTTGTACAAGGTATTTTGTAAGATGCTAGTATTCAGCGTAAAGTGCAATTTGAAGATTAACTATGTTAACTAGGCAAGCTAGTTTAATTAGGCAAGTCAATGAACAACAGTGTTTTGTTCTGTAGACAATCGAAAAAGAAAAAAAAATACATTCTTAAAGGGCTGATAATGTAGACCTTATCAGTTTCTAATATTACAAAAAAATATGTTCTCCAGAAGGAAAATATAAGGAAACAAAACATTAACATAACATTAAATATCCTGGGAAATATTTGAAAAACAATTATAATTTCATTGCAGGAATTACAATTTTGCTTTTAATTGAAAGATGCAACAAAGTATTAAATGCATTTAATTAAATCATTAAAATAATTATTTTCAAAATACTTAAACTTTTTTATACTTTTCAAAAATATATCTGACTCAAACAAATGCTAATATTAATATGAAATGAATTGAGTTGAATATTCTTATTTATCAGTAATTAAATGAACACTCACTTTACATATCAAATA
The DNA here is from genome assembly GCA_903798205.1 of Danio tinwini. NCBI lineage: Eukaryota > Metazoa > Chordata > Actinopteri > Cypriniformes > Danionidae > Danio > Danio tinwini. The sequence continues at coordinate 31,288,170 of CAIGQZ010033112.1, forward strand.
TTTAAAAGGAGAATAAAACACAATAATTCTTACCGTACCACCTAACCAAAAAACAACATCATAACCAGTAATGTTGTTCCAATTCCAAAGTCTGCGAATCAGAACCCCCAACACAATGCTGAGGACTCCATATATTATCTGCATAGTCTATAGAATAAAAAACAAACAAATAGATTTTTGCTTGAATGCCTCAAAACTGATAATGCATCTTACAATGTAAAATAATTGTAATGGAAACAATGAAAACAGTGGTTTAATTCACCCCAAGAGTAGTGTGGATGCTCTTCAGCTTCTCCCTCATAGCCTGAGACACAGAATATACTGGAGTGTAGCATAAAGTGCCCAGGATCTGACACAGAATGGGCCATTTGCTCTTCGGGTTTGAGGTGACGGTGATGACCGTAATGCCTTCACCCTGAGCCAGTGTTAGAGACATGCTGCGGGTGGAAACGATGTACTTCAACCTTCACACAACTGATGAAGACCAAACCTGCTTTATAAAACAAAGAAATGATCATCATAGTACATGATCAGGATCAGAAAGAGCTTTTATTGCCAGGTATGTTTACATGAGGATGATTTTTTTTGTTAGAAGTGTCCACAGTGCAAAAGATTAACAGTGACAAGACAAAGACACATATAATAAAGCAATTTAAACAGATATAAAGGTAATAAAGACTTTTTTTTAATTAGTAGAAGATACTGTAGGTAATAAAATATACAAATTGTCAAATGCATGTACAGGAATAGTACTATATGCAATATTGTATGGATAGCTGTATGATAAATACACAAACTCAATAAATCAAAGCTTGTTCTCCAAAATGCCCCATTATTGACCCGTTTTTTGCTTGGTGCAAAAAAAGAAGAAAGAAAAAAAATGTGGTTTAACAATAACAAAGAAGCTAGTTCTAGGGATGTTCTGATAACTTTTTCCCTTCCATACCAATACCGATTTCGATACCTGAGAATAGACATGGGCCAGTATTAGTTTCTAACAGTATGATAACCTTTGATAAAAAATATCACGGTTTCACAGTATTGTGATAAAATTTGCTCTTTTTAAATGTCTGGGTAAAACACTTTTTTTCTGCTTTGAACACATTGGCTGCATCCAAAAATTGCATACTTCCATACTATATAGTACCCTAAAAACAGTATGCGAGCAGAGTAGTATGTCCGAATTCATAAAATAGGAAAAACAGTATGTGAGAAGAACCCGGATAACTACCTACTTCCAGCGAGATTCTGAAGTACGCATCAAAGGAATCTAAGCTATCCCATTATGCACCACAAGATAATTCATAAATGGAAGTGAAGCGACACAACTGACGCAGGTATGTCATGTGATGATGACAAAATGGCATAGTACGTCTGAGCTCCATTCATACTACTCATATATATACTGTATAGAACATACTTTTCTAAGGTCGAGTGTTTAATTTAAATTCAAATGCAGTACCTACGGAGTAGAAAGCAATTTTGGACTAGGCATGGGCCGGTATAAGATTCTGACGGTATGATAACCTTGGATAAAAATATCACGGTTTCACTATATCACGGTATTGTGCTCACTGCCTTAAAATATATTCTGTTTAAATGTCTGGGTAAAAAACAACAACTTTTTTCCAACCTTTGAAAACAATATATTTTATTTTGTGAAAGATTTATAATATTTTGGAGCAGTAAACATGTCAGGCTGAATAATTCAAATGAATCATTGACTTCTGCTGTCTTCCATTAGTTTCAAAAACACAGATTTCTTTACAACTTAAAAGGGGATCTTTGGATATATTTTCTGCTGGAGATACTGTAGTCGCCAATCTACCCCCCATTCCCGAAAATTAAAAAAATAAATAAATCCTACACATACCTTAGGAACGGTATAAAAAATTTTTTTGGCGGTTTTAAAACCTTGACTTTTCTAAACCGCGGTATACCTTGAAAATAGTTATCGTCCCATGCCTATTTCGGACGCATTTTTTTTTGAGAAACATTTATGATATTTTGGAGCAGTAAACATGTCAGGCTAAATAATTCAAATGAGTCATTGACTTCTGCTGTCTTCATTAGTTTCAAAAACACAGATCACTTTACAACTTAAAATGGCATCTTTGGATATAATTTCTGCTGAAGACACTGTTATCCTAAAAAAACAAAACAAACTAACAAAAAAAACCTAAAAAAAAAACAAAACAAAAAAATCTTACATATACCATAAGAACGGTATAACAGGAAATATTGTCATTTTAAAACCTTGACTTTTTCAAACTCCGTTATACCTTGAAAACGTTTATCGTCCCATGCCTACCTGAGATATACCAGAGTATTTAAAAAGATGGTATCAGGTCAGTTTATTGTGTCAAATACTCACCAATATCGATGCCAGAGTTTTGGCAGTATCAGCGAGTATTTCGAATACTAGTATTGATATCCTAACAACTATAGTTAGTAACAGGCGTAAGTTTTAATTTATTTATTTACACATTTAAAGAACTGTCTGAAGCAGACATTTCACAACATGCTTACTTAACCCTTATGCAAAGGTGCTCATTTTATATACACTAATGATATAATCAGAAAAATCGCATAGGAAATAAACAGTTTCTCTGAATTTATCAGGTATTAATTAGGATTTGATTCAAATGTTAATTAACATTTGATTTATTCGATAAAAGACTTGATAATATTTATTCCAAATTGGAATATAATAAGAATATTGTCATTCAAAGCTTTAATTGTTAATGATAATTATTCAATATTATAAATGTCTTCAATTGTTCTGATTAAATATCATTGAGGTAAAGTAGGTTTTATATTCGCACATTCTTTCAATGATAACTTGTGACACGTTTCCTATATTATTTGTTTACCATGGTACTTTGAATATTCGGTCTGATATCACATGAAAGTATGATTCAAAACAACATTAGCACTATTAAATTGATAGTGAACATTGATAGATAAAATAAATTGGCTGCCAATATGATTCCACTATTTAGAATTTGCAAAGAAATATTTTGTGAAATTATATTAAGGAGAAAGCCTGAATGTGCGAATATAAAACCAACTATACCTCAATCCATTATTGACCATGTTTTTCTGCTCAGTTTGGATAAACAAGACAAAGGAGCAAGTTTTAGGGATGTTCTAATAACTTTTTCCCTTCCCAATACCTGAGATTATACCTGAATATTTAAAATGATGGTATCAGATCGGTTTATTGTTTTAAATAGTCACCATTACCAATGCCAGAAATTTTGCTGTATCAACTATTTTTAGATACTAGGATCGATTTCAGAACAAAAATTAATTAAACAATGACGTAAAGAATCACATTGACTTTAGTTTTAATTTATTTACGTACACTTTTGAAGAACTGTCTGAAGCAGACATGCTTACTTAACCCTTATATTTAAAGATGCTATTTTTTATACACTAATTATATTTTCAGAGAGATCTCATAGACAAATCACAGTTTCTCTGGATTTATTAGGTATTCATTAGGATTTCATTAAAATGTTAATGTTTGTTTTATTCTATTAAAGGCTTGATAACAATTATTCCACATTTGAAATTAGAATTCAAATTAGAATTCAATTAGAATTGTCATTTAAAGCTTTATTTTCTTAATGAAATTAGTCCAAATAAAAAAAATCTTAATTTGTTGTAAATATAAATCAGATTTATTCCACAAAATATTGATTTCTCAACCATTCACAGGAAAAGCATTGCTATTGTGTTGTCAAAAAATTATGTTATTAACATTAACATGTCTGTTTATATAGAACCTTACTGTTATTTTAATCGGAAGTGCTTTAAAACATTTTGTTTTACATTTGCAGTAAACGTTACACAAAAAATATAGTTTTTTTACTCAAATCCATACACAATAAACCAGAAATCCTAATAAAAAAAAAACTATAGTTAAGACAATGCTTATCCGTCTGCTTCTCTTTCACAAACACATTCTGTAACACATTTGCTAATCGACACGGTAACAGTATTGATAGCAAAACAATCAAACAACGTGACAGCGAATTCATAAATGTTCAATATTATACTTACAAACGCTACGAAACGCTACAAAAAGCTTTCAAAAAGCAACTCAAACCTACCGTGGTACTAACACTCGCAGAGTTTTGGGGAAATTTGAAACTTTGTTCAAGTTTAACCTCGGAGTTCGACAACAAACTTGTTACGAATAAAACACAAATGGCGTTGTTTGTGAACAAATCGTTCTGTTGAGTCGGTTACTTTAAACGGATCTTCTGAATCAGTTCACAACTGCATCGTCACAGACTGCATCACAGCGTTTCATACAGACAGTCGACCACCTAATAAAGGATTTCTTTAAAACACAGATTTAAATACACTGCTGCACTGTTTAATGTAAATACAAACTATTTTTAGGGTTGTAAATGACCGAATTTACGCGATGACGCAATGGAATCAGTGAATCGATTTTGTGAACCGGTTCTTTTAAACCAAAAAGAAGGTACCAAATTCCCGACATTGGTCCGGAAGGCGTCGTTTCCCGTTATAAGGCGGAGCTATTATACTTCAGTGTTAATAAACAAGAATGTTCTTGCAGAAATGACAGTTCTACTGTAGGCCTACCATTGATGCTACCGGTAACAGGCTAAAAAGTAAATGTTGAAAATAATAAAATAGGTCTACGTCTACGTGTAGCATGTGTACAGTTTAATCCCCTGAGGTAGATCTTAATATAATTTTATAATTTTTTAAAAATAATTAGTGATTAAATTTAGTTAAATTCTTTATATTTCATATAATAATTTATCTGGTGTCTCTGCTTTTACTTTTTCAAAAGCTGCTTTTGTGATAAATAAATGCCACCTGCTGGTAAAATCATGCAAAGCCTTTTTTTGTCTATCAAGCAAGTTGAAGACAGATGTAATTCGTTGATAAAAAAAAATGCAAATACTTACAATTTAAGAAATAGGAGCCAGCAAAGTAGTTTATTATTACTACAACGAGTATAAAAATAGTTCTTAAGTTACTCTACTTTAATTGAAAAAGTAAATTTAAAAATTTATTTCAAAACATCTCCTAAAAGACAAATTTTTGAACATTATATAAACACAAACATACACTCACCGGCCTAAAAATAGTTTGTATTTACTTGTACTTGTATAATACATACACACACACACACACACACACACACACACACACACACAC
>CAIGQZ010033112.1:31293774-31332881 GCA_903798205.1 Danio tinwini
ATTATTACTATTTTAAATTTTGGTTTAAATTCATTTTTAATGAATATATAGTTCATGCAGTCTACACTCACTGGCAAATTTATTAGGTACACCTGTCCAACTGCTCATTGACTCAAATTTATAATCAGCCAATTATGGCAGCAACTCAATGCATTTAGGCATGTAGACATGGTCAAGATGATCTGCTGCAGTTCAAACTGAGCATCACAATGAGGAAGAAATGTGATTTAAGTAACTTTGAATAAGGCATGGTTGTTGGTGCCAGACGGGCTGGTCTGAGTAATTCAGAAACTGCTGATCTACTGGGATTTTCACGCACAACCATCTCTAGGGTTTACAGAGAATGATCCAAAAAAGAGAAAATATCCAGTGAGCGGCAGATCTGTCGGCGCAAATGCCTTGTTGATGCGTCAGAGGAGAATGGCCAGACTGATTTGAGCTGATAGAAAGGCAACAGTAGCTCAAATAACCACTCATTACAACTGAGGTATGCAGAAGAGCATCTCTGAACACACAACACGTCCAGCCTTGAGGCGGATGGGCTACAGCAGCAGAAGACCACACCAGGTGCCACTCATGTCAGCTACTGAGGCTACAATTCTCACAGGCTCACCAACACTGGACAATAGACAATTGAGAAACGTTGCCTGGTCCGATGAGTCTCGATTTCTGCTGCGACATTCTGATGGCATCAACAACATGAAAGCATGGATCTGTCCTGCCTTGTATAAACAATTCAGGCTGGTGGTGGTGGTATAATGGTGTGGGGGATATTTTCTTGGCACACTTTGGGCCCATTAGTACCAATTGAGCATCGTGTCAATGCCACAGTAATGCTTGATTATTGTAGCTGACCATGTCCATCCCTTTATGACCACAGTTGTACCCATCTTCTGATGGCTACTTCCAGCAGGATAATGCACCATGTCATAAAGTGAAAATCATCTCAGACTGGTTTATTGAACATGACAATGAGTTTACTGTACTCAAATGGCCTCCACAGTCACCAGTACTCAATTCAATAGAGTACCTTGTGGTTGTGGATGTGGTGGAACAGGAGATTTGCATCATGGATGTGCGGCTGACAAAATCTGCAGCAGCTGTGTGATGCTATCATGTCAATATGGAGCAAAATCTCAGAGGAATATTTCCAGTACCTTGTTGAATCTATGCCACGAAGGATTAAGGCAGTTCTGAAGCCAACCCTGCTAGTAAAGTGTAGCTAATAAAGTGGCCGGCAAGTGTATATTTGTGTATAGATAATGTATAAAGAGAGGTTTTGAAAGGAAGAAAAAAACATTAACATAATTGAAAGGTTACTAAGACTAAAATACCTATTAATTGAATTTTTTTATGAATATATATAATGCTTGCAAAGTCAGTAGCTATAATCACCAAATAAGGTTTTGTTTTCTTAGATTTTATTATCAAAATTTTTTTACAGCCAAGGTTTAATTATTTTTGGCAAACCTATTTTTCTGACCTCAGTTTAGTCAGACCCATACCACAACATTTTCCTTTTTTTGTTTAGTCTCATTCAAATGCTTAATAATAAAAACACTTCAACATTAGTCACTATATATTTATCAGTTGTACATATAGGTGTTATGACTAAGTTTATATATTAATATTTGTTGCGCACTGTATTGTCTCTTCCTTTGTCTCGCCTTCTTGTGTTGTTTTTTGTTATCCCATAGGTTCGCATGTAAATGTGGTTATTGGCTGCTGTTTTGGCATGACGGATGCTGGGAGTGGAGAGCTCCTGGATTTGCCCTACCCCTCTGGCTGATGACCAAACTTTTGCCCAAATGTCCTCATATGTTTGCAACTTTTAGTTTGAGCTTGTAGGGGTGGCCTGCTTATTTATTTTGATTACTTTTGATTTTGTTTATGTTTAGGAAGAAAGGTAAGCTTTCTGTATTTTTCTTTAAAGATTTACAGGTAATTTACTTTATTTACTTTGCAGATTCTTTCGTTTGTTATTTTGGCCTGTGCATAGCAAAAATGCCAGTGTTAAATATACAGTGTGATTTTAATTTAATTTTTTTGTGTTGTTTAGTGTTAAAGTAGTACATTTTAATCCACGAGTGTGAAAGAGTGTATATTTAAGAGTTTTTTTTTTCACTGTTAAACTTTTACCTAATATGCAGTGCATTTTCCACTAGTCATGGGAAGTCCATTTTTTTTTACTCGAACCGGTTCTTTCAGACAAACAGTGATCTGATTTTACTTAAACTTGAAACATGTCTTGTTGCATTTTAAAATGCAAAGAGTTGAAAGGATTTAAATTATTACTGAAAAGATTATTGAACATTTAATAAATTAAAACTATTTTCAACATATTTGATCACTGTTATCTGTCACACACAGCAATTGATAATATAGAAAAAAAGGTAATATATTAACACTGAAACACACACTCCAGTTCGATGTAAGAATAAACTCTTACTGTGTAAAAATGAACTCTGTGAGAAATGTAAAAATTTTACACTTTAGAAAAAGTTATTTTAACTCCAGAATGGAGGGAGTCATATGTACACCCAAGGAGTGTTAAGTTAAAGTTAAATTGAGTTAAATGTACACTGATTTTTTATTTATTTTTTATTTTTTTGCTGTGTGGCCACTCTGAATAGATGCTCATTTCCTACTTTTTTTCTATGATAAATCTATTTAATTACTCTCAACTGATTGTCTGCGTGTTGTTGTCGACCGAAGGGGATCTTTTGTACAAGTTTCTTTTTTATTTGTTTCCTTTTGGAAATCCACCATCCACAACCTTATTTCGTTTATTATGCCCATGTAGACATAACAATAGGGATACCAATAAACAAATTCAAGCATTCCACTTAAACCATCAGTTTATCTGCATACACTTGGGTCTTTTTATCTTTATTTGTATTAGTGTTACTGTGAGCAAATTAATACATTTAATTTCTTGTCAATCTGCAATTAGTTTATGGTAATATATAGAGAAGGCAATTAAACCATTTTTAAAAAAATATATTATGACAAAACCAAAAATTATGTTTTTAAGTTGAACACAAAAATTATTTGGTGACACGTTTTTTTTAAATTAGCTTTTTTTTTTTTTTTTTTTAGATTTTTTAATTAGGCTGCTGTTGATTACAAAAGAAAAAAAGAAGAAATTGCAGATTCAGAAATGTAGCCAAAAAACAAGGCAATGATTACAATGCTTTATCATTGACATAACAGAAAATACACACTTCTGTCCCACTAAATGCTTAATAAAACTGCACTGCAATGAAAATAAACAAACGTAAACATCTATTTATTAAAACCGATGATTTGTTGTATCAAATCAAAGCCTGGAAAGTCCATCGCTATGATCCCAAAACAACGCTTCGGATTCTGTTTAGAAATGCCTCCGAGATAACCATACAGCCAGGGGTTGATTTCTTTTGCTACACATTTTGGAGTTTTAAGTAACCAGCATAAGTTTATGTGATCATGTTTAAAATGATCAAAAATTTGAACTTCCTTTTCGCTAATATTTTTTACTTTAAAGTCACCTTTTTGATCAGTTTCAAACAGGTTGATTTCTTTTGCCACATATTTGAAAGTTTTCCATGCTAAGCCTGTGCCGCTGGAATAGCTCAACACGGCCCTATCAGTTTTAGGTGTACCTAGAGCCTGTTTCAGATGATCAGCAATTTTATCTTTCTTTTGGTTGATATTTTTGACTTTAAAGTCACCTCTTTGATCAGTTTCAATCAGAGGAATTCCCAATTTAAAGCTGTTTTTCTGAACAAAAACAATCTTTCCTCTTACATCTCCAATCCGTGGTATTTGATCACTAACCCAACAACCAGGATCATTTTTAAGCTGATTAATTACTTTTTCTGGTATATTGCCACCAAACTCTTCCTTGACTCTGATCAACACGGTCTCGGTTTTATATTGAGACAAAAAGTTCTTTGTTGTGTTGAAAACTTTAGCAAATGTTGTAAATTGGGGAATCACACCATGCACAATTATCATGAACCTCCCATACACTCTCAGGTCCAGGTAGCGTATACCGGCATTTAACTGGTTCTCCAGTGACCACGACTGACTCTGTGATCCTGGTAATGGTAGAAGGGCCATGGTGTCATGAGTGCCAGGAATAGTGACTTCAGAAATTAACGTATCATCATTCAGAGATTGCATCCAGCCAATTTTATATTTAGCACTGAGATTGAGTTCTTCCTTATCATTGAACGTTTGTTGTTGAGCAGTTGTTTGCAGCCTGTGGAACAAAATCAAATTCAGTCAGCAATGTTTAATGCAAGTTTATTACCAACAAAACCTGAGTGCTGTATATTCCTTTTAGAGTCTCTCCGGTAATCAGTAATGAAAACAGATTTAAAATCATATATCCATTGCTGTAGTTTTCTTTTTAATTAGCCAAATCATATAAAAGTACATTAATTAAAATGGTTATACTCACAAAAGCATCAAGACACAGAACATTGTGCCAGTGACCCCCATCGTCATTGTCTGAGGAAAGCTGAAGAAAACATAACATTGGTACCAAATTAGTTTAGAAAGTGTACTTAATGAGGTGCAAAGCTGGCATGAATACATTTACAGCAGGAATTACAGTTGGAGAAATATAAAAGAAACAAATATTTTAGCCAAGAGCAAATTTTTGACAAATAAAATAGAAACCTAAACCAACCTAAAAGATAAACTTTTTAGAATGTTGTGTAAACATTAAGTTCATGTGATCTGAGAGAAATTAATGATCTTAAAAAAAAAAGTTTGAAATTAGTGATCTGATTTATTTTAATAAAAAAAAAACGTTTTGCCTAAGATAGTTTAGAGAGTGGCATCCCGGTGGTGCAGTGGGTCAACAGAGTCTGGCTGCAGACATGATGCAGTCTCAGACCGGTGCAATCTCAGCCGCACATGCGCATTTAGAATGATGAAATCTCAGCCGCTCATGTGCATTTGAACACGTGTATTCTCATGCACGCGCACGTTACGACGGGTCAAAGACGGAAATACGCCAAAATACGGTTTACAAACTAAACGTCAGGGTACGACAGACAAAAGAAATACTTATGTATCTACACTGTCATTGACCTACACACATAATTATGTCCAGAGGTAGCCTGTAAACTCCTATTACAAAAAGATTCGGGTCGCAGCCAGGATTTTATTTAAAATAATAGCTTATAGGCATTTCTAATATTGTCTTAATAACTTAATTACTTCACACGTCTAAAATGTGTTTATATTGGCAAAATGCATGACACAATAATGTTTATGCACTACTAAATAAAACTTTTCTACACATTCCTCCCACATAAAAAATACTTATATAGACACGTTATAGTGCTTTACCATTCAGTACAGTAATATACCATTTATATTACAATTCAATTCAATTCATCTTTATTTGTATAGCGCTTATACAATGTAGATTGTGTCAAAGCAGCTTCACATGGAAGTTTATAGTGAATTGAAACACTGTCAGTTCAGTTTTCAGTGTTTATTACAGTATTTAAAACTTTTATGTTAACACATGCTACAGCTAGAAAATATTTTAGTTGACTTAGGTTTATTAGCTACATTGAAATTGAAATAAACACCCATTTATATTTCTTCATTGCCAAATAAACAGACATAAAACTATATGACTTATAAAATGATTACCAAGGACCTGTTTTTTATTCCTTTATTGGACAATAAATGTATTTCATTCATTTTCTTTTCATGTGTATGGATGTTTGCCAGTGATGGGTTGCACCTGGAAGGGCATCCGCTGCGTAAAACATATGCTAGATAAGTTGGCGGTTCATTCCGCTGTGGTGACCCCAGATTAATAAAGGGATTAAGCTGAAAAAGAAAATGAAAGAATAAATTATTGGTGGCGACATTTCAGTAATTGCTGGATATTGGTGGGGACACCTCCTCTGTCCATGCCAAATCTACGCCCTTGGTATTTATGATTAAATCGGGATCTGTAGAGCTGCGCATCGATGGAATTGCTCCTCAGTGTTTGGACTCTCAGTAGTGATTATTAAACCACACTGAACTGAGCTAAACTAAACTGAACTTAAACACTGAAAACTGAACTGACACTGTTTCAATTCACTATAAACTTCCATGTGAAGCTGCTTTGACACAATCTACATTGTATAAGTGCTATACAAATAAAGATGAATTTAATTGAATTGAATTATCTATGTGGCTGCGAGACATGACATTTCATTCCTCTGTATGTCCACACATGTAGCAGAATGAAAATAAAGTTAGACTTGCCTTGACTTGTCAAGTATGGTTTTACCCCATACTCGGAATTGGCCTTTTGCATTTAACACATCCAATTGCATACATTTTTGTTTGAGGAGAGAAAAGCCATTGCTATCAAACATTGATTACTTCACTGAGTCAGTTTAATGGTGAAGAGATCAGTCGAATAGGCAGGGTTCGTACAGGTGCTGGAAATCCTGGAAAATGCTTCAAGGTTAGAGAAGTACTTGGATTTTGGACAAAGTGCTTGAACATGCTTGAATTTGAAATTGCATTGCTTTCATAATAATTCTTACATAGTAGTTTTCCTTTTAGCTTAAAATGCATGTTGCACATAATTAAAACCATTTGACAGGTGGGACATTTGCCATACAGTAATGTTGACAATAATAAGAAGTAATATTGATGAAAGCTTACAAACTGTGGTTTTCTTATTTGGTGACTAATTTTTGAAACAGTTGACTTAGGAACAGTTCATTAATTTGCAGCAAGAATATTCTCGGACTATACGGATTTAATTTGTTACATGACTTTTGAATAGCAGTGGACATTAAATATAATGACTGGTCATGAAAGTTTGCTACTACACGCAAACACAATCTAACTGTAAGCTAATTTTTTTTTGAAAAATCAACTTTAGGTAGAAAGAGACCAAACTTTAAAAAAAATACTTCATCCGATGACTGAACTTTTTATTTATTTATTTATTTTTTTACCGTTTTTGGGTGAACTATTATTACAATAATCTATGCTCCAAAGTTTTTAACAAGTTAAGTTGAGATGCCATATTGTGTTTTATTAAATAGCACAATTGATTTAAATGTAAAAAAGTACATACAGCAAATATAAATGTAATTTATCTTAGTTGTTAGACGCTGGAAAAACATAAAAATGCACCTTGAAAGTGCTTGAAAAGTGCTAGAATTTGGAAAAGGTGCAAGAACCCTGAATAGGCCAATTGATGGAAGGTTTGAGAAGAAATGTCATGCTCCCTTCTAAAATTAATTTGTAGTATTTTTAAAACACAAAAAAATACTGTATTTTATTTTGATACACTTAAAGCTATTACTTTAAGTATTTTGTATTTTATTTTCAAATACATTTCAATGTATTATTGCAGGAGGCACGGTGGCTCAGTGGTTAGCACTGTCGCCTCACAGCAAAAAGGTCCAAAAGGTCGCTGGAGTCCTGGCTGGGCCAGTTGGCATTTTTGTCTGAAGTTTGCATGTTTTGGTGTTGTCTTGAGTTTCCCCCGGGTGCTTCGGTTTCCCCCACAGTTCAAAGATGTGCCAAAGGTGAATTGATGGACAAAATTGTTCATAGTGTATGAGTGTGTGTGAATGCGAGAGTGTACGGGTGTTTCCCAGTACTGGGTTGCATCTGGAAGGGCATCCGCTACATAAAACTTATGCTCGAATAGTTGGCGGTTCATTCCACTGTGACGACCCCTGATAAATAAGGGACTAAGCCGAAGGAAAATGAATGAATGTATTTTTGTCCTCCCTGTTTGGATAAAACCTTCTGCTAAATGCCTAAATGCACTCAACAATGCTTATGCAAAAGCTAAATATGTACACCTTCATACAGTATAATATGTTCCTTTGACCACAAAGTGAAATTACAATAAAGCTTACCTGTCCTTGCTTGTGTATATTTGTATTGCAGAAGCTGTGAACTTCAGGTCTGGTTTCTCTGCTCGTCAAGATGTTGATGCGCTTTTGACTCTTATTAAAACAAGCCCCCCTTCTTATAGTCTCCATAGAGGTGCTGACTCAAATTTTTCTTAATTCTTCACACATAATTTACACATGCTATTTCTAGCCACACCAGAAAAAAAGGCCTTGTTGGTCAAACTTAAAATTTTGACACATTTGCGCACAGTGAAGTCAGGTGAAATGAGTTAAATGGGAACCGAGTTAAATCCATCCTAAGTCAATGATATCACACCAGTTTCATTTAACGTAACCTATGAAATTTCTTCTGCATGTAATTATTTGTTGATCCATGTAGAGATGTTTAAAAACAGGTCAGAATGATAAAAGGAATGTTTTAAAAATCTTTAAAAAAATGTCTTATTACCTTGTTGATGCCAAAGCTAAATCAGAGGAGAATAACCAGACTGATAGAAAGACAATATACATACAGTATAGTATGTACGAAAAACAGAAATCTGCAGAAGAGCATCTAAACACGTAATACATCAAACCTTGAATCAGATGAGCTACAGCAGCAGCAGCAGCAGAAAAGAAACAGAATAGAATTAAAGTTTGTTTAAATTAAAGTTGATTTCTATATTTAATCATTTCTATAAATTTTTATATTCTATAATCATTCCAAAGCATCTTTACAAAAGGTGCACATTACTACATTTCAATCAAAGTCAGAAAGACTTGAAATGTTGTTTATGGAGAGTATAGATACATAGTTAACCTATACATACTGTAGTTAACCTGCAGTTTTACAATTATGCAATACAAAGTGTACTTTGCATGGTCTCAACAAAAATACAGTAGAAGAAAAGGTTGCTTATTCTGATAAGATCTTGATTTTGGGTTCCTTACAACTAAGTACATGTACTACACTCTCAGAAATAAAGGTACACAAGCTTTTCAAAAGGAACAAATTTGTACCTAAAAGGTCCACATTAATACCTCACAGGTACATATCAGTACCTAAACAAAAGTGTTCCTCTCAAAATGTTTAGGTACTAATATATACTTTTGAGGTACCAATATGGACTCTTCAAGTACAAATGTGTACCTTTTGAAAAGGTACCACCCCAGTGACAGCTTGTGTACCTTTATTTCTGAGAGTGTACATGTACTATACACATTGTTTAAACTCCATTTTACTTACTTTCAAACAAGATAATGCCACAAAACTCATGACAGGCATGTTCACTAAACTCAAAAGTCCTCCACAGTCACCATAATATCTATTTTTTTTCAGAATCAGGATCCCCATTAGCCAAGCTATTCTTCCTGGGATCCATCGAACACCAAACAAAATTACATTAATCCATAACAACAAAGACCAATAAAAAACATTAAAAACCCAAAATTCATACATAACATCCAGATCAACAATCAACTTCGAGAGTTCGCCCTTGCCGATGATTGATTATAAAGCGTGTTTGGCATGGTGTTCCGGGAGAGAGCCTTGAGCTTGTGAAATCCTTGAGCCCGGGGTTCCCTCCCATTGCAGGGCAAGAGGGGAGTCTGGGAGTAATGCAAACATGTGGAGAACATGCAAACTCTGCACAGAAACATTGACCTGGCTAGATAAGGTCTGAGCCAGTGACGTTCTTGCTGTGAGGCAATGATGCTAACCATTGGGCCTCCGTGCTGCCCTGATAAGGAAAGGGGAGGAGTAGGGGTGGAAGAGGGGATTCTTCAAGACGAAGATGGCTAAGGTAAGATGCTTTGGTTATTTATAGTGATTTAGAAATTGTCTGATTGGTGGATCGTGCGTTAGCTAATGAGAATCAGCTGCTATCAATCATAAGCGCGTGCTCCTCTCGTAATTAGTTCATAAATAAACATTACTTAATATTGTGCCATTAAATATTTCTTCAACGATTTTTTTAAACCTCAGTTTAATTGTTACAACGCATGTAATGTCTGATGGTAATTCATTGCATATTTTCATTCCTCTATGCATTACAGTCCATTGCTTTGCATTCGTTTTTGAAACAGAAAGCAAAAAATTTCCCTTTGATGCATGCCTGGTGTTAAAATTATGACTAGCATTACTATACAAAAGTTAACAGTACAATACACTTGGAACACTTGAAAATATTTCTTATGAAACAAAGCAGAGAAACAATTACCCTATCCTTCACCAATAACCAACCCAAAGTTTTATGCCTTTTATAATATTAGCTCTTCTATTGCAGTGTAAAATTGGCCGTGCAGCTCTATTCTGGACTAACTGTAATTTATCTAAATCTTTACTTGATGCACTCAGCCATACCTCTGGACAGTAATCTAGATAAGAAAGAACAATTGCCTGAACAATTTGAGAGATAGAGGACTGTGGTATTTTATCGATCTGTGTTGACCACTTTAACCTTCTCTCAGGAAGAACTCCAAGAAGCCTAATTTCCTCTACCTGTTCAACAGGCACACTCATCAAATTTAATTGTGATTTACATTTAAATTGAAAGTTTGATCCAAACACAATACTTTTGGCTTTTGGCAAATTTGAAACCATCTTTTTATTCTGTACCCACTTTACCATTAACTGTAACTCCTCATCTAAATCAGCAGATCATTTTTCAATCGATGCTGCTGGTAGATATAATGTTGTATCATCTGCATACATAACTGCCCTTGCATGCTTTAAAACCAAAGGAAGATCATTGGTAAAAATAGAAAATAACAATGGTCATAAACAACTTCCTCAAGGCACTCCACATTGCAACTCTTTCACTTCTGAATAACTTCCATTATAAAATACACATTGCCTTCTACTAGTCAGATAACATTTAAACCAATGCATAGTTTGAGAAGTAAATTTAACTACATTAAAAGCAGAGCTAAAATCCAACAATACTGTTCCTACTAAATTACTATCATCAATCTGTACTAAACAATCATCAGTTATTTGTGTTAATGCTGTTCCTGTTGAATGTCTCTATACAATAGAGTTTTCTGAGATGAGCTGCAACAGATGTGTATCATGTATAGCCGACAAATCTCCAGCAACTGTCTGATGCTACTACAGTATATGGAACAAAATCTCTAAGGGTATTTTCAGCAACTTGTTAAATGATAAAGACTTAAAGAGCCCCTATTACGCATTATAAAAGGTCATATTTTGGTTTTGGGGGTCTCCAACAACAGGCTGACAAGCATGTCGTGTTTTCCGCACTGTTTTAGACGTTATACAGTTGAAGTCAGAATTATTAGCCCCCCCTTTTAATTTTTCTTCTTTTTTTAAATATTTCCCAAATGATGTGTAACAGAGCAAGGACATTTTCACAGTATGTCTGATAATATTTTTTCTTTTGGAGAAAGTCTTATTCGTTTAATTTCAGCTAGAATAAAAGCAGTTTTAAAATTTTTAAAAGCCATTTTAAGGTCAATATTATTATTATTAGCCAATTTAAGCTATATATTGTTTCGATAGTCTACAGAGCAAACCATCTTTATACAATAACTTGCCTAATTATCCTAACATGCCTAGTTAACCTAATTAACCTAGTTAAGCCTTTAAATGTCACTTTAAGCTGTATAGAAGTGTCTTGATAAATATCTAGTGAAATATTATTTACTGTCATAATGGCAAAGATAAAATTAATCAGTTATTAGAGATGAGTTATTAAAACTAATATGTTTAGAAATGTGTTGAAAAATATTCTCTCTGTTAAACAGAAATTGGAGAAAAAAATAAACAGGGGGGCTAATAATTCAGGGGGGCTAATAATTCTGACTTCAACTATGTGAATGGCCCAACAAAAAAGAGTTCAACAGAGAGATACAGTACGAGTTACAAAACACAATTAAACATATTTAGCAAGCTACAAATAACAAGGAGGCAACTATTTTAAATCACACTTACAGGTTGGGATCTGGAAAACCAAAGAAAATGGTCCATATGAACTGTGTACTGACAAAGTATCTGTCTAGGAGTGACAAAGTCCCGTACATTAATAGTCTTTGGTGCTGATTCTTCCTTTAACAAATGGTCAGCAAATCCTGCATTATTGTATTTTTTATTAGAACAATGACAGAAACAAATACAGCACAAGGTTGGCTTGGCTATACTGTGGTATTGTTGTGAAAATAAACCACTTATTCCCCGCAACCCTCCATCTCTGGCCATCTCACAGTGAGTATGTTTACATGGACACCAATAATCCGATTTTAAAGTGCACCTATGGTAAAAAATTTACTTTTCAAGCTGTTTGGACAGACATATGAGTAGGTATAGTGTATAGACCGTCATATTGGGGTGATATAAACAAACTTAGTCCTTTTTTTTTCAATTTAACAACATAAAAATGGTGGACCAATTGGAGCGGTTTTGAGATCGACCGCAACTTGATGTAGGAGTGCGGTCCCCCCGCCCACCAACATTGATTGACATGTGCGCATTACCATATCCTCAGTATGTTGTTTCACGTCCGCCATTTTCTGTGTGTGAGTCAAAGCGATGTCACCAAAGAAACACCCTTGCTCTATTTTTAGATCATGTAAGGCTCATTGGGCTCAACACAAGATCAACATTCACCAAGTTATCGCTCTCCTCGCCGCCAGTGTTTGTGAGTTTTGGTGAGTTTGCATACATGTGTACTTTTCATTGCGTCTTCCTTAAACTTCAGCGGTTTGCATTTCTCGCGGTCACAAAAGCTCCCTGTCATCTTAATTAGGTGCAGCTGGAAAGTACGAGCGCGTTGCCTCACGTGCGGGTCCCTCCATTGGAAATAATGAACTAACGACGCGCAGCGCCATGCATTTCGCGGTGTCGCAGATGAAAGTGAGGACCGAGGGGTTCGCTCACTATTCTGCCGCCTAGGTCGCCTCTATGGACGCACTGGCCCTGCTCAGGACACTTCATATTTCTGCCGCGCCACAGAGCGTTATCTGAATAGTTTCATTTTAAATAACGTGCAAATGTGCGCGTCTGGTATGCCGTGTCGTGGCTCTGAGCGGCGCATCCGGTGTATGACGCCATTTAATTATAGGCTCAAGCAGGTCGTACACCAGAAGCGCCGCAAGTGTGCGATACTTTCAACTGTCATGTGCGCGCCGTGTCGCGGTGCATCGGGTGTGTGATGCCCTTCATTCAAAGTTAATTCAGTGTGCTTGGTTATTAGTCTCTGTGTAGGCTACAAGCTCGGAGCTTTAAACTAGCACACAGTTGGCTGTAAAACTGTACAAAGACACAGATGATTTTGTACTCTCTGCTTGGTCTATGTCCGAGTCGTACATGTACGGCTGAATGCTGGTCCTCTCACTCATGTTGCTGCTCTAAGTCTGGCTGTCTGTAGCCTTACACAAAGCAGGGGAGCTCTTGGCTCCGCCCCCTTGTTAAGTTGGGCGGGAAGTCGAAACTAATTTTCATGTGAAGCAACACACCCCAAAAACAACAAACTGTGTACACGCCCCCAAAAATGGCACTTTTTAACACATTATAAAAATCTGAATTGTGTTTTGAACTGACCCTAAACTGGCACACTCAGAAGAACCATAATATTAATATAACATCTTAAAAAAGGGGTGAAATAGGTGCCCTTTAAAATATTTAAAACAATACTCTGATTAGAGCTCCTATTATGCATTATAAAAGGTCATATTTTGGCTTTGGAGGTGTCCTCTCCAACAACATGCTGATATGCATGCAAGGTCAAAAAACACTTTCATTTTCTTAAAATATGCATTAATTTTACCTAATTATCCCAACGACTCCAATATGATTTGTTCAGTGATTCATTTGTTCCAAACTCCTCCTTATTTCTGTTTTTATATTCTGTCTTTTATTTTACTCTTATGTAAAGCACTTTGGTCAGTCTTGTGACTGTTTTTAAATGTGCTCTATAAATAAATTAACTTGAACGTGAACATTTGTGAACCCAAAGAATAAACAACAGTAGTACAGAATTTATTAGTTAATGTTAAGTTTAACGGTTACTAATGCCTTATTAAAATCCAATGTCCAGGTTGGTTCATTTTTAATTATAAAGCACAATAAAACAGCAATGGTTGACCACTGTGCAAAACAATACTGTATTTAAAAAGAAATCCAAATACATAAAATGTTAAGACAAGCAAATAATCCTGTCACAATTTATCTGAAAGAGAAGGAAGGATATACCACGATTTATAAGACCCCTTCTTTTTCTTTAGTCTTGATCTTGGAGCCAATAAAAGTTGTGCTTAAAAACATTGTTTAATGCACTAGCAATGATCAACTGTTTCACTAATGAAAGATAATTAACAAACATGAATACTGCAATACATACATTGTTTGTTCATGTTAGTAATTAGATTAACTAATTAACTAATGAAACCTTTTTATAAAGTTTTACAGAAATTTCCCAGCATACCTAACGTAGGTATCAGAGGTTTTACTCACTGATGAGCATAGCTTGCACCCCTTTGTGGTCATAAATGTCACATAGTTTGTCAATCACACTAACACCCACAAAGATGACAAGTGCACACATATAACTAGTATATGTGAACTTATCAACATTGTGGGTATTTTAGCATATATCATTTGAGCACCATGAATTTGTACAAAGCAATGACAAAAAGTGGTGAATCACAAGGTAAAGGTTCCTTCCCTAATTAGGAGTCCCACATAGTCCCTTGAAATACAGTGTTTTTTCAATGTGTTTATGTTATTATTACTGAAACAGAAAGACGTGGAAAAGCATATTGCACTCCCATTGCCTTAAACAACTTAAAGGGACAGTTCACGCAAAAATGTAAATGTACTCACTATTTACTCACCCTCAAGTGGATCCAAACCTTTATGAGTTTCTTTATTCTCTTGAACACAAAAGTAGATATTTTGAAGAAAGTTGAAAACCTTTAACCATTGACTTCCATTAATTAATTAATTCATTCATTTTTCTTAGTCTCTTATTTATCAGGGGTCGCCACAGCAGAAGGAACCATCAACTATTCCAGCATATGTTTTTTGCAGCAGATACAGACGCAACTCAGTACTGGGAAACACCCAAACACTCTCATATTCACATCCACACACATGCACACAAAGAAATGCCAACTGACCCAGCTGGGACTTGAACCAGCGACCCCCTTGCTGTGAGGTGACAGTGCTGACCACTGAGCAAACCATGGCCCCATTGACTTCCATAATAGGAAAAAATGCTATGTAAGTCAATGGTTGCAGGTTTTTAGCATTATTCAAAATATGTTATTTAATATTTAACAAATGAAATAAACTCATAAATGTGTACCTTTTGATGGATAGTATTATTAAAATATTGCATAAGTATACATTTTTTGGTAAACTATCCCTTAAACTTTTACACAAGGTGAAGCTAAATGGCCCTATAGTCGAATTAACATCTGGTTTAGTTCTTAATTCAACAAGGGCTGTTAAGTTTAACCTAAACATCTGACATTTCTAGAAAGTTAAACTATTTGGGTTAAGAGTGTAGTTTAAGCATTGACAGTGCATTGATAAAATGGCTATTTTTTCCTAATGCACTTTTTAGTGGTCTCTAAAGGTCCATAGTCATTAACAAACATCTTTATAAACAAATTATAAAGACAACCTTAATGCCATAACTTACCAAAAATGAAAATACTCATTTTCAAGTAGTTTCAAATCTTTATGAGTTTCTTTTTTCTGTTGAAACCAAAAGAAGACATTTTAAAGAAAGCTAAAAAGTAAGAAAGACAAATAATTTGAAAGTCACTTTACATGTTTGAAACAAGTAAAGTATAAGTAAAGGATGACACTGTTTTATTTTTGGGTAAACTATCTTTTTATAATACAGTGTTAGAGACAAAACCAAAACTAAACTTTTTTCAAATGAATCAACATGTCCTCTATCTTAGTTATTTGTCACTTTCCTGAAATGTGACCCATTTTTTGTGTTGTCACTCGTCACTTTATGTACACTGAAAGCTTCTGTTGCCAAAACAAATTCCTTGTGTGTGTGAAGCACACTTGGCAATAAAACTGATTCTGATTCTGATTCATAAGAACGTTTACTAAAATAATGCCACAACCTAAGCCTAAGACATAATGAATCGTGCAATTTCATCAAGACAAACATTTGTGAAGCTGGTAGAGCCTTGTGTTGTAGTAACACAACAATCATGCACTTTAAAAATTATATGATTAAACAGTCCTGACAGCATATGAAGATTTTAGATGCAAAAACCTCTAAACGCCATCTGAAACTTTCCTCTAAAATGAGCATTTTTATCAGGGTCCTGCGTGTATGTTCAGTAATATCACTTTTATGGCAAGGAATGAGTCCTTTTCCTGGTCTTTAACATGAAATATCTTAACAAAAAAGGAGGCTGAGAAAACTTTTCATTTTAGATGGAAATTTCAGATGGAACTTAGAGGTTTTTGCATCTAAACTCTTCATATGTTTTTAGGTCATTGTAACATATTAAACAAGTTAATCATGTTCTAACTTAAATCTTTTCTACACTCTCAGAAATAAAGGTATACATGCTGTCACTGGGGTGGTGCCTTTTCAAAAGGTACACATTTGTACTTAAAGGGTTCATATTGGTACCTCAAAAGTATCTATTAGTACCTAAACATATTAAGAGGAACACTTTTGTACTTTTTCGGTACTAATATGTACCCTTGAGGTATTAATATGGACCTTTTAGGTACAAATTTGTACCTTTTGAAAAGGTACCACCATATTGACGTTGTACCCCAATGTACCCCAACGTCATGGGGACGTTGGATTTTGTTAGGAAATGAAAATCGGCTTGACGCCAGAACCCAACATCAGGTTGACATCAATGTCCAATGTCCAACCTAAAATCAACCTAAAATCAACCAAATTTCAACGTCTAATCATGTTACACCCTGACATTGTGTGGACGTTACCTCTATGACACCTATCAGACGTTGGATTTTGATCACTTTCCAACACAACCTCAAATCAACCAAAAATCAATGAAATTTGACGTCGTTATTAGAGGTCAAAATAACGTTGTCTTTAGACGCTGGCTAGACATTAAATTTTGGTCACGTGATGTATGATCTAAATTTAACCTAATAGTAAGTCTTATGATGTTATGTGCCTGCTGGGTAATTTGATTCAGCTTAAAAATTTAAGGTTTTTTTTACAGTGTGGGTTTGGTCCCAGAGCACACATGCATTGGTAAAATTAATACCTTAAATGGACCTAGTTCATATACTCTACCAAAGCCTCTACCAAATGCGAAAGTGTCAGTTTTGTAAATTTGACTGAAACAGGAAAAATGACAAATTCACACTTGGGGTGCTTTTACAGCCTCATTTAGCTCTGATGAATCTCACCTGAGCTTCTGATGAATCGCACCAGTGGTTCCAGTAATCGCACTTGAGTGTAGACCAAGCAAGCATACCAAGACCTGCTTGATATAAATAGAATTTCTGATGAAATGGGCCTTGACAATTTCAAATAAAGAGACATGGCAATTTTAAATAAAGAGACTCTTACTGATCAAGAGATAAAGTCTCACAAGGTTTACTTCCAAAAAGATTTTATTCTTCTCAAAGAACAGGTCATACAGAAACACCGGTTGCTGCAGAGGGTGACACCCAGGCTAACCAGGCACCAGGTTTTACTGTATTTTCTTTCCCCTGCTTCAAGGCCCACTTCATTACAGTTGACACCCAGTTTTCTTTAGAGCATTAGATTTCAGAGCCAGGATTTACATTTAGAGTGCTTTCACACCTGTGAATTGATTCATTTGTTTCGAAACAGGGATTCAAATTGTTACATTGTTGCTCTTTGTTCTTGGTGCAGTTTGCTTTCACACGGCAAAGTTTCTAAACGGACCAAAATAAGTCACGAGTCAGAGGACTAAGCCAAAAAGAAAATGAATGAATGAATCAATTTGATGATGCTGCACCTACAGTAATGTCATATAGTAATGTCATATACTGTCATTATTTTTAGGTCCACTAGAAGTCACTAAACCATAAAACCTAACAGGTCATTTTTTGAGATAAGGACACTTTCAACTGAACAGTTACACCAACCTATAAGAGACCAGACTCTGACCTGGAATATTTTGCAATTGTGTATATCTACACTTGATATATTTGTCAAATTCCACAAGTGTATTACACAATTGTTTTATTTTATTTGCAAAAATTATATAGATATTTTATAAATAACTGTTTCGTTTGGCAGGTTGCATGCTCAGCAAAATGTCAGGGTTCAGACAATTTGACTGGTCTAAATATTAATTCAATATAGCACCTTTAATTCTAGCTTTATTCTAAACCCTATTGGATTTTACCCAATAGAGCACCTTTAGGGTGAGCTGAAATAAGAGGTTGGCGTCATGTATGTGTTAGATGTTTGACTATTGGAGAAATGGTAGTGCCAAACTGGGCCTGGTTTCTCTCAAGGTTTTTATCCTTCACTTTCGCCAATTGGTAAAGTTTTTTCCTCGCCGCTGTTGCCACTGGCTTGCATGGTTCAGGACTTGTAGAGCTGTGCATCGATGGATTGCTCCTTAGTGTTTGGACTCTCAGCAATGAAAATTAAACCACACTGAACTGAACTGAACTGAACTGAACTAAACTGAACTGAACTGAACTAAACTAAACTAAACTGAACTGAACTGAACTGAACTGAACTAAACTAAACTGAACTGAACTGAACTGAACTGAACTGAACTGTACTGAACTGAACTAAACTGAACTGAACTAAACTGAACTGACATATTCAATTCACTATAATCTTCTATGTTAAGCTGCTTTGACACAATCCACATTGTAAAAGCGCTATACAAATAAAGATGAATTGAATTGAATTACGCCAAATCTCTGATTATTAAACTAAATAAGCTCTGTGTAAATCTATTAATCAAAGAATTAAGGCAGTTCTGAAAGCAAAAGGGCCTAAGATGGCACTAAGATGTAAATATAAAGAGCTTCACATTACTACTGATGATCATCTATAGAAATTCTAAGTTTAAGCATGCACTATTTCTCACAACACATGCAAATTGCACGGAACACAACGTAAATGTTTCAAGGGGACTCTAAAACGTGACAGACCCGATGTCCTTGTCAGATTGTCCTACCTACCATTCAAAAACCAGGTAGCACATTTTGATGACGCATATGCATCAGATTTAGCTACCAATGTAAAATTGAATGTAGTGTTACTGTATATAAAGCTGTAATATCACCCTGACCTAAAAAAAATTTGTCCCATTAACTCAACTTTTACTTGTTCCAAACCTGTTTTTCTATTTTTTTCTGATGTTGAACAATACTATACAATAACTTGTAGTAATGTCTTTGGTTGTTGAAAACTTGAACAGGAAATGCTGAATCAAGATTGTTATTTTGTTCATTTATTTTTTATTTATTATTATTATTATTATTTTTATTAGAATATGCAAAAAGGTACACAAATTGGGATCATACAAAATAAAACATAAAAAACAACAATGAAAAACAAAACAACAACAACAACAATACAGTCGGGTACTGGCAGGTGTGTGCGTGCGTGTGCGTGCGTGTGTGTGTGTGTGTGTGTGTGTGTGTGTGTGTGTGCATGTAAAGGTAACATGGTGGACAGGTCAGAGTACATACATAAGGGTCAATAATAGTCAATAAATGAAGCAAGTGTCATAGATATAAATAAACAAACAGAAATAAACCAGTCAGTGGTAGAGAGTGACAATGCTAGTAATGTATGATAGTAATGATGACAGTAAAGAGAAAGGACAACAGTAATAACTGACAATAACAATAAATCACAAGTACTACACCAACTGCTACTACAGAAAGTTACAAATATTACAACTACTATTGCAGCTGCTACTACATCCACAACAACTATTACTACTACGTCTACAACTACTGATACTACTACAACATCTACTACAAGTGATTTTATTATTTTTTTTATTTTTTTTTATTTTTTATTTATATTGTCAGACAGCTAAAACGTTTTACAAAATGTGTTAAATTAACTGCACAAAGTGATTGGCATGCTGAAAAGTCTTTAAAATTAATAGATAAAAGGATTTGACATTTATCGTGATAATTATCGATATCGACTTGTTGTGATATTTATTTTGCCATATCGCACAGCCCTACACTGAACTAAACTAAACTTCATCTCTGAAAACTGGACTGACACAGTTTCAATTTCAATTTACTAAAACTTATATAAATAAACATTGAATTGAATTGAATTATCAGTTTCAAATATAGGGATACTCAAAATCAAATACAAGCATTCCTCTTGAACCATCATGCAACCATCTGCATACAATTGGGTCTTTTTATATAAATTTTATCACATTTCACACTTTTTTCTGGTAATTTTAGGTTATGGTAATTTGGACAGAGGCCAATTAAATCATTTTTTTTTAAACAGATTTTGACAAAACAAAAATGACGAACATGCAACATGTATTCTTTTTTGTTGATTTAAAAAAATTAAGCTGCTGTTGATTACATAGTTAAAAACTTTATTGAAAAAATTGAAGAAAAAAGAGAAGAAATTGCTTATTCAGAAATCCAAAAAGAAGACAATGATTACAATGCTTTATCGTTATAACAGAAAACACATACTTCTGTCCCACTAACCTTGCTGAAAAATCCAGCTTAAACCAGCCTAAGCTGGTCCAGCCATTTTCAGCCTGGTCTTAGCTGGTCAGGCTGGAAAATGACCAGCTTAAATCAGATAAAACCAGCTTGACCCGCCTTGTTTAAGCTGGACATAGCTGGTTTTGGCTGGTCAAGCTGGTTTTAACTGGTCAACTCCCAGCCTGACCAGCTAAGACCAGGCTGGAAATGGCTGGAAACCAGCCTGGAAATGGCCAAAACCCCTCTAAAACCAGGCTGGTCGATCAGCTAAAACCAGCCAACCAGCTTAGGCTGGTTTAAGCTGGATTTTTCAGCAGGGAAATGCTTAATAGAAATGTACTGCAATGAACAAACAAACAAATTTATACATCTAATTATTAAAACCAATGATTTTTTGTATCAAATCAAAGCGCTGGAAAGTCCATCGCTATGATCCCAAAACAACACTTCAGATTCTGTTTAGAATCATCTTTGAGATAATCATACAGCCAAGGGTTGATTTTTTTTTGCCACACGGTTTGGAGTTTTGAATATCCTTCCTAGAGGAAAGCCTGTGCCGCTGGAATAGCTCAGCACAGCCCTATTCGTTTTAGGTGTATCTAAAGCCTGTTTCAAATGCTCAGCAATTTTATCTTCCTTTTGGCTGATATTTTTGACTATATAGTCACCCCTTTGATCAGTTTCAATCAGAGGGATTCCCAACTTAAAGCTGTTTTTCTGAACAAAAACAATCTCTCCTCTTACATCTCCAATCCGTGGTATTTGATCACTAACCCAACAGCCAGGATAATTTTTAAGCTGATTAATTACTTTTTCTGATATATTGCCACCAAACTCATCCTTGACTCTGATCAACACGGTCTCGGTTTTATATTGAGACAAAAAGTTACTTGCTGTGTTGAAAACTATAGCAAATGTTGTATATTGGGGAATCACACCATGCACAATTATCCGTTTTTTCCCCCACACTCTCAAGTCGAGGTAGTGTATACCAGCGAGCAGCTGGTTATGCAGTGACCACGACTGACATTCTGCTGCTGGTCCTCCATGAAGAGACATGGTGTCATGAGTGCCAGGAATAGTGACGTCAGAAATCAACTTTTCATCATCCAGAGTTTCCATCCAGCCGACTGTATAACTAGGAGGAAGATTGAGTGTTGCTTTATCATTAAACGCTTGTTGTTGGACGCTCTTGTGCAGCCTGTGAAACAAAATCAGAATATCCGTCAGCAATGTTTAACACATTACCAACAAAACCTGAGTGTGCTGTATATTCCTATATTCCTATATTCCTGTAGAGTCCTTCTGGTGATCAGTATTGAAAATACATATCAAATCATATATCCATAGCTGTAGTT
The DNA here is from genome assembly GCA_903798205.1 of Danio tinwini. NCBI lineage: Eukaryota > Metazoa > Chordata > Actinopteri > Cypriniformes > Danionidae > Danio > Danio tinwini. The sequence continues at coordinate 31,315,671 of CAIGQZ010033112.1, forward strand.
TTTTTTTTATTAGCCAGATAATATAAAAGTACATTATTTAAAAATGTAATACTCACAAAAGCATCAAGACACAGAACATTGTGCCAGTGACCCCCATCTTCATTGTCTGAGGAAAGCTGAAAAAAACAAACTAATTTAGAAAGTGTCCCTAATGAGGTGCAGAGATGAATGCATTTACAGAAGAAATTACAGTTTTTAAAACTAAAATTGGCTGGCTCAGTGGTCAGCACCATCGCCTCACAGCAAGAAGGTCGCTGTTTCGAGTCCTGGTTGGGTCAGTTGGAATTTCAGTGAGGAGTTTGCATGTTCTCCCTGTGTTGGCGAGGGTTTTCCCCACAGTCCAAAGACGTGCGCTATAGGTGAATTGAATAAGCTAAATTGTGTATAAGCGTGTGTGAATGAGTGTGTATGGGTGTTTCCCAGTACTGGGTTGCAGTACAAGAAAAGTTGGAGGTTCATTCTGCTGTGGCAACGCCTGATGAAAAAAGGAACTAAGCCGAAGGAAAATGAATGAATGAAACTGAAATTCAAGAAATTTGAAAGGAACAAATATTTTTTAACAAGAGCAAATTTATTAATAAAATAGAAACCTAAAACAACCCATCTAGCAGAAAACCTTCTCAAAATGTTGTGGAAACATTCATTTCACATTGCCAGAGGGAAATCCTCTGAATTCCAAAACGTTTTCTAGTATATATATGTACATATAGGTATATATATATATGGTTTAGAGAACATTCATAATATTACAATAATGTTTTAAAAATATATATCAAATAAAATGTATAAAATATAAAATAAAATTATAAAATTATAAAATTCCCTTAACATTTTATTTAACATATTTTTTAATTAAAAAAATAAACATTCTGAATATTTTATTTATTTATTTATCTACAACCCAGCTACCTGTTTCATTTTCAATCATATTTTCTATTCTAAAAATGGAGCTCCATTTTTCAGGCTTAGCTCGAACACTGCTTTGGTTTTATAATCACATAGAAAATCAGCAAATTTGTATGATTGGAATTGACTCTGTGCACAACATTTGTCCTTATAGTTTGTCCTTATAGACACACTGAAATCCAGGTAGTAAATCCTGGTTTTAAAAAGTGTCCAAAATGCTGGCACAAACAATGAACTTTTATAAATCTTTTATAAATTAGATTTTAAAAAAATCTAAAGAAATATTCCCATAATATTTTTTGAATAATAAAATAGAAGATTCCTGTGACACCTCACGCAATTAGCGCTTAGTTACTTTTCCTTTAAAAAGTGAGTAAACCCATTGACCCAACAAGTTGTTTTCATTCATTCATGAAACCGGAGGAAACCCACATGAACACGTGGAGAACATGCAAACTCCACACAGAAATGGCAACTGACCACTGTGCCTCTGTTGCCACAAGTTAATTTTACATAAAAAAGTCAAACCCATTGGCTTAACTTAACTTTTACAATTATGCACATAGTTTTTTTTGCGTAATACACAGCAGAAATGATGCCTGCAAAACTGTTGCAAACAATTTTATTTGTTCTACTTAATTTTTTGTTTAAATTCAGCCCAAATAAATTGTTTACAGCCACTTAACGTAAAAAAATTGAGTAAATCTAAGGAATCATCTCTGAATGATTTTTTTCAGTGTAATTATAAGGCAACAAGTTTACTCTCTTTTTTTTAAGTAAACTCAACTAACTGCATTTAACAGTGCAACAACATTTGGAAATAGAAAATTTTATGGAAATGTTAGCAAAACATTCTTAAAACTTATTTAGGATTGCACAGGCATCGTAATGAATAATTGCTGACTAATTGGGGACTTGTGGAGATGCGCATCAATGGATTTGCTCATCAGTGTTTAAACTCAGTACTGAATATTAACCCACACTGAACTGATCTAAACTGAACTGAGCTGAACTAAACAGAACTGACACTGTTTCAATTCACTATAATCTTCTATATGAAGTTGCTTTGACACTATCTACATTATAAAAGCGCTATAGAAATAAAGGTGAATTGAATCAAATAATTGCTAAATATTTGCAGATTGCTGATATTTGTTGTCTTGTAAAAATGAAAATGACTTAATTTGACTTGACTTTCCGTTTTTAGAAGGTGCTTTGGATAAAACCTTCTGCTAAATGCATAAATAAACTCAACAGCAATGCAGTCCCCTTATGCTTCATTCATTCATTCATTTTCTTTTCAGCTTAGTCCCTTTATTAATCAGGGGTCGCCACAGCGGAATAAACTGCCAACTATTTCAGCATATGTTTTAAACAGAAGATGCCCTTACAGCTGCAACCCAGCACTGGGAAACACCCATACACTCATTCACACACATACACTACAGACAATTTAGCTTACCCAATTCACCTATAGCGAATGTCTTTGGACTTGTGGGGGAAACCGGAGCACCAGGAAGAAACACGGGGAGAACATGCAAACTCAAGAGCCCAGTCAAGGCTCAGACCAGCAAGCTTCTTGCTGTGAGACCACAGCGCTACCTACTGCCTCACCGCACCGCCGCCCTTATGCTTAGGCAAAAGCTAAATACATGATTATGCACCATCATACATTGACCAGAAAGTGAAGATACAATAAAGCTTACCTGCCCTTGCTTGTGTATATTTGTATTGCAGGAGTTGTGGTCAGTTTCTTCTTACTGGTTTCTTTGCTGGTTTCTTCTTACTGTTGCTCTGTTCATTGAAATGTTGATGTGCTTTTGTCTCCTCAAGAGTTCACACTTAGCTGATGATTGATTATAAGCAAGTTTGGCATGCTGTCCCGGGAGAGAGCCCTGAACTCAAAAGGTCCTTGAGCCCTGGGCTCCCTCCCGTTTGCAGGGCGAGAGGGGAGCTTTGAGCTCAGGTAGATCTCGAGAACTCCCCCCTTTGTAAGAGTTGATGACAGAAAATAGTCGCTACGGAGAGATATGCTGATAGATAAAAGTTTGACTATTGCTAAATTTAGATTGTTTAATTAACTTGTAGTGCATGTTTTTGGAACGTGGGAGGAAACCGGAGAACCCGGGGGAAACCCACGCAAGCACGGGAAGAACATGATAACTTCACACAGAAACGACAACCAGTCTGTTAAAGGACTTGAACCAGTGACATTCTTGCTGTGAGGCCGCAGTGCTAGTCACTGGGCCACCGTGCCGCCCTATGAAAGGAAAAGAGGAGGAGTAGAGGTGGAAGGGGGGATTCTTCAAACGAAGATGACTGTAGTAAGAAACCCTGGCTCTTTATAGTGGGTTAGAAATCGTCTGATTGGTTGGTCATACATGGTTAATGCATGACCAGCCGTGTTCAATCATAATCACATGATCCTCTCGAAATTAGTTTATAAATAAACTTCACTTATTAAAGCAATCAACCTTCTTGTAGTCTTCATAGGGGGTGCTGACTCAAATGTTCCTAATTTTTCACGCATAATTTACACATGCTATTTCTAGCTGCATCAGTAAAAAAAATTGACACATTTCCACAGTGGAATCAGTTGAAGGGTCCTGATGAGGGTCCTGATTCATCTTAATTGAATGAGATCACACCAGTTTCAGTTGAGTTAAAGGGCACCTATGATGAAAATCATCTTTTGTAAGCTGTTTGGCCAGAACTGTGTAAAGTGTGTCCACTGTAATACTGTAATACTCTCTTTTTTTTAATTCCTAATGTTAAAATAGCATCCAAATCCCTCCAATTTTGAGGCCGACTGCAACATAAGGTAAAAGTGCATTTTCCCCACCCACCGGATTGATTGACAGCCGCATATTAACATGTCTCTGTAGTAACGCGAATAATCATAACAAGACAGGACGTGCGCAAAGCAACTGGGATTAAAAGATCTGTTCAGCTCTCTGTGATCATCAATCATCATCAAATGTGATCAAGAATGAGTTTCACAAGTTTAAAACATTTTAAAACAGTGTTTGTAATGAATTATAGCGATTTTACCGTCTTTATCACCACAGCCATGTCAGTACAATTATTAATGAAGAGGCTTCAATCCCGGTTTGTGGACGTTAAATCAGGTTTATTTTGTATATTAACATAACGGATATCCATACAGCAGTGGATATCAACGTGTATCCTGTCACATTTGTGTGCAAAAACTTGCATGTGTCCACTGTGTGTGTGTCCACTGTGTGTGTGTGTGTGTGTGTGTGTGTGTGTGTGTGGGCGTGGACTTTGTTTACGACATTGTGTGTGACTCATCATTGCAGAAAGGCTTGTCCTGATGCCCCAGTATAGTAAAGGGGACACCATACTGTCAGTGAGCACTGTCTTTCGGATGAGACGTTAAACTGAGCTTCTGACTCTCTGTGATTATTAAAAATCCAATGGCACTTCTCGTAAAGAGTGGGGGTGTAACCTCAGTGTCCTGGCCAAATTCCCTCCATTGTCCCTTACCGATCATGGTCTCCCAATCATCCCTATCCACTGAATTGGCTCTATCACAGTCCCTCCACTCCACCTATAGCTGGTGTCTGTTGAGCGCACAGCCGCCTTTGTCCTGTGGCTGCTGTCACATCATCCAAGTGGATGCTGCACACTGGTGGTAGTGGTGTGAAGAGACAAACCACCCCTTATGATTGTGAAGCGCTTTGGGTGCAATACACAATAAATGCGGTATACAAATACACATTACATTACCAGATATGCACAATGTCACAAAACACAAATTCATTTATGGTTTCGTGAACATGACAGTTAATTAACTCAAATGGCCTCCACCATCATCATATTCTCAATCCAACAGAGAACAGAAGATGTGCATCATGTGCAGCTGACAAATTTGCAACATTATGTGATGCTCTCATGTCAATCTTTGAGGGCATATTAGCACTTTGTTAGATCATAAAGACTTAATGTAGTTTTGAAGGTAAAAAGGTCTCAGGTTCTAAACATCAGTCAAAAATAATCGATGGATTTCCCATGATAACCATAAGCTTTTATCTATATGTCAAACACTTTACTGTACAGTTCCATTAGTGCATTAGGTTCTGTTGAGTACAAAGAACACACCAGGGGTGCAAGCTAAATAAAGACTTTATTAGAGTCAAAGTCAACAAAGGCAGGCTGCCGCACGCTGGACGTCAGCACTGGAGAGGCTTACGAAGGTTTGGGGAGAGAGAGGGGCGGTTCAGGTGAGCTGGTACGAGCTGACAGCTCCGGCTGGGACTATACTGGAGAGCTGGTAGTCTCGGGCAGAGCAGCGCACAGGTGACTCTGTTATGTTTTTGTGCTCAAGGAACCATTGCAGACAACCATTTAGTGGGAGGCCTCGTTTACCGTGACATGCTGCTGAAATACACTTCCTGTCACCTTATTTCTTACTCGCGCCAACTGGCGTTCAACATACAACTAATACCATAATACACTGTACAAATGTTCAGGCCCAATACATTACAAGCTCCAAGAACATGTACCACTCACACAAGACAGGACTCTTTTGGACTAGACTAGACAAACCACAAAAGACAATATCAATGATAAAAGCACTAAGGCAACCATACGTGATCATTCAACAGAGAGTGATAATCTGACACTGAGACAGAGAACACAGAGGTAGAAATAGAGGCGCTAATCAGCTACGACTGAGGGCAGGTGCCACAGCAATGATTGCTAATAGAAAGGATCTACAGCTGAGATGAGCTCCAACAAACAACATACTTAATGAAATCAAACCTGGCCAGTGTTGCCAGATTGGAAATGTCAAAGTATCGTACCAGAACCTCAAAATTATCATAGTTGGACGAAAATTATCAAACAGGAGTCAAACGGAGAGTATACAGCTATTATCTAGACAAATAGTATTTTGACACAACATACAATTTACCACAATACGTAAAAAAATAAAATAAAATAGGCGTACCTTAGTGGAAAGGTTTAAAGTCCACCTCCGATTCGCTGTCATTTGATACCTGCTTGTTGCCAGGTGTTGAGGGATTCATTTTGCAGTACAAATTGGACGCAACATAGTGCTGGTTTGCTTGAAAGCAGTGCACCCTCCCGAATTTTTAACACCCTCTGAGGTGTGCACGAGCCCATTCATAGTATCTGTAATGAGCTGATTTTGTGGCTGTGTTTTAATGAGATTAACTTTGGAAAAAACACGTTCACATAACGCAAAAAAACAAGAACATCAAGTGCAAACTCCCGTCCTTCTCACTTTCCTTTTCAGCACAAATTTTTTTAACTTTATTGCTTAAACGATCGACCTCAACCTGAAAACTACTAACCTAAGCATGGCCGTGCGCAGCCGGAATGTTAACTCATGAGAGAGCCATTCTCCACATTGATTGGCTAAGAAAATGTGACATAAGATGGCAAAGAAAACGTGCCCAACTCCACGTTTTCCTCACAGACAGTAGACAAAACATGCAGCTAGATCAATATGTATTCACCTTATTCTCCTTACTCACCTTATTCTCTCTCACCTTATTAGTTAATCTATTTACTTACATTTATTCATGTAAGTAAATAGATTAACTAACATTAAGTAATGAAACCTTTTTAGAAAGTGTTACAGACATTACCCAGCATACCTAATGAACATAGGTTAAAGGTATTATCAGAGGCTTTACTCACTGATGATCATAGTGTGCATCCTTTTGTGGTTATGATGTCAATCACACTAACGCCCACAAAGATGGTCGGTTCACACAGGATATAGCTATTCTATGTAAACTTTTCAACTTTGTGGGTGTTTCGACCTGTATCATTTCACCAGCATTTATAGGTAAAAAGCAGCGACAAAAAGCAGTCTCCATAACACCATTGTAGAGTTTTTCTTCTATTATTTCTGCAAATAGGATGGTAAAAAATATTTACCAACTATGGCCACTTCCTATAGGGAAGAGCAGGGCACAAAGTAACACTTTTTGGTTTTGGTCAAATAATGAACAAAGTAATAGGGTTAGACAAACCATATTTTTTTTTTATCAAGAACACACAAGCCTCTCCTACAAATGAGCACTGGAATTATGATCGCCGGACCTATGGTTTCTGTGCAGTATTCTGGCCAAAAGTGCCAGGAGTAAAAATGTTACCATTTACCCCACCTGCGGGGCAAGTTGTAACAGACAGGGGATTAGTTGTAACAGATGCTTATAAAGGCGATTTCACACTATTAATTTAAATTCAGTTTACTTTAAATAGTAGCTATATTTCCTTAGTAATTGGCTCATTTCTTTTTTATTTTACAGAGCACAGTATGTTTATTTATTTATTTGTTTGTTGGATAAACACATTTGAATCTATTTGCATTATTATCCATTTAGCTATTATTACACAATGCATTTATTTGCATTATTAGCAATAAAATATATATTTTTTCTATTAAAACAATATTTTCTGTTAAAGAACTTTTTTTTAAATAAGTTCTCAACATTACACTTAAAATAAAAAAATATATATATTTAGTTAGTTTAATTAGTGTCCAACAGTGTGTGGCTTAATTGGAACACCCTGTTACAACTAACCCCGCTGTGTCATGTTTTCTTCAAAGCTAGCTAGCAGTAACTGTGTGGTTTATACATCTTTCAAAATGGTTTCATTTTTTAGCCTAGAAGATGGTAATTACAACAATACAAGATTTTACATTCATACTTTCATCGATTTGTTTAAAATAAAAAAAAATATCGACTATAATAAAAAAATGTTATGCTGCAAAAATAGTTTCTCCTGTGTTTTTCATCCAAATTTCGCCGAAATTTTTCAATAATTGTCAGGAAGACGTCTTCCGACGCTGTGGTGAAAACCTCGGAAGCACGCCATGGTTAACCCTGAGCAAATACCTTAAAACTCTGTGTTACATTTAACCCCGCATTACTTTGTGCCCCGCGCTCCCCTAGTTGAATTAACATATACGTTTAACGTTTAGTTCTATGTTAATTCAACTATGCAAGCCAGTAAAAAACTTCACCAATTGGTGAAAGTGAAGGATAAAAAACCTTGAGAGAACCAGGGTCCTATGGCCAAACATCTTGTGTAGAGCTGCAGTCTAGGCGCCAGAGGCTGGACAACGCTGGACGTCAGCAAAGACTCGGCTGTCCCTGGAGTCTCACAGGAATCAGACGCATGCTCTCCACTCCATGACCACCACAGTAGCTGCTCAGGATACGGCCTGGTCCGAGATTGTGGAACCTTGGTATCATTTCTTCAAAGGTCTTGGATCGCATCAGTGGCACTGCATATAAATCCAGGGGCGACACTGTGACTCAGTGGTAAGAAGGTCACTGGTTCGAGTCCGGCTGGGTCAGTTTGCATGTTCTCCCCGTGTTCATGCGGTATAGGTGAATTGAATAAGCTAAATTGGCCTCAGTGTATGTGTGTGAATGAGTGTGTTTCCCAGTATTGGGTTGCAGCTGGAAGGGCATCTGCTGTGTAAAACACGTGCTGGATAAGTTGGCGGTTCATTCTCGCTGTGGCGACCCCTGATAAATAAAGGGACTAAGCAGAAAAAGAAAATGAATGAACAATAAAACCAGCGGCTCAGTGGTGGCTCAGTGGTAAGAAGGTCGCTAGTTTGAGTCTCAGCTGGGTCAGTTGGCATTTTTGTGTGGAGTTTGCGTGTTCTCCCCGTGTTCATGTGGTATAGGTGAGTTGAATTAGCTAAATTGTCCATAGTGTATGTGTGTGAATGAGTGTGTATGGATCCCAGTACTGGGTTGCAGCTGGAAGGACATATGCTGGATAATTTGGCGGTTCATTTCGCTCTGGTGACCTCTGATGAATAAAGCGACTAAGCCAAAGGAAAATAAATGAATGCACAATAAAACTCATTACGAAGAGAACCTTAATGGGTTAATTTAATTCACCAAGAAATGAAGATTTACTCATTATTTACTCACCCTCAAGAGGTTTCAAACCTTTATGTGTTTCGTTTTTTCTGTTGAAACCGAAAGAAGATATTTTGAAGAAAGCTAAAAAGGTAACGCTTTCTTTTACAACCTGCAAAGTACCATGTAAGTACAGTGAAATAACTGTGTACTTTTCTGTACATATATGTATAAATATGTATGTGTAGGTATGAGGGAACAAACTGTAATGTTTGGGTAATAAGGGGGTAACAACCAGATATTCAACACGCAAAGAACCGCATAAGTATATTGAATTTGCAATGTACTTTTCTTTAAGTATTGTATACATATAAATAATTATGCAAGGGTGGTGACAACCTAGTACACCCTTTTACTTAAACATCATAGTTTGTTCCTTTGCAATTTATAGAAAAGTACATTGTAAATTCAACAGCTTCTATAAAAATCTGGCCCGTAAAGGATGGGGTGCCTCAATGATCAGTTTTAGGCCCTTTGCTTCTTACAATATACATGCTACCCCTTGGAGACATTATTAGAAGACACGGGATCAGCTTTCACTGCAATGTAGATGATACTCAATTATATATTTCAACAGAACCTGATGATAAATTGATGGATATAAAGGTTTAACGTTTATCGTGATCTTTTTTTTGCCATAACGCCCAGACCTACACTGAAATAAACTGAACTGTTTCAATTTTAATTTACTAAAACTTCTGTTAAGCTGCTTTGACACAATCCACATTGTAAAAGCGCTATATAAATAAACATGAATTGACTTATCAGTTTCAAATATAGGGATACCCAAAATCAAAAACAAGCATTCCTCTTGAACCATCAGGTTATCTGCATAAAGTTGGGTCTTTTTAAATAACTTTTGTCACATTACACACTTTTTTCTTAATGTGTTTGAGTGTTACTGTGTGTAAATAAATACAGTCAATTTATTGTCAATCTGTGATTAGTTTATGGTAATTTGGACAGAGGCCAATTAAACCATTAAAAAAAAAGATTTTGACAAAACCAAAAATGATGAACACGCAGCATGGATGACCTTGGACATTTACTGATGTTTTTAGCTTAAATAAAATAAAATAACAAAATTTTGTCAAGTTTTTTATTCATTTATTATTATTATTATTAATATTATTATTATTTAATTAAGCTATTGTTGATTACAAAGTTAAAAACCTGATAAAAGATTAAAAGAAAAATTAAAAAAAGAAATGGCAGATTCAGAAATGTAGCTAAAACAGAATATACACACTTCTGTCCCCCTAAATCAGGGGTCACCAATCACGGTCCTGGAGGGCCGGTGTCCCTGCAGGGTTTAGCTCCAACTTGCTTTAACACACCTGCCTGGGTGTTTCAAGTATACCTAGTAAGACCTTGATTAGCTTGTTCAGGTGTGTTTGATTAGGGTTGGAGCTAAAATCTGAAGGACACCGGCCCTCCAGGAACAAGTTTGGTGACCACTGCACTAAATGCTTCATAAAAATGCACTGCAAAAAAATTAAACAACCATAAACATCTATTTATTTAAACTGATGATTTGTTGTATCAAATCAAAGCCTGGAAAGTCCATCGCTATGATCCCAAAACAACACTTCGGATTCTGCTTAGCAATGCCTCTGAGATAATCATACAGCCAAGGGTTGATTTCTTTGGCCACACGGTTTGGAGTGTTCCTGATCCTCCACAGAGGCAAGCCTGTGCCGCTGGCATAGCTCAGCACAGCCCTATTCGTTTTAAGTGTATCTAAAGCCTGTTTAAGATGATCAGCAATTTTATCTTCCTTTTGGCTGATATTTTTGACTTTAAAGTCACCTTTTTGATCAGTTTCAATCAGAGGGATTCCCAACTTAAAGCTGTTTTTCTGAACAAAAACAATCTCTCCTCTTACATCTCCAATCCGTGGTATTTGATCACTAACCCAACAACCAGGATCATTTTTAAGCTGATTAATTACTTTTTCTGATATATTGCCACCAAACTCATCCTTGACTCTGATCAACACGGCCTCGGTTTTATATCGAGACAAAAAGTTCTTTGTTGTGTTGAAAACGTCAGCAAATGTTGTAAATTGGGGAATCACACCATGCATAATTATCATGAACCTCCCATACACTCTCAAGTCCAGGTAGCGTATACCGGCCTGCAACTGGTTCTCCAGTGAGCATGACTGACATTGTGATCCTGGTAATGGTAGAAGGGCCATGGTGTCATGAGTGCCAGGAATATTGACTTCAGAAATCAACTTTTCATCATCCAGAGTTTCCATCCAACCAACTATATAATTAGAAGGAAGAGGGAGTGTTGCATTATCATTAAATGCTTGTTGTTGAACGCTCTTGTGCAACCTGTGGAACAAAATCAAAAACATTGTTGGAAATATTGGGAATAGATGTAAATTAGCTTTATCAACGCAATCTCACAGCAATTTGTAACTTTTTGATTTAGTGGCTAATTCGTATGAATTCGAACGATTCTAATTCATACAAATTAGTACGATTTGCTCATTACCCAATGACGGTTGGGGTTAGGGGTGAGGTTAGGTGCCACGCCTCCTTTTTGAAATCGTACATTTTCGTATGACTGAACTCGTATGAATTTGTACGAATTATAGCCACTAAACGGACAAAAAGTAAAATACTTACGTTTCTTCGAGAGATCAGGCTGGCTTTATAGCTAACTCTGGCACAACATGTCATGCTGTACACTTTCCATGTATATACAGTTGAAGTCAGAATTATTAGCTCCCCTCAATTATTAGCCCCCATGTTTATTTTTTTCCCCCAATTTCTGTTTAACGAAGAGAATAATTTTTTTCAATACATTTCTAAACATAATTTTTATGACACTTTTTATGACACTTTATGACAGTAAATAATATTTTATTAGATATTTATTAAGACACTTCTATACAGCTTAAAGTTACATTTAAAGGCTTAACTAGGTTAATTAGGTTAACTAGGCAGGTCAGGGTAATTAGGCAAGTTATTCTATAAGGATGGTTTGTTCTGTAGACTATCTAAAATATATATAGCTTAAAGGGGCTAATAATTTTGTCCTTAAAATGGTTTTAAAAAAAATAAAACTGCTTTTATTGTAGTCGAAATAAAACAAATAAGACTTTTTCAGAAAGAAAACACTGTGAAAATGTCCTTGCTCTGTTAAACATCAATTTGATATGGTCAATTTGATTTGTGATATGATTCAATTAAGGAGAATAGAGGAAAGTAGAAAGCAAACATCAAATCACTTTCCATTGTAGTTTTCTTTTTAATTATCCAGATCATATAAAAGTAAATTCATTAAAATGGTAATACTCACAAAATCATGAAGACACAGAACATTTTCCCAGTAACCCCCATCTTCATTGTCTGAGGAAAGCAAAAGCAAACAACACATTGTTACAAACCTAATTTAGAAACTGTCTTTAATAAGATAGCATGAATGCATTTACAGCAGGAATAACAGTTGAACAAATATTTTTTCACAAAAGTAAATTTTTTTGAACAGACAAATGGAAACCAAAAACCAAACCGGCTAACAGAAAACCTTCTCAGATTGAGTTCAGTTCATGTTGTCTGAGGGAAATCAGTTGGACATATTTTAAAGTTGATGGTGCAGTGAGTAGTGCTGTCGCCTCACAGCAAGCAGGTTGCTGGTTTGGTCACTGTATCAGTTGGCATTTCTGTGTGGAGTTTGCATGTTCAATCAGTGTTTGCGTGGGTTTCCCCCACGAGTCCAAAGACATGCGGTGAGGTGAATTGGGTGGGTAAGCTAAATTGTCTGTATGCGTGTGATTTAGAGTGTATGGGTGTTTACAGTTGGGTTCCACTGCGTAAAACATATGCTGGATAAGTTGGCGGTTCATTTCGCTGTGTCGACCCCTGATTAATAAATAAGAGAGTTTAGAGAACATTCAAAATATTACCATAATGTTTTAAATATATACAACTGAAATCAGAATTATTCTCCCCTTTTGAATTTTTTAAAAACTATTTAAGCTCAAAATTATTAGCCCCTTTAAGCTATATATTTTTTCGATTATCTACAAAACAAACCATCATTATACAATAACTTGCCTAATTACCCTAACCTGCTTAGTTAACCTAATTAACCTAGTTAAGCCTTTAAATGTCACTTTAAGCTGTATAGAAGTGTCTTGAAAAATATCTAGTCAAATATTACTTACTGTCATCATGGCAAAGATGAAATAAATCAGTTATTAGGAATGAGTTATTAAAACTATTATGTTTAGAAATGTGTTTAAAGAATCTCCTGTCTGTTAAACAGAGCTTGGGAAAAAAATAAACAGGGGGGCTAATAATTCTGACTTCAACTGTGTAACCAGGGGATGTGACACTGACAACAGGGGTGCGGATCCAAATGCAGGTTTATTAGAATGGTCAGGCAAGCAATGGTCATAACGGGAGCAAACAGATGTATAAGGGCACTGCAGAGTCACAATCAAAATAACAGGCAGATGGTTAGAAGGCAGGCGACAGACAGGGATAAACAGAATAAACTTGGCAAGGGTCAAAAACACGGCAAAGCAACACAAAGGAAAACGTTGTAATGTCACTATACAGATAACAAGCCACATTGTGTGTGTTTGTGCTGCTTAAGAAGTGCATTCATCAGTCCTTGAGCAGCTTCAGCTGTGGGAGTGTAATCAGTCATGATCTGGAACTGGTTTATGTGTGTGTGTGTGTGTGTGTGTGTGTGTGTGTGTGTGTGTGTGTGTATTGCATGACTGGGTGTTGTAGTCCACAACATGGTGGATTTGTAGTTCATGTGAATGTGAGTGTGTTTAGCAGCGATCTCTGGTTGTAGATCACTGCTGATTGTGACAAACTGTGTGTATATATATATATATATATATATATATATATATATATATATATATACAACAAAAAATATTAAAATAATGAACATCCAGAGAAGATTTTATGTATTTTTTATATGCAACCCAGCTACCAGTTTCACTTTCAATCAAATATCCTAAATAACTAAATTTAGAGCTCCATTTTTTCAGGCTTCACTCTAACCAACACTGCCTTGGTTTAATAATAACATAAAAATTCCTATAGACACCTTGAAGTCCAGGTAGCAAATCCTGATCTTTAAAAGTGTCCTCAAAATATTGGCACAAACAATGGACTGTTCATGGATTTTTTTCCCATTCATTCAAAAGGATTATTTCCATAATATGTTTAAAATAATAGTATTAAGAAATAGTTTAAAAATTTTGCAAAACATTCTTATATCGTATTTGGGACTGCACAGGCATTGTAATGAATAATTGCTGACAGACGGCTTTTGTTTGGCTTGTAAAATAAAGATGACTTGATTTGACCTGACTTTGAATTGACATAAATGTCCTATTCAACAGCAATTAAGCTCTTAGGCAAGAGGTTAATACATCATCATACACCATCATACAGTATATTATGTTTCACTGACCAGAAAGTGAAATAACAATAAAGCTTACCTGTCCTTGCTTGTGTATATTTGCAGGAGTTGTGGACTTCAGCACTGGTTTCTTCTTCCTGTTGCTCTGCTCATCAATATGTTCATGTGTTTTTGTCTCCTATTAAAACATTCTCCCTTCTTAGTCTTCATAGGGGGTGCTGACTCAAATGTTTTCAAAATTTTCACACATGATTTACACATGCTTTTTCTAGATGCATCAGTAAAAAATGGCCTTGTCAGTCAAACCTAAAATTTTGACAATATTTCAAACTGTGGAATCAGCTGAAATGTACTGATGATTTAAATTCAGCTTAATTCAATGACAAGAATGCATGACTTTATGCTCAGAAAAAATAGTTCATTGCAAACTATTTATATGGGCTGAATTGAAACAAACAAATTAAATTAAACATAACTAAATTTAATAGTTTGTTTCAATTCAGCCCATATAAATTGTTTGCAACACTTACCTTAAAAAAAGCTAATCCAATGACTCATTTTTAGTGTGGTGTTATGGCTTTGCAATAAAAAAATGTAATTATAATTCAATTCAATTCAATTTTATTTATAAAGCACTTTAAAACAACCCAGTTGACCAAAGTGCTACAATAGAGAGTAAAACAAAGCATAGAACATACTTAAATAATAAATAAATAAATAAATAAATAAATAAATAAATAAATAAATAAATAAATAAATAAATAAATAAATAAATAAATAAATATAAAATGTCAACATCTCATGCTGTGCTAAAAGCCAAACTGAACAAGTGGGTTTTAAGAAGAGATTAAAAAACAGTAATGGAAGAGGCTTGTCTAATATACAACAGCAACTCATTCCACAATTTTGGTGCAGCCCAAGCGGCAACTTCCCGCTCTCCCTCGCGAAGCCCATACGGAAATAACTGAAACTGCAATTCATCAAAATTCCACTAGTCCTGGCTCCATAATAGAGCAAATTTCCATTGAGCCCGCTGTTAAAAAGGCCAACATTACAGCAGAAATAAGGTGTTTACAGCCTGGTACAAAGAACGATTTTGGTTCATATTGCTAATATTACCCTTCGTGACATCTGTGAGAGGGGTGATTTATTTTATAACTCATCCATTTCCTTTATATTAGGTTTTATCAAGTTTGCATAATTAAGGGCGTGGCCACTTGAGTGACAGCTAGCTCTCGTTGGTCGCCGTCACGTCACCTCAGCTGATTAGCCGCTGATCTCTGCATATTCATCGTATTTTTGTGTTGTTTTATGTGGCTTTACACAGTCATTTGCTTTTTGGAATTATTTCTTACAATTATCAGATGATATGGCATGCTGTGTGCACTTAATTGTGTTCACAAACCATTCACATTGCCTCCGTTTCCCAGGTGAGTGAAATTATATACTTATACCATCTCTATAAATATATTTGTTTTATTTAAGATCATTTATCATGTATAATGTTCTTTAGACCTGTAATGCACTCCAGAATCTGACAGATTGATTACCTGTATGCTCTAGAACAGTCATCTGAAACGTTGTCATACAGTGTTATGCCTGGATTTCATCAATAGCCTTCGTTTACTAACACAGACTATATCCGAAGTGTTTGGAAGTAATTCGCACTTTCCTCCTGTTGAAAAACGTCATAAGAACAATGCTTATAGTGGCTCAATGTGTAATAAGTTGAGCCACTAAGCATTGTGCTTATAAAACAGTGTTTTTCAAAGTCTAAACACTTTATTGATATAGTATACAACCAGGCACATGTGGTCAGAACACAAACAAGTCTCAGGTAATGAAGTATTAAGCGTTTCTCATGTGTCTGTAGCTCTGCTCACGCTCCGCCTCTTTGCCCTTAAATGGTATGCCCCAGTTGGTGCAATGACACGGGAACAAAATGGCGACGATTGGCCGCGCCTACTGGTAGCTTCTTTTGGGTTCTTCATAAACCAATGGGTGACGTCCTGGATACTACGTCCATATCTTTTACAGTCTATGTAGACACAGCAAAAGCCTGATCCCCTCTGAGCTTTCGACTCATCCTGGGCACACCCAGGTGGAGCTGGTCGGCTGACCTGAGCAAACGAGGAGGTGTGTAGGTACAGAGAAGCTCAGAGAGGTAAAGGGGTGCAGCACCATTCAGACACTTAAAAACAAATAAAAGTAACTTAAAATGGATCCTGAAATGCACAAGCAGGCAATGAACAGAAGATAAAACCGGGGTGATGTGCTCGTATTTGCGTGTGCCAGTTAAAAGACGCACAGCTGCACTCTGAAGTTGCAGACGAGAAATAGAAGACTGACTCACCCCAAAATAAAGGGCATTGCAGTAGTCCAAGCGGGAGGTCATGAAGGCATGGATTACTGTTTCAAAGTGCTTGTGTAATAAAAGTGCTTAATTTTGGCCAGTTGCCTCAACGGCGTACTCACACAATGCTATCCGAACCGTGCCCAGGCCCGTTTCCTGGATCGTTGGAGAAGTGCAAGTGCTCTGAATCGGGCTCAGGCACAGTTCACTTGGGTGGCCCTGGCCCGATTGGAAGAGGTGGGCCTGAGCGCGGTTCACTTGGGCTCAGGCGCGGTACGCTTGCAGTGTGAGTGCAAGTGTGCCTAAGCCTGAAACTGAAAGCGAGACAAGACTTTAAAAGGACTTGTTTGATATGGAAAAATTAATCATTTGTACTGTTCAATGAACGCAAACTGTCATAGATTATAAAAGAAGCAAACCCCTCACTGCACGTCACTTGCACCTTCAGCAGACCTCCTAATACCTGCAGCTCGAGGACTTTATAATTGTTTATGAGTGTCAAAAGTGGCTGATCTGTTCGGTGAAATATTAGACTGTGTGTCACCGCATATCAAGCGACTTAAACGATATAACTTAAGAAATCTCCATTGTGCTGAGCGAGAGTGCATA
>CAIGQZ010033112.1:31342881-31373798 GCA_903798205.1 Danio tinwini
ATTAAGATTTTTTTGTCTCAATATAAAACAGAGGCAGTGTTGGTTCGAGTCAAGCACGAGTCAAACGGCCAATTTCCAGCAAATGTTCTAAATCAACTTAAAAATGATCCTGGTTGTTGGGTTAGTGATAAAATGCCACAAATTAGAGAAGTGAGAGGAAAGATTGTTTTTGCTCAGAAAAACAACTTTAAACTGGGAATTGTTTTGTTTGAAACTGATCAAAAGGATGACTATAAAGTAAGCCATGTCAAAATTAAGGAAGCTGAAATTACTGAGCATCTGAATGAGGCTTCAAAAGACTGCAAAGCTGATATTGCTGTGCTGAGTTATTCAAGCGGCACAGGCTGGCCTCTGCTTAGACTAGAGAACACACCTAAAAGAGTGGCAAAAGAAATCAACCCTTGGTTATATAATTATCTCCAAGACTTTTCCGAACAGAATCCAAAGTCTTGTTTTGGGATTATAGCGATGGACTTTCCAGGGTTTGATTTGATACAACTGCTCATTAGTTTTGGTTAGTAGGTGTTTAAGCTTTTTCATTGCAGTGCATTTGTTAAATAAGCAGTCACTTTGTGTGAAAGAAGTTTGTGTTTTCTGTTACCCTACTGATAAAGCATTGTAATCATTGCTTTATTTTCTTTTTTCCCTCTGGTTCAGGGTTTTCTTTTAATATTTTAAACTTTTCAACCATGTAATCTTGAAAACAGTAGCACCATTGAATAAATCTTTTTTTTTTTTTGTCAAAAAAAAGTGACATACGTCGGTGCTAGTGGTTAGTGCGTTGACACATGCACTCCAGTGCTCACGGTGACTCGAGTTTGATTCCGCCTCACGATCCAATGCTGATCCTTCCCCTCTATCTGCTCCCCATGCTTTCCTGTCAATTCTCTCATCTGTCCTATCTAATAAAGGTGAAAACCTCAAAAAATAATTATATAAAAAAAAAAGTGACATGCAATATTATCTATTTTTTTGTTTCATTTGACTCTAAACTGGGGGTGGCATAGTGAATCACTGGTTAGCACTGAGTCCCAGCTGGGTTAGTTGGCAGTTCTGTGTGGAGTTTGCATGTTCTCCCCGTGTTGGTGTGAGTTACCTCCGGGTGCTCCGGTTTCCCCAACAGTCCAAAGACATGCGCTATAGGTGAATTGAATAAAGTAAACTGTCCGTAGTGTGTGTAATGAGTGTGGATGTTTCCCAGTGATGGGTTGCAGCTGGAAGGGCATCCGCTGCGTAAAACATATGCTGGATAAATTGGCGGTACATTCCGCTGTGGCGACCCCAGATTAATAAAGGGACAAAGCTGAAAATAAAATAAATGAATGAATTGTCTGTAGTGTATGTGTGTGAATGCAAGAGTGTATACTTTCCCAGTACTGGCTTGTGGCTGGAAGGGCATCCGCTGTGTAAAGCGTATTATGGAATAGTTGGCGGTTCATTGCACTGTGGTGGCCTCTTATAAATAAAGAGACTAAGCCAAATGAAAATGAATGAATGAATAAATGAATGAATCACATTGAACCTTTACATGGTCGGAAACTATCAGCAAATTTGAGAAGATGTGTCATTTGATCTATTTTATTTATTTATTTATTTATTCGTGATACACTCTTATAAGTGTGCATGTGGTGGTGTTGTTTTGGCATCAGTGGTTCCAAGAACAAACCTAAATATCCATGAAATATTTCCATTCCATAAAAGATTCTTTAAAAGGAAAAATTATCTTTTGTAAGTTGTTTGGACAGAACTGTGTGTAGGTATAGTGTGTCCACAGTCATATTGGGCTGATAAAAAGGCAATAAGCCTCTTTTTTATTTCTGAAGTTAAAATAAGATAAAAATTCCTCCCATTTTTATGCCCTTCTTTTTTTCCTTGGGATTCTCCTGTATTTTACAGTTCTATCCTGCTATCATCGCGAAAAGGTATTTACCTGTATTTCTCCCATATTTTTAATCTGTCTATAAAGGGTGACAATAATATACGCAGCACATACTGCCAAACCACCAGCAACCCTCGCTCTTAAATGTGATTCTGTTCTGTGCTTCTGTTTTATTTAGACATTAAAACACTTTTAAATAAATATAAAAACGGCGCGATTCCCTTCCTTTTCATTTTTAGGTGCGTCGCCCCTCCTATGCAATCCTCAAAACATAGTCACATAGCAGTGCGTGACTGTCAGCTGACGCGCTCCATAGTGATAAATAGATGCTGTTTCCTAAACGGATTCTGTACGTGCGATTTGAAGCGAAGTGAAAGTCTGGGTTTTGGGTGCGTGTTTGAACAAACATACACATAATTAATAATAATACCATCTAAAGCTGTCGATCTTGGTGTTTTTTTTTTCAAACACAACTAATTTTGTCCTAAATAAGCATAAAAACTAGGAAAGAAATCGAATGCTTTCATTATAACGTTAGATGTGTGCATTTTTAAAGTGACACCTCTGTTAATGTAATCAGACGAAAAATCCAAATAAATGAGAGATTTATTCGTTGCTCTTTAATCAGAATGTGTAAGTTATACAGTAAAGAAGATTTAGATTTGATAACTTGATTTTATTTTTATATAATAGCTATTTGTTTTAATAAGCTAAACGGTTTGCTAATTTATTTGCTGCTTATGTATACCATATATTTTTTCTTTTGTAATTAATAATAACAATAAAACATATTACTGATCGTTTAACTGTTTATTTACAATGAAACAGCTCCAGATTAACAGATTTAGTAATGGTGGGCATATCCCTTATTTTCACATCCCAGTGTTGACCGGTATGCTCAGTAGTAACACGTATAATCATATCCACAAGACAGGACGTGCCGGGATTAAAAGATCTGTTCAGCTCTCTGTGATCATCTGCACCTCAAGAATGAGTTTTACAAGTTTAAAATGTTTAAATGTTAAAACCGTGCATGTTTGTAATAAGTAGCCACAGTAAAAGACAGTAAAATCGCTTCGTAATTAGTGTCAGTACAATTATGAAAGAAGATGCTTCAATCCCTGTTCATGGAGTCTAATTCGGGTTTTTTTTGCACATTAACATAACGGATATCTATACAGCAGTGGATATTAACATGTATTTTATCACATTTGCCGTGCAAAGCTAAAGGAGTGTGTGAGCGCGTGCCTGCATGCAAACTTTATAACAACATTGTGTTTGGCTCATTGTTGTAGAAAGGCTTGAATTAACTCCACAACTAATACATCAAATAACAGTTGTGAAAGTTCTTACTGTAGTAAGAGAGATCTGCTTCATTCTTGTCTTTAACTGTGGAGAAGCTACACCCATCATAGCACTAGTGAGCGATCTCTTTGGCTCTGACATGCACGTTGGAACGGTGGGCGGGGAGAGCCAGCTCATTTCCATTTAAGGCACAGGCAACAAAAACAGCCAAAAACTCAAAACAGTTCAAATTTCTAATGTACACAAAGCTGTAATAAATAATCTGACGAGTGTTTTGAGCTGAAACTTTACGGACACATTCTGGGCCCAATTTTTTAAAAGTAATCCACTAGGATTTTGGATAACGGATTGGATTAAATCTTGAAAATGTTTTTTTTAAAGACGTAATCGCGTAATCCATGTTGGTTTTGATTCAGATCAAACCTTTAGTTTGAGTTTTTCAGACCTTTTTTGTAGGATTTGGATCACTTTGTTTCAAAAAATCTGGATTAAACTGATCCCAGCAGTATCTTACAAGAGATCATATTTATTCATAAGGTTTTAATTGTATTTGTTTATTCGTAAGGTAGGCTTTAACATATACAGCCTTTTAGTTTAGGCCTACAGCAAAGTGGAAAGAGTTTGGCCTCATAAAATAATCCCCCAAACAGCTGTCAAAATTGACCAAAAACAATACATTTCTTTCTGTCACTAATTAAAATATATATACTCATCACAATGTAAAAATAATTTTGTTTTTAGAATATTTATTCGTGAGGTATGCAATTAAAACAGAATAACCAAAAAAATGCAAAGAATGGCAATCACTGATTTTTGAAATCACTTTCAACAATTGCAAAAAGCGACTGAAAGGGCAGAAGCACAGCTTCATCTTGCAGAGGAACAACTGACCAAACTGCAGCGAACCAAGGCCTTACTTGAGATCCACCTCCTAAAGGCTACGCTCAGACAAGCTGGTCTCTCCACATCAGATGAGGATGTCTAAAACTATTGTGGAGTTTTTGGCATTAAGTATTTTTTTTAATTAATACATCTATATTTAAAACTTTTTTTAGTTTTGTTTTTTTTATCCAATCTGATGTTGCTTTAAAAAACTGGCTCAAAAAGTAAGCTGGATTACGTGATCATGGATTGCAAAAAAAGGATTACTAAATCCGGATCAATTTCATCCGGATTAAACAATTTGAAAAACCGGGCCCTGGAGACACAAAAGACATCTTAAATCTTGAAAAAGGGGTAAAATAGGTACCCTTAAAAGTCAAATAAAAATCTTTAAATCATTAAAACGTTCTTTATTTTAACACATAAACCATTCTGAGGGAAATCATAAATAGTTCTTCTGTGGCATCACTGCAAAAATTTTATGAACCTAGTAGTAACGTAGGATCTTAAACTGATCTCAGTGCAGTGGTGTATGCGATTGTCTCAAAAATAGGACTTCACTGCAGGCCCAGATTGGCTAATCGGGAGGACCGGGAGTATTCCCGGTGGGCCGGTCCATTTTTTGGCCGCAAGGGCCGGTGTCTCTAGGTGCCTGTACTCTCAACAGTTGCACTTAAATTTTTTTTTAATTTATTTATTTGACCATAGCCCTAGTCTTTTATTCATTATTTTACCGCAGCTCCACTCGTTTTATTTATTTTCTCACAGCCCCATGAGCAGAATGGAGCCTGTGGGTTATTGATGCCGTAATTATCATTTGACTCCCCAACAGCGGAACCTTGCTCATCAGCAGCAAAATAATTTGTTAAGAGATACGCAAAGGATAAAAAATTTATAGTAAAAAGCGCAAAGGTGGCGCTGAAAAGGCCAGAATAAAAAAAGCTGAGTACATTTTTCGTTAAAACCAGCGGCAGCAAGAGTACAACAACACATGAAGATGATGAAACGTCCTGTAAGTTAACATTAAGCTAGTTAGGAGCAGTGCAAAACAACGATGTCTGCAAATCACCGTTTATGTACCGAACGTTTCTTGTACTGTAAGCTCTTCAGCAGCAACAGCCTCTTGTCCAGTTTGATGCTAACAATGAAAAGCCAAGCACCAGTCATGAGCCCAACACACTAGAATGGGCAGGTAGGATTGTCATTAAGTGAACATACGATTTTGAATAATTAATATTAATGAACATTACACCTGCTGAATGAAAAATGCCCTGAGAAAATTAATGAAATCAGATGATTCACTACATTAATAAATCTGATTTAACTTGATCAGAAAGCTAAAAAGGGCAACAACATGAAGCCATCATTAGAAAGAAATACTGTGGTTAAAAAGGTCTGGCAGATAACAGTGCAATACTTGTTTTATTCTTTATTTGTGTTTAAGGACTGGATATCTGTGAACAATTTTGCACAGAATATATATTCAGATATTGCAGAAAAGGACATAGTGATGTTTTAAAGAATAGTGTTGGAGATTTAGCTACTCTTTAATGTTCACATATTTATGAAAAAGTATTTGAAGTTATAAAGCAGCTGTTTCCTTAAAAAAGATGTGATAGTGTCACTAGAAAATTCAATACGTTTAATTATAAACTTAATTTATACATATAGCTTAATATATATTTGTAATTATTTGATACTTTTTTTTCAATGTTGGATATTTATGAGCACTAATTCTTACAGAAAAAAGATTCTGATACTGTTAAACATTGTGTTAACTGTTCAAATAAATCTTTACTAAAGTACTGAATTGGAAATGATGTTATTTTAATATAGTCAGTGGTGAACTGAAGTGGGCTGATCTAATGGCCCGTTTCCACTGAGTGGTTCGGTACGGTTCGGTTCGGTATGGCCGTTTCCACTGTCAAAAGGCGTACCGAACCGTACTGTACCACTTTTTCTGCACCCTTTCGAAAGGGTACCAAACACGAGAAAGGGTACCAATAGGTGGAGCTACACGCGCAGCTGAATGCTGAGATACGTCACAAGCTCGTAGAGCTAGCCAGAATCAAAACAATGGAACCACCATGTTTTTTAAATACACAGCCGAGACTTTATCAAAATACTTTATGCATATAATAATGAGCTATAGTTGACCCAAGCTCAAACTAAATTTGTCATCGTCTTGATAAACAGCCACGAAGCCAAGAAGACAAATTCTGCCGTGTCCTGTTGTTGTTTTACAAGCTCGTCTACAAGTGCGAGCGGTTTCACTTTGTCCAGAGAGCTCGCAATTGCATCTATATTTGAATGAACTAACTTTTTGAGCTGATATTTTTAACGTGTGTGTGATCATTGAAGCGCTCTGATATTCGATCCATTCAGATGCGGACAAACGCGAGAGTGAAGAGCGAAAAAACAAAGGAGAAGCCTGACAAAACAGCAGCAAATGATGCTTCTGCAACCTAAAACATGAACACACTGCCATGTTTAACTATTATCATCACCTTTTGGACTATTATGAACTCGGAATGACGGACTTACTTTCTAACAAGAGGCTACAGTTGTTTTTTTTTAACCCAAATAAGGACTAAATATATGCTGTGTGTAGTTTTTCTGTAATTGGTAACATATCAGAGACTGTAAGGGTCTGTATGTGTTAATATATGTTGCATTTATTTAATTATTTTATGTAAATGACATTACAGTAGGCTGTTTCATCATCATAACTGCTATCATTGATCTGCAGTTAAAATCAAATCATGTTCATAAAAAAGTTAGTAATAAACATTTATGCACAAATATTTGTGTATGAAGCATCTGTGTTCTGAGAAGTGCTTCTCATATGATATGTGAACGACCTGTACGGTGTTACGTGACATTTCCTTGAGTAAACATGACGTTGTCTGAAACTTTCTCTCATACACCACATCCACCAAAAGGGTACCCTTGGTAGTGGAAACGCAAGCTTGATAAAGGTGACCCGTACCGTACCATACTGTACCTCTCAGTGGAAATGAGCCATAAGGCTTAAAACTCCAGGGCTGAAAAGGGGTCCCACTCCGGCCCAGCTATCTCAGTCTGAAATCTGTGTCAAATTTGTGATGCGTAACCTAATTTTGCAATTAAATTAAGCAACTTTGCAATGACACTGTACTGATGCAAACAAGACACCGATAATAAAACGATAACAATATTTTCACACAAATTCACACCTACCTCTTTTCTTGCTTTTTTGTGCTCTGTGCAATTGGACATTGCGTACATGCATAAGAGAGAGTATTACAAACGGTTTTCCCTATTCCAGTATTTCAAGTTTTTAAATCGAGCAGCACAAATTATACATTCATTCATTTTCTTTCGGCTTAGTCCCTTTATTCATCAGAGGTCGCCACAGTGGAATGAACTGCCAACTTATCCAGCATATGATTTACACAGCGGATGCCCTTCCAGATGCAACCCATCACTGGGAAACACCCATACACACTCGCATTCAATTCACCTATAGCGCATGTGTTTGCATTGATTAGCATGTTCGGGTGTGTTTGATTAGAGTTGGAGCTAAACTATTCAGGACACCGGACCTCCAGGATTGAGTTTGCCCACCCCTGCGCTAAACATTAAACAGAGATGCAGTTAGTCAAAAAAATCTGGATGTTGAGTTGTATGTACAGATTAGTTGTAAATATACAGGTTATAAGGTGCTGTGTACAAGTGCGTATGAGAAAGTATTGCACGTTTATTGCACAGTAGGGGAATATTTAACTGTTCATGAGGTAGATGGCCTGAGGAAAGAAACTTTTCCTGTGTCTGGCTGTTTTTGTGCTTGGTGCTCTGTAGAGCTGACCAGACGGTAGCAGTTTAAACAGGAAGTGCTGGGTGCGAGGCATCCAGAGTGATTTTGCAAGCCTTTTTACTCACTCTGGAAGAGTACAGTTCTTGAAGTGTAGGAAGGGTAGTGCCAGTGATTCGTTCAGCAGTCCGGACTATTCGCAGGTCGGTTTTGGCAGCTGAGCTGAACCAGACGGTGATTGAAGTGCAGAGGATGGATTGGATGACAGCTGAATTAGAACTGTACGAACAGCTCCTGTGGCAGGTTGAACTTCAGCCACAGTCTCTACTGGGCTTTCTTCACAACAGAGTCAATGTGAATGTCCCACTTCAGATCCTGAGGGATGGTGGTACCCAGGAACCCGAATGACTCTACTACAGCCACAGTGCTGTTCATACATACTCCACACAGAAATGCCTACTGGCCCAGCTGTGAGGCGACAGTGCAAAACACCTGAGCCAATGTGTCACCCCATGTTCATTCATTCATTAATTTTCTTTTCGGCTTAGTCCCTTTATTAATCCGGGGTCGCCACAGCGGAATGAACCGCCAACTTATCCAGCACATTTTTACGCAGCCACAACCCATCTCTGGGAAAAATCGACACACACTCATTTACACTCATACACTACGGACAATTTAGCCTACCCAATTCACCTGTACCGCATGTCTTTGGACTGTGGGGGAAACCGGAGAACCCGGAGAAAACCCACGCAAACGCAGGGAGAACATGCAAACTCCACACAGAAAAGCCAACTGACCCAGCCGAGGCTCGAACCAGCAACCTTCCTGCTGTGAGGCAACAGCACTACCTACTGTGCCACTGCGTCGCCGTCACCCCATGTTGAAAATTCAAAAGCATAAATAAAAGGGAAAACGATAAAAACATAATTCACAAATTATGGAAAACAGCTAATTTAAGGATATTTTTTACAGCACATGTTAAAATAGGCAATATGAAATTACACAACGTTAAGACAACGTTAGCACCGGTTAGCTTTAATTGTGGGGAACACTAGATAATTTTGAGCTTTTGTCGGCTAATTTCATCTTTCGGGTTTAAAATAATTTTTGGGGCAGGATCAAAAATCTGTGACGTATCGCTCATCTGCTAGTACAGTGATGACACGTCGGTTTCTCATTATTATTCATAGCTAAGTTTTCTTATCCTATGAGAAGAGCCTGCTTCTTAATTATTCATGAGAGCTCGTGCTTTCCGAAGGCAAGGCAGACCTATCAAGCTGGGAGACCCAATGACTGGGTGAGACCGTGTCCGGGCACAACACGGGTCGTATGTTTTTGTTTCCATGATCCATGGGGTTTGTTGCTTGTTTTTCCCTGTGATTTTGTCAGAGCAAATACAGCAAAGCTGTTGGTTTGCAGCAAGCATTTTTGTCGGGAGAAATGTACGAGAATTGTAGAATTGTCTGGTCACACTTTATTTTGATGGTCTGTTTGTTGAATTTAAGTGACATTGCACCTACATAGCAACTAATTCTCATTAGATTATATGTAGACTGTTAGGTTAGGGTTAGTGTAAGTTGACGTACTTGCAAAGTTTCTTATAGTCAGTTAAATGTCTGTTGAAGGAGCGGTATCAAGAGATATTAAGCAGACAGTCTACTAATACTCAAATGGACCATCAAAATAAAAGTGTTACCCTTTGTCTTTTATCAGTTGAGTTTGTTACCATTCAGACACATCGCCTATATCCATGCTGCTGTGTTTGCCACATGTTTAAAAGTCCTCCAGATTGCAGGCAGGGTTAATGGTTGGAATGAACAGGGCAAGAGACCTGCTGCACTGCTATCAACTGTGTCTGCATTCAGACCTGTGGATTGAGGAGGAGAGAAGTCCTCCTCATTTATAGTGTTTATATAAACATGATTATCTTTATAATGATATAACAAATTGTGGTTATGAGTATATGAAATTACGAATAACAAATGTAGCAGGGCATTAAATTACTTAGTGTTTATTTCTTTGCATTTTAACTTTGTAAACTATAAAATCATGGCTCTCCTCACGGTTTTGTGAGCCAACTGACAACAGTTGTTCACTCCCTTTGTTCCCCCTGCTCTACCCTCCACGCCCATCATGAAGCATTTAAAAAAAAATCTGAGGTAGACTTGAACCGAAAGAGGGGGGGTTTCATGACTCTTTAAAAACGTTTAGCTGGTGTTGGACATCAAGAAAGTGCACAAATGCATCCTCATTTCATTTGAACCTTTTTAATATACTTTTAAACCTTTTTCACACACGTTTTTTATTTCATCAAGTGGTCTGTTTGTACATTTGACCTTTTGTTTTTAAATTTTTTGGTTAACGCCAAGATGTTTATCAGTTGATATGCAAATACACATCAAGTTAGCAGCCAATCACGTGAGATCAGTGAGTTCTTAAAGCTCCCAGACTGAACTCTGCGCAGGAGCTGAAACAGAGCTGTGATCTGCAGGCGTTTCTGTTTGTGCATCCTGAAGCTTGAGGTATGCTTTTATAGTTTTTATTTGTAGACTTGCATTTAAATCGATTAAATATCTGATGTATTTAATTATTAACACATTCAACTCACCTGATTTAACCATTAATTCACATTCCAGTACTGATTTAAGAGCTCTTCGTAAATGCTGTGCTAATAAAATGTTTATTTCTGTGCCATCCTCAGACAGTAAAGAAAATGGGAGTTCCTGTCAGATTTCTCTGTATCTTTGTGCTTCTGTGAGTATAAACATTGAATTATTCATTCATTAATTTTCCTTCGGCTTAGTCTCTATTTCAGAGGTTGCCACAGTGGAAAAAATAAGTATTTCAGCATTTGTTTCACGCTACGGCTGCCCTTCCAGCCGCAACCCAGTACTGGAAAACATCCATACACACTCATTCACACACACACTCATTTACTATGGCCACTATTAGTTTATTCAATTCACCTATAGAGCATGTGTTTGGACCATGGGGGAAACGGAGCACCCGGAGGAAACCCATGCCAACACGAGGAGAACATGCAAACTCCACACAGAAATGCCAACTGGCCCAGTTGGGACTCGAACCAGCGACCTTCTTGCTGTGAGGCGACAGTGCTAACCACTGAGCCACCGTGCCGCCCAAAATTGTATTAATTGATTTATAAATATATATTTATTAACTTATTATTATTATTATTATTGTCAAAAATTGAGTGGGTTAGATGCTAAAGAATAATTCCATGAAGAAAGTTTAACATCCATTAGATCTATTTATTGCACATAACATCCTTTATTATGTATAAAAGGTTGTTAGATTTTTAAAATATATGTTAAACTAACAGTTCTACCAAGATAGTTCTTCCATCTAGAGCAGGGGTGTCCAAATTTGGTCCTGGAGGGCTGGTGTCCTGCATACTTTAGCTCCAACATTGCTTCAACACACCTGCCAGGAAGTTTCTAGTATATCTAGTAAGAGCTTAATTGGCTGGTTCAGGTGTGTTTAATTAGGGTTGGAGCTAAACTCTCCAGGACACCGGCCCTCCAGCACTGAGTTTGGACACCCCTGATCTCAGGCATTACTGAGAAACCCCCACTTTAGACCTTTGTTTTTAAAGTGTCCTCAATGTCCTTGCATCTTTTTCCTCTGACATCCATTTAAAAGCTGCCATAGGCTTTTATTAAACACATTTTATGCAGATTCTACATCTCTGCCAAATTCCACATGATTACTTAGGTCTGTTTTTTCCCCATTTAATTCACTAATTTGACAGAAATTTCTCTGAAGCAACTTATACTGCAAGCTGTACATTTAGTTGATGAATGCATGTCCTGTAAATTGAATTGTTGTTTCCCACAGGCTGCACAAGAGCATTCAACAACAAGCGTTCAATGATAAGAAAGAACTCAAGCTCAGTGCTAAATATAAAATCGGCTGGATGCGATCTCTGAATGATAATAAGTTAATATCTGAAGTCACTATTCCTGGCACTCACGACACCATGGCTCTTCATGGAGGACCAGCAGCAGAATGTCAGTCGTGGTCTCTGGAGAACCAGCTGCTCGCCGGCATACGCTACCTGGACTTGAGAGTGAAGGGGAATAACCTGAAAGTTGTGCATGGTGTGATTTCACAACATACAACGTTCGCTAATGTTCTCAACATAGTTAAGGGTTTTTTGTCTCAACATAAATCAGAGGCAGTGTTGCTAAGAGTCAAGCACGAGTCAAAGGGCCCATTTCCAGAGGATGTTGCAAATCAGCTTAAAAATGATCCTGGTTGTTGGGTTAGTGATAAAATACCACGAATTCAAGAAGTGAGAGGAAAGATTGTTTTTGTTCAGAAAAAGAACTTTAAACTGGGAATCCCTCTGTTAGAAACTGATAAAAGTGGTGACTATAAAGTAGGTAATGTTGAAAAGAAGAAAGATAAAATTATTGAACACCTGAATAAGGCTTTAGAGGCTTGTACAGTTAATGTAGTTGTGCTAAACTATTCAAGCGGCACAGGCTGGCCTTTATTAAGGTTAGAGAGAACACCGAAAAATGTGGCCAAAAAAATCAACCCTTGGCTATACACTAATCTTAAAGGCGCTTCTAAAGAGAACATCAAGCTTTGTTTTGGGGTTATAGCGATGGACTTTCCAGGCCTTGATTTGATTCAAGTGATCATTGGTTTTAATAAGTAGCTATTTTACTAAAACATAACAGCTAATAAAAAGTTATACTCTGTCATGTCAATGATAAGGCATTTCAATTATTCACTTGTTTGACTACATATACAGTGCTCAGCATATTTAAGTACACCCCTCACAAACCCAGACTCATTCTGGTTACGTACCCCTATATACATTTCTGGAGAGCGACAAATACATCCCAGAAGCTATGTTTTTTGCAGCTTTTCGTTTTCACAAATCCACCAGAGGCCGCTGTGTACGCTTTTTGAGATCTCAAATTTCTCTTGTGAGTGCCATTCACTCCTGCTCTTCTCACGTAAATCCACCAGAGGCCGCTATCGTCTGACTGACTGACCGACCGATCTCCCCTTCCCCAACTGATAGTGTTTTAAGAACCACTGATTGACCTGTACGCCTACCCTAAAGCCAACTAACAGTGTTTTGAAAAGCAATCCAAAAAAGGAAAAGCCCTTGCCTGATTTTTACCAAGTTTTCAGATTTTACCACATTGTCACCCTGTTATTTACTTGTTTATTTACTTTTTTGGCTTTTTTTTGGTTTGTTTTACCTGCTTTCTGGAACCGTTCTTTGCAGGACTCAAACCACATTGTCACAGTCAACACCACTCTGTGTCTCAGATCCTCCGATGTATGCAATAAGCCACTGGACAAACTGGTAACAGTGCAAAAGCCATCCATATAAAGGTACGCGGTCAGCTGATAAGCGCGAAAACGAACAGCGTCATACCATATGACGTACTGTATGACGCTGTAGCGTTTGTTTTAAAGACGCAATGCAGCCATACATACTTCTGGTTACATAATTAATGATCTACAGAAATGCATATAGAGCTATGTTTTCAGAATGATCCTATGTTGCACAAATCTATCATTTTAAATTAATATTTTCTATAGGATGCTTTAGAATATGTGTGCATATACATTAAATTTGTGAGTACTGAAGCCAAATCTACAATAATGTATGATAACTGTCCAAAAATGAGTACACAAACACATTTATATATGAGGGAAAATATAAAATAAAATGTTTTAAAAGAGTAAAAACAAAAAAAGTAGATAATAGTTAAAGAGTTGTTTGTCTTTTTTGCAATATTTCATTTGAATTAAAATGTGTTTTCTTTATTTCTAAAAATGTTTGGTGATCAAACTCTTACTTTAATGAATATAACTGTTTCAAGAGTTCACACTTTGCGGATGATTGATTATAAAGCTTGTTTGGCATGCTGTCCCGAAGAGAGATCTGAGCTCATAAGATCTTCGAGCCCAGGGCTCCCTCCTGTTTACAAGGTGAGAGGGGAGTTTGAGCTCAGGTAGATCTTTGAGAACTCCCCTGATGTAGTAACTGATGAACAGATAGTGATTGCTCTTAAGAGATAACTACTTACTTAGAGCATGTCTATGGAGCCGATTTGGATTAGTCAATAAACTTAAGTTGCATGTTTTTGGACGGTGGGAGGAAACCGGGGAACCCGAGGGAAACCCACGTGAGCACGGGGAGAACATGTAAACTCTGCACAGAAATGGCTGGCTTGGTAAGGACTAGAACCAGTGGCGTTCTTGCTGTGAGGCAACAGTGCTAACCACTGTGCCACCGTGTCACCCATCTAGGAAAGGAGGAGGAGGAGAAGTAGAGGTGGAAGGGGGAACTCTTCAAAACGAAAATGGTTGTGATATGGAACTTAGGGTATTTATAGTGGCTTAGGAATCGTCTAATTGGTGAATCATAAATTGGATAATGCGGGACAAGCCGCAAGCACGTGATCCTCTCGAAATTAGTTTATAAATAAACTTCACTTAATAAATCTGTTTTGTTGAAATGTACCAAACATTATTGTTACCTATATTCACTGAGAAATGAGTAAAAATGTTAATTTTCTAGATGGGGTGGACTCAGTTATGCTGAGCACACTATATATCTCTTATTTATCTGGTTCAGGGTCTATTTTCTTTTCTTATATAAACTATGTAATCTTGATGGCATCAGTTGAATAAATCATTACAAAAACTTCTCGTAACTGACACTTTTATTCATGTAGTGTATGCATCCTTGATGAAAATATATATATATATATATATAAAAAAATATATATATATTGCAAATATGTTTAGTTGATATGTAAATGAGCTCTATGTGCAGCTATAGTGTTTTTTAGCCACTGATAAACTTCTGGTAAAAGGTTAATGTGTCTATTTTCAATTTCATAAGGTTTCTTTCACAGCACCGATGTTGCAATGTAATTATAATACATTCAGTTAAATAGACTTAAACATTCATTTAGTTGTTCAAGCATAACATGAGATGAAAGACTGTGTAATCGCTAGCATCAGGATCAGCAGGCGAGCGCAGAAACTCTGTTGAAAATACTGGAGTAAAAAAGAAATCAGACTTTAAATGTGGCAATTTTATAATGCTGAGGCTGGCTGAAATTAAAAGTCCCTGTGCATATACCCCATTTTTTAATCCTCTTTGATTATTGTTTTATTATAATTAAGAGTCCGTCTACACAAACAGGAAATCATCAATTTTTAAAGACATGTCATTTGATTACTTTTTAATTATTTAATCAATGACAATGCACTCTTATAAATGTTTCTTTATTGACATTAGGGGTTCCATAAAGTAGTCATAACATCCAAAGTTTATTAAAGTGGAAAAAAGGACTGCTGACTTAAAGGTGATCTGGAAAACCAACAATTGTTCTGCCGCATCGCTGCAAAAACATACTTAAACTGATCTCAGTACACTCTCTTTTTAAAAGCTATACACTGTTAACAATTTTAGTAAATTCCACAGTATTTAACTGTAATGTGTACTGTTCTTTACTGTAGGACAGTTAAGTACACTCTCAGAAATAAAGGTACATGAGCTGTCACTGGGGTGGTACCTTTTCAAAAGGTACAAATTTGTACCTACAAGGTCCATATTAATACCTCAACGGTACATATTAGTACCTTAAAAGTAAAAATATTGTTCTTTGAAAATTTTTTAGGTACTAATGTATACTTTTAGGTACCAATATGGACCCTTTAAGTACAAATGTGTACCTTTAAAAAGGTACCAACCCAAGTGACAGCTCGTGTATCTTTATTTCTGAGAGTGTAGTATGTTATTGTATTTTAAGGTTGCATTGTGAAAACTACTGTATATTTTACAGTAAACATATACAATACTGCAAATGCAGAGCAAGAAAAATGGTGCTGTAAATGTAAATACAGTATTCTTGCTGTAATTGATTTACAGTAAGTTGGCAAACTTAAGCCAGTATGTTACTGTATGTTTTTCAGGAATTTGTTAACAGTGTACAAATTTGTACCTTTATTTATAAGTGCAGGTGAATGTAATGTAAGAAGTAAATCTTTACTGCATTCATATTTTAAAATATGTGGTAACATTAGTTTTGAGCGTTCAATGTTTATTTGTTATGATCATCAATGCTTTAGGATATCACAGTAATTTTACTAACAATTAGATTCATAGGCTTCCACAAAAGGGCTTTTAGTTGCAAGGAAATTTTGCTTTGGCCTAAGGGCACTAGACTTTGGACATTAGAGCAAAATGGCAGGTGCTCAAGCATCGAAATGCCAAATGCTATACTATATGGACACCTGTGGTCAAAAAAGTGTAAATGCAACAAAAACTCATTTAAAAGGGACATAGTGCGAGCTTCAAAGGGATGAAGTTTGTAAGGGCTCGAAAAAGCTTGTCTTTAGAGCCCACTTCTCAGTCAGCTTAATGAATGCCTTCGTCGCACCTTTGAGCATTAGTTGTCACAAAACACGCTCGGAACGATGAAAAAGATGTGCCTTATTTATTTATTAAGCCTATGTATTTTTGTATGTATTTAACATTTTTCATTTATTTTATAAATGTATTAATGACTATTCATAAATATTACAGTATACCTACAGAAAATACCATACATACATTTCTTGGTTAAATCAAACTCGCCTCTATTTGACATTTTGTGACTCCAAAACAACTCCCCTGCTTTTTACTCATTTTAAGATAGTAAAATCTCATCACAACCTTTATACATTAAAACAAAAAATTTAATAAACTATAAACCTAAATACTAGAAACATAAACATTATTTTAAAGCATCAAACATTTATTTTCAGGAGTATAGTTTTTATTTTATTAACGTAAAATTAAAAATGGGTTTATGTGTCATGTACTACTACTCTTTCATTTTATTATTGTAGGCCTATTCTTTCGATAGATTTTAAAATGTTTTATTTAAAGTATAAACATGCAAACAGCTCATCTAATACACGGCTTTAGTTCCAACTCTGCTTTACAGGCTGACCTGTAGGTTTCAGACAACCCTGAAGGACTCAATCAGTTTGATCAGGTGTGTTTAATTAAGCTAAAGACTCTAAAGAAGTTCAGCGCTGCAGAACTGTGAGTAAAACGGTTCATACTCGATTCATCAATCAACACAAAACATTAGGAGGAGAAGGTTTATATTTTCATGTTAAAAGGTACATATTTCTTTCCATGCGATCTCATACTCCTGGTGTTTCCAAAACATACACATTGGTTTGAATTGTGGTTGCTTAATGGTGTTTGGTAATTTTTTATTTATTAAAATGTCGTCTTCATTGCTATAATTAACAACCATGTCCTCAAAGGACTGCTGCTGTTTTATTCTGATAATTAGTTCCATTTAATTTTGAGGGTGCTAATTATGAACAAGTTCTAAATTTCCTGTCAATTAAGGTGTCGTTTGCATTGCATATCTAAATGCCAGTTTTTATTTTTTCTGCCTGTATTTAATATTTATTTATTTATTTCATCTATTAACATGTGCTGCTTTCTCTGCAATGCAGCCTTGCAGTAGTTTTGTATTTATTTTTTATTGCTGATAGCAGTGCTGCAGTCTGCAGTTGTTTCTTGTCGCGCATCAGGAAGCTTGAGGTATGTCTCTTTTTAATGCAATTATAACTTTTAATTTTAAAAACATAAAATAGATGTTTTATTCCACCCAGTACTGATTTAGGAACCCTTTTAAAATGCTGTAATAAAACCGTGTTATTCTGTGTTAAACTCAGGAAATGGAGATGGGAGTTGCTGTTAAACTTCTCTGTATCTTTGTGCTTCTGTAAGTAAATAAAACAGAAGTCCCCTCTTGTTGTCTCGGATATTAGACCACAGGTGACAACTCCATTCCTAAACGGCCGAAGCTCTGCACAGTTTAGTTCCAACCCTAATTAAACGCCTGATCCAACTTGAGTGTTTTAGGCTTGTTGATACCTATAGGTCGCTGTGTTGAAGCAGGGCTGGAACTAAACTGCAGGGTTGCGGCCCTCCAGGAATTGAGTTTGACACTCCTATCCCATTGTTGAATGTGACGTCACACGAAGGGGCTTCTCAATCGCTCTATGAAACTGAATGGGGAGACTCTTCAAATGCTAATAAACGTTTACAAAGCAACTTTTTAAAAAGCATGATCAAAATGTATATGTCCATAATATCTGATGGCCAGAAGGTGATTAATTTTTTTTATAAATTTTTTTTTTTTTGGTATTTGTGATGCTGCAAGCCTTTTTTTTTTTTTTTTTTTTTTGTGTACGTCATGATCTTATATAAAATTCACTTTAATGTGTGATATGAATAAAAAGTGATTATAAACTAATATTTTGTCAATTCAAATGAGTGGTGGCTTGGACCCGGAAACAGTATTGTATACGTCACAACTTGGCAAGCGGATAGTCTATTAGTCTGAGGGGCAGTCCTATAATTGTGTAAAGGTATGTGTGCATACAGTTTTGGTCAATCAAGCCTCTTGTCAGTTACAGTATTTGACTATTAGAGGGCAGCCCGAGTAAAATTCATGTTCTTTAAATTATATACCAGCAATACTGAATATTCTACCAGTTTGACTGCATTTTATGTTAACAGTGTCCTTTGTCGTTTTCCTCAGGCTGCACAACAGCGTTCAACAACAAGTGTTCAATGATCGGGTGAATCTCCTTCCTGCAGATTATAATATTGGCTGGATGAGAACTCTGGATGATAATAAGTTCATTTCTGGTATCTCTATTCCTGGCACTCACGCCAGCTTGGCTGTTCATGGAGGACCAGAAGCAAAATGTCAGTCGTGGTCACTGGAGAACCAGCTGAAGGCCGGCATACGCTACCTGGAATTGAGTGTGTCTGGAAGAGACCTGAAAGTTGTGCATGGACTGTTTTCCCAACATACAACGTTCGCTAATGTTCTCAACATAGTTAAAAATTTCTTGTCTATACATACATCTGAGGCAGTGTTGGTTCGAGTCAAGCACGTGTCAATGGACCGATTTCTAGTTAAGGTACTTAATCAACTTAAAAATGATCCTGATTGTTGGGTCAGTGATAAAATACCACAAATTAAAGATGTGAGAGGAAAGGTGGTTTTTGTTCAGAAAAATGACTTTAAATTGGGTATATCTGTGATAGAAACTGATAAAAAGGATGACAATAAAGTAGGTAACGTTAAAGTTAAGAAAGCTAAAATTACTAAGCATCTGACTGAGGCTTTAAAAGACTGCAAAGCTGATATAGCTGTGCTGAGCTATTCAAGTGGCACAGGCTGGCCTCTACTGAAATTAGAAAACACCCCTAAAGTTGTAGCAAAAAAGATAAACCCTTGGCTATATGATTATCTTGATAGCATTTCTACACCGAATTTGAAACGTTGTTTTGGGATCTTGGCGATGGACTTTCCAGGCTTTGATTTGATACAACGGATCATTGGTTTTAATTACTAGCTGTTAAAGAGCATTTGTTAATCACTTTTGATTTGCCATGTCAGTGATCTAGCATTGTAATTTGCCTTGTATAACTCCTTTCAATCATTTAGTCTTGAACAAAAGCGTTGTTGAATAAATATAACGAAGATTCTCAAGTGGTTCTTTTATTGAAACAAATAATGTCTATCTGTATTTCCGTGATCATTAGTGCATTTCAAATCTCTTCCTCTCTTGCTGTTTTGAAACTCCAAGTTGAGATTATTTATATAATTCATCCCCCCCACCGATGTCAGTACAACACTTTTAGAAATTTACAAAAATCATTGAAGGTTTTATTATTATTTTGTGTGTCCATGGTTGTAAAAGGTGCCTATTGGTCCTGAAGCTACATGTTAGTACCAAAGTTAAATACATTAGCGTTAAATAATTCTCAAAAATAATCATCTCAATGATGGCCTTTTCAACCTTTTATTAGTGTATTTAAAGTAAGAAATTAAGTTAGACATCTCAAATATTCATTGTGTGTAGTTGCCATCAGGAGCGAGTTAAACTTCATTTAGCACTTCACTTTTTATTTTTGTTGTTCTGGCAAATTTAGTTCACTCTGCATCATTATGTTCAATCTCCACACTGCCATTTTAGACATCTAGGACCAAAGCAGACCTGCTAAGAAATCCTGAGAGTGAAATAAATAAATGTATATAAACAAACTTATCTGCATTTAAAGTGAATGATGATCCAGCAATAAACACTTATTCACTTTCAGACCATCGAAGATGACCCTTTTTTTTTTTTTTTTTTTTTTTTTTTTACTACTTTTTCTGAAATATGTCTTTAGTGTCCGGGGCTTTCCTGATATATAAATGTATAAATTTACTTTAAAACAATGTTATTTTATAATTATTTGTCTAGATTTTTTGTTACAAAAATGTACTATTTAGATTTTATTTTAGATGAGTTTTTATTTATTTTTAGGTTTTTCTTTTATGGGGATGTAATTTTCATACTTAAGCTTATTGCGGCTGTCAAGGCAACACTTCTAATTGTCATCTAGTTTAAGTTTTTAATTTATTGTAGTTCATATCATTTGATTTAAACATTTTCAAATAACGTAATTAACCAATAATTTTTCTGCCCCATCATGATTGCAAAACATACTTAAACTGATCTCAGTGCATCACTCTTTTTGAAAACTATACTGCCCAGCTTTTGCAGCTTTATTAATAAGTGCATGTAAAGGCAAGCTTGGTTTGTTGCAAATTAGAAAATGGACTTGTCTTACTACTCTTTCCTTTTATTATTGTACTCTTTTTCTGTTATATGTTCGATAGATTTCAAAATGTTTTATTTAAAGTGTAAACTGAAATGCCAATAGCTCGTTTAATACACGGGTTTAGTTCCAGCTCTGCTTCATCACGCTGTCCTGTAGGTTTCAAACAAGACTGAAGGACTCAATTAGTTTGATCAGGTGTGTTTTATTAAGCTAAACTGTGTGCAGCGCTGCACAACTGTGAGTTAAAAGGGTTCACACCGGATTTGTCGATCGATACTAAACATCAGATACAGAAGGTACCTCACTTCTTACCTTTTTTTGTTTGTCAATCGCTGTAAAACCTGTTTAGAATGTTCATACTTCTTTCAACGCCAGCTGTTACTCCTGGTGTTTCCAAAACATTGCTTGTTGCGTTTTATTTGTGGTTACTTGATGGTGTTTGCAATTTATATATATAGTTGTCTTCGTTGCTGTAAATTCCAATGTCTTCAAAGGACTGCTGCTGTTTTAATCTGTTAATTAGCTCCATTAATTTTGCAGACATTCGCCCAAACTTTTAAATCTAAATAATCAACTAAGGTCTCGTTTGCACTGCATGTCGAGATGACAATTCTATTTTTTATTTTATTTTTATTTCTGCCTGTATTGAATATTTATTTCGTCCATTTACACGTACTGTTTTCTATGCAGTGCAGCCTAACACTAGTTTTAATGTTAATAGCAGTGCTGAGATCTGCGGTCCTTTTCTTGTTGTGCATCAGAAAGCTCGAGGTATGTCTTTTTTTTTTTTTTTTAATGCAGTTTTTATCAAACTTCATTTTAAAGCCATATAGGTCTACTGACTTTGGAACTCCTTTTAAATGCTGTATAAAATGTGTTATTCTGTGTTACGCTTAGGCAATGGAGATGAGAGTTGCTGTTAAAGTTCTCTGTATCTTTGTGCTTCTGTAAGTAAATAAAACTGACTTAAGCCCCATATTGTTGTCTGACAGATATTAGACTGAGAGGCAGGCCTGGTAAATGTGTAAAGCTATGCATGTATTCATGCATACAGTTTTGGTAAATCAATCCTCTTTTTGACTATTAGAGAGTAGCCCAAGTAAAGTGCATGTTCTTTAAATCATATACTCTCACTACTGTGTATTCTTCCAGTTGACCTAAAGCTACAAAGTTTTATAAGCCTGTATTGTTAACGGTGTACTTTTGTTGTTTTCCTCAGGCTGCACAACAGCGTTCAACAAGTGTTCAATGATAAGGAGAATCTCAATCTTCCTGCAGATTATAATATTGGCTGGATGAAAACTCTGGATGATCATAAGTTCATTTCTGGTATCTCTATTCCTGGCACTCACGCCAGCTTGGCTGTTCATGGAGGACCAGAAGCAGAATGTCAGTCGTGGTCACTGGAGAACCAGCTGAAGGCTGGCATACGCTACCTGGAATTGAGTGTGTCTGGAAGAGACCTGAAAGTTGAGCATGGACTGTTTTCACAATACACAACATTCGCTGATGTTCTCAACACTGTTAAGAATTTCTTGTCTATTCATACATCTGAGGCAGTGTTGGTTCGAGTAAAGCACGTGTCAAAGGACCGATTTCCAGTTAAGGTACTTAATCAACTTAAAAATGATCCTGATTGTTGGGTCAGTGATAGAATACCACAAATTAAAGATGTGAGAGGAAAGGTGGTTTTTGTTCAAAAAAATGATTTTAAACTGGGAATCTCTCAGATAGAAACTGATGAAGAGGATGACTATAAAGTAGGTAATGTCGAAGTTAAGAAAGCTAAAATTGCTAAGCATCTGAATGAGGCCTTTAAAGACTGTAAAGCTGATATAGCTGTGCTGAGCTATTCAAGTGGCACAGGCTGGCCTGTACTGAGACTAGACTACACCCCTAAAGTGGTAGCAAAAAAGATAAACCCTTGGCTATATGATTATCTTGGAGGCATTTCTACACCTAATTCGAAACGTTGTTTTGGGGTCTTGGCGATAGACTTTCCAGGCTTTGCTTTGATTCAACGGATCATTGGTTTTAATTACTAGCTGTTTAAGAGCATTTGTTAATCGCTTTAATTTGCTTTCTATAACTTTTTTTTTCTTGCAGTCATGTAGTCTTGAACAAAATCATCTGTTGAATAAATGTGTATAAAAAAAACAAAAAAAAACAAACTTCTAGTGATTTCTTTTATTTCCATGGTCCTTTGTGCACGAATACAAGAAGCCACATATTCGTGCCAAAATTATATAAATCGGTGTAATTTATAAAAAAATATAATGGCTTTTTAACATTTGTGTACAGTGCATCCTGTAGAGTATTCCTAAATCTTTTTTTTTTTTACAGCTTTATTCCAAAAAGGATTCATTTCCTCAATTCTACACACAATACCCCATAATGACAATGTGAAAAGATTTTTATTTTTTTTAATTGTTGCAGATTTATTTATATATATATAAAAAAAACTGAATCACATGTACATCAGTATTCACAGCCTTTGCTCAATACTTTATTGATGTACCTTTGGCAGCAATTACAGCCTAAAGTCTTTTTGAATATGATGCCACAAGCTTGGCACACCTGTCTTTGGGAATTTTAGCCCATTCTTCTTTGCAGTACCTCTCAAGCTCTATCAGGTTGGGTGGGAAGCGACGGTGTACAGCCATTTTCAGATCTCTCTCTCTCTCTCTCTCTCTCTCTCTCTATCTCTATCAGATGAGATTAGATTCAACTTTATTGTCATTACACATGTACAAGGAAACGAAATGCAGTTTAGGTCTAACCAGGAGTGCAATAGCAGCAAGTGCAGGATACAGGTATAAGTTATAAAGTGCAGTTATAGAAAAACTATGGTGATATTTACAAATGGATGTACTATTAACATTATATACAGGTTGTGTTAGCTATGAACAGAGATTTACAATAGATGGATAAATGTACAGGTTGCTATTATTAATCAGAAGTGTGCAGATAGATAAACATAATTACAAATGTATATGTACAGTGGGTGTGTACATAATATAAATGTGCAGTGGGTATGTACAGATCAAATAAGTGAATCAATCAGTGCAATGAATATGTGCGATTTTTAAATGTGCAAATGTTAAGTAGTGCAGTGATTATGATTAGTCTGAGTTATGAGGAGAGGAAAGTGGGGTGTATTAGGGGGGCAAAAAGTCAGTGGGGGGCAGAGTTTAAAAGGGAGACAGCTCTGGGAAAGAAGCTGTTCTTTAGTCTGCTGGTTTTTGTCCGGGGGAGCCTGAAGCGCCTGCCAGAAGGCAGGAGAGAAAACAGTCTGTGAGCAGGGTGAGAGTAATCTTTAAGAATACTGCATGCTCGGCACAGACAGTGTTTCCTCTGGATGTCCTCTATGGCTGGCAGTGTGGTCCCTGTGATGCGTTGGGCAGTTTTCACCACCCGCTGCAGCGCCTTACCCTCAGCTACAGAGCAGCTATATTATTACATTTTATTATATTGTTATAAATTTATAAATAATAATAAGTGAATCTATATATATATATATATATATATATTCACTTATTCTTATATATAAATTTATAACAATATAATAAAATGTCAATCTTTTCAAAAATGGTGGTTTTATTTTGTAAAAAAAATAAATAAAATAAGCTGGAAACCCTTGACTATTGACTTACATGGAGCTTGTTTTACTACTATGCAAGTAAATAGTTACAGATTTTTATCATTCAACAGAATATTTGGGGTGAATTATCCCTTTAAGAAATCTTTTTAAATACTATACCAATGTTTCATTCTGTGCTATCCTCAGACAAAGATGAAGATGGGAATTCCCACACAGTAAGAACATATATAAACATATGTTTTAATATGGTTTTGATATAAGTTTTTATTATATGTAACATATATAAAATTGTCAGTTTTCTATATTATATACATAAATGTAAAATGGACAATTTATATATGTCAAATATATTAAAAACTTATATCAAAACCTATATGAAAACATATATGTTTAAATAGGTTCTTTCCGTTTGGGAACTCACTTATTTGCCGTAGTTAAACTCCATAACATGCCAATTACATGTGATGCCGATTTCAAGTGTGCACATATACATAAGCTTTTTGCATTTTTTTATGTTATATGCACATATATGCACTTTAATTTTGCCTATATGTGGCATATATATGCAGTGTATATATTATCATATATACTGCATATAGGTTTCATACATGCGCATATACTGTATCCTCAAACAGTATAGGTTTTTCCATGTGAGTTCCTGTGACACGGGGGTTTGGGGTGGTCGTCGCAGACACCGCCCTGACTATGCCGGCCAGGTCGCCTCTATGGACGCGCTGGCCCTGCAGGACTGGAAAAACGAGTATAATTGACTCGCATTAAGCTTAAGGGAAAACAGCAGGTGGTAAAAATGCACAGTTTGTAGGCTACCTGATTTACAAACCGCCTTAGCTTCAGAAGAAGAAGGCTCATACCTGGCCTCAAAGGAAGAAGGTTTGTACGTCTTTCTCTGTGATTTCTTGCTCTCATGTGCGTTTACCAAAATGTTAAAGTTAACTCGCTACCTGAGCTGCCATAGTAAGATTCATCGTAGAAGAAACTGTATAGTTATGCTGTTTCTCGAAATGTATAACAGAGATTCAACCACATTGGTAAAACAACTGTTGTGTGAAAACTTAGCTTATTATATTTTCATGTAATTTTCGAGTGATGAATTTGGCATCATTTTTTAAAGAACATTTACCGTTTACATTACCAATAGAGTGGAAATATGACATCAATTTGTATGCAAAAACCTGGAAGCGAGTTAGCATTTTAGCACTTCCGGTTCCCTCGTCCCAAAGTCAATGGGTTTTCTGAATGGGATTTCTATTTAATCGCTTAAAAAAAAAAGGTTTGTGGCTAACACAAACTCGAGATACTTTCACGTTTTATTCTATGACATGAAACACATCAGTTATAGCACACTCTTGATTTTTTTTTAATCTGTTACACTTCTTTAAAAAGACGGTTGCTATCAAGTTGCTAAATGGGACTACAGGCGGTGTCTAAAACATTATACGTCATCCAGCTGAACTGGTCTGGAACACAGCTCACTTGTGTTCGACAATTGTCTGCTATTTTCATAAATAGTATTTTATAGTTTGTAGTATTTTTCTAATTGGGAATTCATATTGTGTGTAATGCCTTCATTGTAAAGACTGTCAAGACAGATTAATTTGTTGATCATTTATTTTAATTAAACAATTTTATGAACATACTGCATACCAGTGCAGCTTGTCTCTTTCCTGCTCTCAGTAATGGAAACGTGTGAATAAACATGTAAAAACCCATAAATATTACCTGTCAGTTTAACATTATCAATTGATTTTTTCATTGTTTTTTTTTCTTCATCTGAACACATTTAACTCTGTCATAACTGCAATATTTACACTTCTTAAAATGTATAGCATAATGTATGTGACTGTATGGGCTGCTTTTTCGCTGTACTTCGTGCCAAAATAGAATATTGAACGTTGTTCTGTGTCTGTGATGGAACTTGCAGGCATTTGATAGCTGTCCTCGCGCCTCATTTCTGTTGTCTATTACAGGTAAGCAGGCTGTGTCTTATGATAATACTATGTAGACACATTTATAAAACAAGTGCGTGTTTTAAAACCGTAAAGCAAAACAAATGTATTTCCCACGTTAAAAAAAAAAAAAAAACTATCCAAAAGGCACGTAAGTCTACATGAGTAATTCCAGCGTTATGGATGTGACATTTGCAGCAAAAACTCAAAACATAAATTCACATAGAAAGTAGGTTAACATTATATTGAAACACCTGGGTATATTTTTCAGAACACATGACCACAGAGTTATGGAATCAGAAAAATATCAATCTGTAAATGTTTTGTACTTTAAATGTGGAAAATAAACATGCGTTATGGATGTGACAAAAAAAGTTTGTGAGTTTACAGTATAAAACATACTTTGTGGAAGTTCTGTGAATTAAACTGCACAGCCAAAAGAAACAATGTTAATCAAAATGATGAGAGTTGGCTCACTATAGAACAAACATGATTGATTTTATTTAATATTCTTGCATTTATGAGGAAAAAGTGATGTTATGCGTGAAACATCTCTCCGTTATGGATGTGACAGAACTTTGTCAACATTTTCAAACAATTATATTTGATTTACCAGAGACATTT
Organism: Danio tinwini; assembly: GCA_903798205.1. NCBI lineage: Eukaryota > Metazoa > Chordata > Actinopteri > Cypriniformes > Danionidae > Danio > Danio tinwini. The sequence continues at coordinate 31,369,636 of CAIGQZ010033112.1, forward strand.
TTGAGTATTTCTGAAGTACTGTAAAACACTTGCTTACACAAAAAAAGCAGAAACGGTTTCCGTATTTTGGTGAAAACTTTTTTTTTCATGGCAAGGTTGACATTTGCATGGAATTGCTCATATACAGATGTTTTTTGTGTATTTTTATTTGTTTATAATATATAAACATGGTCTATAATAATAAAACCGAGAGACTAAATCTTTATGGACCATATTTCTAAAAATAAGCTTGAAGAGTAATCTGTAGCAGGGTGGTGCTGACGTCACAGGCGAGCGCCCCAAAGGCTGTAGTCCGTTTATAGCCTAATGTTAGCTTTTCAGTTCTTGCGTTTCATTTAAGATCCAAAAGTGCTAAAAGTTGTATTATCATGTGAGGATTATCCGGCTGGACAAAACGTGTAAGTGTAATGAACAGTGTTTGAACACAGAGCTTATTATTTACAATTTTTCGAAAAGCCTATGGGAAAATATGGGATTTTATCGAGGGAACCAGTTTTATGCTAGCAGCCAATTGGCCTACAAGGTGATGTCATAGTTCCTCCACTCTATTGCATTTTTACGTAGTAAAAGTACACTGTAGAAAGTGAAAAACTTAAATCCTTACAACTTATTACAGCTAAACGAATTAGGTTATTTTCCCAACTTTACTCATTACATTTTACAGTGTATATTTTTATTTTTATTTAATAATTATCCACATTTATCAATTAATTAATCTAAAACACTTTTTTTATAATAATTACAAAAAAAGGAGAGTGTCAGCACACTTTATATGCCTATGCAAAAAAATTAATAATAAAATGGCAGCAATCTTTTTAAAAGTGGTTCGGGCAGGCTTAAATTAATGTTTGAATGGTTTTAGAACTGTGTAACGCAGGCAGTACAATTAGCTAATAAAATGTCATTATTGCTGTAAATAATGACTATGGCATTGAAGGACTGCTTCTCTGTTTATATTGATGGGCTTGATTTTGTGTTTGCTGTAGATGGTAGTGAACAAAATTGAATCTTGTTTTGGTGAAGATATTTTCTTATTTTCTTTTTCTTCTCAGTGTCCCTAATACCTTTCTGCCTCTCCCTTTAGTTTAATTTAGGCCCGTAGCCAGCCTAGTGAAAGGGAGCGGTTCTTTTTTCTCAAAAGGTGGACCTTTTTGCAGTTACACGTCCCAATTTTCTATTTAACTATGAGATTTAAATGCTGTATTTTAGTGACATTTTAAGCACAATTTTTAGCAGGATTAGCTTTGTCACATGATCATTATAACCACACTTTGATGTACCAAAGATATTTCCTAAAGATTTAAAATAAAAGTGGATTAATACTTATTTTTCACATAAAAATTTTATACTACATATATTGTTAGAAAAAAAAGGGTCTGTTGAAGTTTTAAATGAAAAACTGACTATTGTTATTAATTAGGCAAATGACAAACTGGCCAGCACATTCAACTTTCCACATGAATACATAATAATATAAACATATTATTAATAATAATGTAAACTAGGGATGTCACGATCAGGTTTTTTTTGTCCTCGAGTCTGAGCCATTTGATTTAGAGTATCTGCTGATGATAAAACCCAAACCGATACATTCATAATACATTAAAAAAATGAAGAAACAGATCCAGGATGTTTCTTATTTTTATTTATTTCACCTTATTTTAACATTCAACATCTTTAACAAACAGAGCACTTCTGTGAGGTAGATTGAACAATCAACTAATAAATAACATCAATTCTTCACTTTTGGACTCGGAAGAACGCGAAAACAGAGAATGTGAAACATTTGAAAATTCAGGGATAACAAGAATAGCTAAATTAGCATTTAAATTAATTTTTAATATGATTCATTTTTTTAATGCTCACACCTTTTTTAATTGCTCATTTTTTGTTTCAAGAATAAGGTCCAAGATTCAGAATAAAAGTTACTTATAAAAGTTTTGACTATTTAAAAACAATACAGTAGTGAAAGATGACTTCACTTTCATTAGATTATGTGTTTTCTTGCACAGCTGGATGCTGGACTCATGAAAAATGATTGTGAGCATTGGCTAAACCTGATTAGCTCACACCGAAGTCACACCGAAGCGACAGCCAACAAAGGTTTCCGCTTGGTTATAAAGCCTTTTTTAAATGGGTTATTTTCATTATTTATGGTGGCATATCAGTTAAAATAGCACAAATGAGCTCATGTATGGGACGAATTCTGGACCTTTGTCAGTGAGAGGTCGGTCTTTCGAACCACCCGAATCCCTCTGGCTACGGGCCTGTAATTATCTGTCACACACTGAGTAAAGAAATTTTAAGAACCAGTTTAACTGGAAACTGAAGGAGATGGTTCCCCCAAAACACAACTTTCAGTAATCACTTACACACCCTTTACTTGTTTCAAACCAGTTTGAGCTTGCTTCTTCTATTTTGAAGAAAGCTGAAAACCTGTAACCATTGACTTTCATAGAACTTGGAAGTAAATAGTTCCAGGTTTTTAGCTTTCTTTAAAATATATTCTTTAGTGTTTAACAGAATAAATAAAATCATAAATATTTGGTACCACTTGACGGAGAGTAAATTGTGATAAAAAAATTATCATTTTGGGGTGAACTATCCCTTTAAGAACTCTTTGTAAATACGATGCCATTGTTTTATTCTGTGCTTCCCTTAGACAATAAAGAAGATGGGAATTCCTGTAAAAATTCTTTTTATGCTTCTGTGAGTATAAAAACTGCATGCATGCTTTTTTATTTGTCAAAATTAGGTGGGTTATTTAAGTTTGGATGAAAAAAAACCCCAGATGCATTTCTTTTCCCTTTTCATATCTGACACAATATTAATTAGTTTTGCCTTTCAAGTAAACCATATCTCACTTATAAAAAAATATCAAGATTCTTTATTGGCATCAACATTTATCAATGCTACATATAATATTTTGGCTAATCAAGCCTCTTCTTTGACTAATAGTTACATTATTTGACCATTAGAGGGCAGCCCAAGTAAAATGCATGTTGTTCGAATTATAAACTCACCGGCCACTTTATTAGGTACACCTTACTAGTACCGGGTTGGACGCACTTTTGCCGTCAGAACTGCCTTAATCCTTTATGGCATATATTCAATAAGGTTCTGGAAATATTCCTCAGAGATTTTGCTCCATATTGACATGATAGCATCAAGCAGTTGCTGCAGATTTGTCGGCTGCACATCCATGATGTGAATCTCCCGTACCACCACATCCCAAAGGTGCTCTATCGGATTGAGATCTGGTGATTCTGGAGGCCGTATGAGTACAGTGAACTCATTGTCATGTTCAAGAAACCAGTCTGAGATGATTTGGGCTTTATGACACAGTGCGTTATCCTGGAAGTAGCCATCAGAAGAGGGGTACACTGTGGTCATAAAGGGATGGAGATGGTCAGCAGCAATACTCAAGTAGGCTGTGGCATGATGCTCAATTGGTACTAATGAGCCCAAAGTGTGCCAAGAAAGTATCCCCCACACCATTACACCACCACCAGCAGCAGCCTGAACTGTTGATACAAGGTAGGATGTATCCATGCTTCCATGTTGTTGATGCCAAATTCTGACCCTACCATCCGAATGTTGCAGCAGATATTGAGACTCATCAGACCAGGCAACGTTTTTCCAATCTTCTATTTGGAAAACCGCCTTTCTTCCCCATTCTGATGCTCGGTTTGAACTGCATTTGCGTTTGTACGGTTGGATGGTGTACCTAATAAAGTGGCCAGTCAGTGTATATCAGCACTACTGTTTATTCTATCAGTTAGCCTAAAGCTACACTGTTTAATAAACCTGCATTTTATGTTAACAATGTACTTGATTTTTGTTTTCCACAGGCTGCACAACAGCGTTCAGAACGTGTTTAATGATGAGTTGACACTCAATCTCCCTGAAAATTATGAAATCGGCTGGATGGAAACTCTGGATAATGATACATTAGTTTCTGAAGTCACTATTCCTGGCACTCACGACACCATGGCTCTTCATGAAGGACTAGCAGCAGAATGTCAGTCGTGGTCACTGGAGAACCAGCTGCTCGCCGGCATACGCTACCTGGACTTGAAAGTGAAGGGGAATGACCTGGAACTTGTGCACGGCATGACATTCTCTGATGCCATCGACACCATTAAGATTTTTTTGTCTCAATA
>CAIGQZ010033112.1:31393620-31407700 GCA_903798205.1 Danio tinwini
TTAATATATATATATATATATATATATATATATATTTATTTGTGTGTGCTTTTTTTTTCAGTCTATTCCATGTCTATTCCGTTAGCTTAGCTTTGCATAAATCCGGTAATGGACTGGCTTAAAACCTTAACATCTTGCTCAAAAATTACCAAAGGTTTTTATTATTTTTTCTATTTAAAGCTTGACTCTTGGTTTTATTGTGTACTAAAACCAACTGAAAAATTAAAAGCTGATCAGGTCGTCTACGAGTCATTTAAACACTGGGTTCCACACAAACATGCAGTGCGTCACTAGAAGAGAGGCACTCATTCTGGCCGCGCCCCCAGTTCCGGTCACAAGCGGCTCTTCGCGCTGGGTGCCCCTCTGGAAAGGCGCTTCCCGGCTACCCCGGGCCTATCGGAGATCCGACGGCGCTGCGGAATCGTTGCCTTTAGGCGGGATTCTGACTTTGAGGCGTTTAGTCATAATCCCGCAGATGGTGGCTTCGCGCCTGTGGCTTCTCAGCCAAGCGCATGAACCATTAAAAACCAAGTTCTAGGGTCACAGAATACTATGGTCACATAATTTAGTGTAACAAATAGGAGAAAGAAACTAATCCATGAGCGGTGTACTGAAAGTTCATTGTAAGCATGTAGATGCTGAAGCACTTCTTTCCCTCACATTTCCAATAATATCCAGGTAAGCACAGCGTCTTCATGACTCAAGACTTCAGGATCTGTTTGTCTTTGCTGCTGTGTTAGTGGACGGAGCCGCAGGTTTAAATTTTGTGGGTCTGCGCGCGCAACCATTATGTTTCGTATCTATGTCACGCTGAAACGGCTAAAGACTCGTTATCAAGACGATTCATTCCAACCACTATGAGTCGACTTTTTTTTTTATGAATCAATAGTTTTAAAAACTGTCCACTTTCAGATTTAAGCTTCAGCTGGATATTTTACTTCACTTAGAGCTGTGTTACACACTACATGGAAGGTCAATTTCAAAAACCCATAATAGGGGCTCTTTAATAGGTTTATACTTTGTATCTTAATGTCGGGAAAGATCCACACACTGCCGCTAGATGGCCCCACTAACTCTGTTAGTTCTCTTGTGTTCACAGAATATAACTATCCCTGTAACTTAGTTGACTCTTTATTCCAACGTGATAAATAAACTACAAGTCAGTCAACAATTCAAACTGTAAAACTATTAGTTGAATTGAGAAGCCTAATATACTTTAACATTCCACCCTGAAAAAAAAATATATATTTTTTTAATTTTGTATCATCTAAACTTGTGAGACTTTCAGGTATTCAATTTAAGGTGCTAGGCTGTAGCACTGAATTAATGAAAACATAAGGGCAGATGACTTGCAGAGAATATTAACAAATGTGCATCCTGCAGCTGTATTTATAATGTACATATAGTGCATGTGGTCGTGACATGCAAATGTGAGCGCGGAAAAAGTGTACACAGCCGCACATGCATTTAAAGCGATTTCATAATCTTGCATATGTCAGCGGCTTCATCACATTATAGGTCAACACAATATTATTGTTATACACACAGTAGCCTATAGGTAGGTCTTCAGTTACATTCCTGAAAGATGTACGGAATGAAGCAGGTCGTCTGCTTTGATGACGATGGAGACACCCTCCCCCTCAAAAAAAACCTTTGGATTTACGCAAATTACAGGGGTCGCCTCCAGAGGTGGAAAGAGTAATAAAATCTTCTACTCAAGTAAAAGTACTGTTACTTACAAAAAAATGTACTTAAGTAAAAGTAAAGTTACATGTCTATAAATCTACTCAAGTAAAAGTAAAAAATAACTCATTAAAAATGTACTCATGAGTAAAAAGTAAAGTGTAACTATTTCTCAAAAGGGACAAGATTATATAAATCTCCAATTAGTTGTTTTTATTTGTATAAGGAACTTTAAAAATTAAAGACCAATAACAAATAATTATATAATTATTTCAAATATTTTACAGATTATCCTATTTAACAATTTATACAAATTCTAATGCAACATCTGCTGTGTTAGCTAAATAGGCTATATGCACATGGACTTTTAATTTTTAGCCAGGCAGCCTAAATGCTTCTGATGAACTGTCTTTCCATTACAAAATTGTCATGTTTAAGATCAGATTTCTTTAAAAATCTGCAATCTTCACTGCCTGTTAGATATACGATATGAAGTGGGTCTCAGATCGGACAAGAAGCACTGCATTAAAGTCCATTTCCCCCCGCTATGTCTTTAAAATATAACAGTTTGTTTTACCCCAGTATTTTGGTTGTTGCTAAATTGTATACAGTTACGGCCGGAAGTTAACAAGAATTATTTATGTTATTTATTAAACTTCACATTTGTTGCATTTTATTAACACCTACCCCAACCCTAAACCCAACTGTTACAGTACTGTAAAAATATGAATTATTGTTATACATTCATTCATTTATTTTATTTTCAGCTTAGTCTCTTTATTAATCTGGGGTTGCCACAGCAGAATGAACTGCCAACTTATCCAGCATATGTTTTACGCAGCGGATGCCTTTCCAGCTGCAACCCATCACTCGAAAACATCCATACACACTCATACACTATCGGACAATTTTCCTAATTCCCAATTTACCTGTACCGCATGTCTTTAGACATGTGGGGAAACTGGAGCACCCGGAGGAAAGCCACGCGAACGCATGGAGAGCATGCAAACTCCACACAGAAACACCAACTGACCCAGCTGAGGCTCGAACCAGCGACCTTCTTGCTGCGAGGTAACAGCACTACCTACTGCGTCACCACATCGCCTATTGTTATACAGTGTCACAAAAAATGCTGCTATATTGATGTGCATAACGCACATCCAGCCGGCCGCGTATCCAATCTACACTTTACCTCAGTATTTTCAATGGAATTTCTGCGCTAGCCTGTTGCTACTGACGACGCTAGTGGTTACACCATCTTTCATCTAATTTTACACGAGAACAACTAAATGAGTGCTTAAGTCAATTTAACTGAATGTAATTTAATTACATTACAACATCGATGCTGTAAAAACAACCTTGTGAAATTGAAAATAGTCACATTAAGCTTTCACCGGAAGTTTATCGTTGGCTTTAAAACTCTAGCGGTGCGTAGAGCTCATTGTGCATGAACAATTTTGCTCCAAGTCCCTGTTAATATCTAATCTTTGTGCTAACGAACATTAGCAATGTTATGAACACTGTTGGGCAAGTTACTTCCAAAATATAATACATTATATATTAAAAGTTACTGTCATTTCTTTTTTGTAATTAGTTCCATTACAATATTATTAGATTAGATTAGAATAGATTCAACTTTATTGTCATTACACATGTACAAGTACAAGGAAACGAAATGCAGTTTAGGTCTAACCAGGAGTGCAATAGCAGCAAGTGCAGGATACAGGTATAAGTTATAAAGTGCAGTTATAGAAAAACTATGGTGATATTTACAAATGGATGTACTATCAACATTATATACAGGTTGTGTTAGCTATGAACAGAGATTTACAATAGATGGATAAATGTACAGGTTGTTATTAATAATCAGAAGTGTGCAGATAGATAAACATAATTACAAATGTATATGTACAGTGGGTGTGTACATAATTACAAATGTACATGTGCAGTGGGTATGTACAGTTCAAATAAATGAATCAGTGCAATGAATATGTGCAATTTTTAAATGTGCAAATGTTAAGTAGTGCAGTGATTATGATGAGTCTGAGTTATGAGGAGAGTGGGGGTGTATTAGGGGGGCAAAAAGTCAGTGGGGAGCAGAGTTCAAAAGGGAGACAGCTCTGGGGAAGAAGCTGTTCTTTAGTCTGCTGGTTTTTGTCCGGGGGAGCCTGAAGCGCCTGCCAGAAGGCAGGAGAGAAAACAGTCTGTGAGCAGGGTGAGAGGAATCTTTAAGAATACTGCGTGCTCGGCGCAGACAGTGTTTCCTCTGGATGTCCTCTATGGCTGGCAGTGTGGTCCCTGTGATGCATTGTGCAGTTTTCACCACCCGCTGCAGTGCCCTACGCTCCGCAACAGAGCAGCTTCCATTCCAGACTGTGACACAGTTCGTCAGGATGCTTTCTATTGTGCAGCGGTAGAAGTTCACCAAGACGGCTGATGACAGCTGGTTCTTTTATAAGTTGCCTTAAGAAAAATAGGCGCTGGTGAGCCTTCTTGACCAGGCTGGAGGTGTTGGTGGTCCAGGAAAGGTCCTTGGAGATGTGGGTCCCCAGGAACTTGAAGGATGATACAGGCTCGACGGCCATCCCATTGATGTGTATGGGATCATGTGAGCCTGTTCGTCCCTTCCTGAAGTCCACAATGAGCTCCTTGGTCTTGTCGGTGTTAAGGAGCAGATTATTGTTGGTGCACCACGTGGCCAGATGCTGTATCTCCTCCCTATTATCTCAGAAATGCAATACACTACTTTTGTATGACGTTTAGATTACTTTAACCAAAATAACCACAGAAGTATGATTCTTATGAATTAAAGTATGAATTTTCAATAGTATGTCTATGTTTTCAAATACATTTAGCTATTAATTGTAATTATTTTGAGATTTTTGTTTGCACAAGGAGTCTGACAACAGCCAGTGCTCCACACAGAGATCAGATTATTTGACATACTGTATTTTCTTTTAAGTATTCATAGCGCTTCACTTTTTCCACATTTTTTATGTTACAGCCTTATTACAAAATAGATTAAATTCATGTATTTCCTCAACATTCTACACACAATCCCCCATAATGACAACGTGAAAAAAGAGCTTTTGAAATTGTTGCAAATTTATTAAAAATAAAATCACAATAAAATAAAATCACATGTACATCAGTATTCACAGCCTTTGCCGTGAAGCTCTAAATTGAGCTCAGGTACATTGTTTCCACTGATCATCCTTGAGACGTTTCAGCAGTTTAATTGGAGTTCACCTGATAATATCCACTGATTTTTATATAGTCGATCAAATGAACTTAAACTATTTAAAATGCAACAAACATTTGTTTTGGCCCAAACGACAAAAACAAACAAATGTAAAATCGTTTGAGTTGGTTTTGCTTAAGCTGCACACCAGTTTGATCATGTAAACATGTCATTATAACTATGTTGTATAAATATCATTACAAAGGCCTACATCATGCTGACAATCAAAAACTAAATGACATGATATAACAGGTGATTGTCCTGTGAGTGCACCTGACATGAATGACACTTCTCATAGAGCTTGAGAAGCATGCAGTTCTTCATGATATATATGTTTGTAAAATAAGCAGTTGCAGGTTAAGGAAACACTAAACAGCATGTGATAAAGTTACCGTGGGCCTTGGTGCAGATAAAAAAAATAGAAAGATAGATAGGTAACTAGAACAGACAGAAATAAGTTGCTCGCTACTGATGCACTCGGTAGGCAAACGCCTGCGAGTTGCTTCTGTGCTAAGCGCTGCGCACGCGCTGCTTAAGCTCTCATTGCGCGTGCGATGGGAAAAGTCTCTCCGCATCCATCACGGTCTGTACCATATCATGTGCGTACTGTTTTAATGATCTTTATATCGCTGATCATTTCTTTATATATTTATTTTTTACTCAGTAATGCATATGATTTAAAATGTAGTGAAGTACAATACTTTAAGCAAATCATACTGAAGTAAAAGTAAAATTACAGATTTTAAACACTACTCTAAAAAGTACAAATTCTCAAAAAAACTACTTAAGTACAGTAACGTGAGTAAATGTAATTTTGTTACTTTCCACCTCTGGTCGCCTCATAGAGCTCGGAAAATATGGAAATCCGTATTTATATGGAAGAATCACATCCCTGACTTTACTAGGCTACTGTGTTTTTGCACTGTACAGTTATTGTTTTTATATAACAGGACAGTCATACACAGCAAAATCATCTGAGTAAAATTTACTCAGTTCAGAGAGTATTTGGTCCCTCTTTAATTATGGGCAAACAGGTTGGTAAAAAGTAAAGCTGCTGTTTGTGGAGTTGCTTAATGATCCTCTGCTGAGATTTTGGGAGATTCAATGTATTATATTTTATTTCATTTGTTTTCATCTAAGACTGTGACTGAAGTCAGATGTAGTTTTGTGTTTCTCTTCTGTGTTTCTGCTTCTTAACAGCAGGTGTTCATCATTAGTGTTCAATCATCACCTAATTAATTCTTTCATTGTCTCATTAACTTGAGTAACTTTAACTCAATTTAGAGAGGGACCAAATACTATCTAAACTGAGTCAATTTTACTCAGAGCAATTTGCGGTGTACAAAACATTTCAGTACATGTTGGACAAATTATGATGACGTATGTGATAAGTAATATTTGTAACAGAACACAGAAAAAGGTTTCAGTTGCACATTTTATGTTCAAAAGACAACATACTAACATTAAAAAAATACATTGACAAAAACAGTATGAAGTTGCATTAAACAGTGGTTTCCACTTACAGTGGTTACAAAACAGACAACCACTATTAAGACGCAATCTTTATTCATATATTTGTCCTGGTAAGGGTGCCATCAGTTTTTTTTCATATTAATAGGCATATGAATAGTCCCTCCAGGATTTTGCAACTCCAGTGGTTTTTGATATTTAAAAAAGGAACATTTTACAAGATTTTTGTATATTTTCATAGCAAAACACAAAAATTTATACAAATGGTGCCATGCGTTTTGAGAAAAGCATCACAAAATCAGTCAATTTAGACCACACATATAATTTTTTTAAAGTCTGTGTAAAATCCTGGAGGAAATTATTATTAATAATAATAATAATAAAATAATAATAATAATAAAGAAGTCTTATATGGATAATCATACACTGAATATATATCATGCAAACCAGGCTCATTTTTGATACGAGTATACATTTCTGGAGAGTGCAAAATACGTCCCAGGAGCTACACTTTTTTGCAATTTTTTATTACATTTTTTTTTTTTTTTTTTTTTTGCGAATCCACCAGAGGCCGATGTGTATGCTTTTTCAGATCTAAAAATTTATCTCGCTAGTGCCATTCATGCCTGCTGTTCTTGCGTAAATCCACCAGAGGCCGATGTCAACTGATTGACTGATCCAGATCCCACCCACCGACCCCCTTCCCTAAACCAATAGTGTTTTAAAAAGCACCGATTGACCCACCCACCCACTTCCCTAAACCCATCCGACAGTTTTTTGAAAAGCAATCCAGATAAAGAAAAGCCCTGACTTTTACAGCGTTTTCAGATTTTACCACATTCTTACTCTGTAATTTACTTGTTTATTTAATTTTTGGCTTTTGTTTTACTTGCTTTTTGGAACAGTTCTTTGCCAGACTCAAACCCGATCGTCAAAGTCAACTCCTCTCTGCATCTCAAGTTTGTCAATGTATACGTGGCGAGCTACTGAGCAAACTGGTAACAGCGGAAAAGCCATCCACACGGAGAAAAGTGGTCAGCTGGTAGCACGGAAAAAAACAGAAGCATCATACTGCCCCATAGCGTTCGTTTTAAAGATGTTATATAGCTCTGGCTATATAACTCGCGCTCTCCAGAAATGTATACGGGTGTACGTAATACAATGAGTAGGAGTTGATATCATTGGATCAATTAATTCATTACTGTAATGAATTAAGTTTAAAATTTAAAAAGGTTTAGGTGTAACAACATGAAGTACTTTGTTCTTAGATTGCAAAAATGTAAACTGTTGTAAAAGTAGCTGATGTCAAATCCGTCATTCCTTAAAAAATAAAAGCAACACCTTTCTATCTATAAAAATATATGTGAAAAGAATTAAAGGTGCTGTTTGTAAGTTTTTTACTTTTCTAAAGCATAAAAATACCTTGATATGTTTGCAGATATTTAAGAAACATGCTAAGTAAACATTCTTGTTTATCTGAAAAACAATGCTGAAGTCAGATATTCTGCTTTGAAAATGTGCGTTAAGTGCCGCAACGGCTGTCTTTGTTTTGGTCATTTGAGCCATCCAATGCCAGTTTAGCCAATTATATTTTAGCACTCGGGTTACATTGGTGGAAAACAGCATCATTCGTTCAGTCAGGATTATGACCGTAATAATAATTACAAATTAGCAAATAATATAACTATTATGAACGTAAACATAAGGTGAGCAGGTTAGATTGTAACCCTGTGTTCTAACAACACACTACGCGATAACCAATTAGGCTGTTTGCACCAAACAGAAAATCAAATACAGCCATTCAGAAGCACAGAATAGTGCACTCACTGCACTCCAACAAAATGGTAAGGTTTATAATCTAATTAATACATATTAAACCTCTTTAACATTAATAAACATGCTGAATCACTGATATGTGTTGGTTTTGAGTCACAGTTCTAAAATTAATTTTCAAACGTTTTCTTTTATTTTCAAGATCTGAGGTGAACTGTCTGATGCTGCTTTCAGTAGTATGGCAATAAAGGTAATGTAAAATGGCATTCAAGCTCACATTATTAGCATTTAACACTGAATAAAGCACATGAGGTGTACCTGATTATAAAATGAAAGTGTAAGTGAAAATAAAAAGTGTTTACGTGTTCATTTTATCATGCAATAGTGGCAATAACAACTTCTCGTAGTGGCTTTTTAAGTTCCGGATCCTCCACCATCTGCAAAACCACAAACAAACAGTTAAAGTCAAAATTGCTAGCCCTCCTGTTAAATTAATTATTTTATATTCTTTCCCCAATTTCTGTTTAACGGAGAGATTTTTTTCAACACATTTCCAAACATAATAGTTTTAATAACTCATTTCTAATAACTGATTTATTTTATCTTCGCCATGATGACAGTAAATAATATTTGACTAGACATTTTCAAGACACTTCTATACAGCTTAAAGTGACATTTAAAGGCTTAACTAGGTTAATTAGGTTAACTAGGCAGGTTAGGGTAATTAGGCAAGTTATTGTATAACAGTGGTTTGTAGATTATCAAATACAGCTTAAGGGGGCTAATAATTTTGACCTTAAAATGTTTTTAAAAAAATTAAAAACGGCTTTTATTCTAGCCGAAATAAAACAAATAAGACTTTATCCAAAAGAAAAAATAGTATCAGACATACTGTGAAAAATTCTTTGCTCTCTGTTTGTGAAACATTTGAAAAGAAAAAAAAATATTCACAAGAGGGCTAATAATTTAGACTTCAATTTTACATGAACACAGAAACCGTCATGATCACAGTAGATTTGAGTGTTTGTTATATTAGTGCTGATGATTGAGTACCTCTGCATCCTTGGTTTGATTACACAAAACCTTCCCAGTCAGAACACAGAAACTGATGGTCACACAGAGCTGAAGCACCAACAGCACAATCATCATGATATCCAGACCTCCCACGATCATCTAGAAGTGATTATTTTAGTATACAATTTTGTTATTTTTTACACTAGTACATAAATAATATATACTTTGTTATGTAAAAAGGTAGGCCTGCCACAATAATCCATATATCAACTTATCGTGCAATACTTGGAGATGACATCAACAGTATTGCCATTGCATTATACATTTACAAATTTACAAATAACGTCAAAGCCACTTCATGATGTCATTTGCGTTCTACCTCACCGGTGTCCAAGTTTATAATTGGACATTTACCTAATAGGACATTTAATAGTACATAAAAAAGGATAGGGAGTGACACGGTGGCTCAGTGGTTAGCAATGTCGTCTCACAGCAAGAAGGTCGCTGGTTCGAGTGCCGGGTGGGTTAGTTGGCATTTCTGTGTGGAGTTTGCATGTTCTCCCCGTGTTGGCATGAGTTTCCTCCACACTCCAAAGACATGTGCTATAGGTGAATTGAATAAACTAAATTGGCTGTAGTGAATGAGTGTGTATGGGGGTTTCCAGTACTGGGTTCCAGCTGGAAGGGCATTCACTGCGTAAAACATGCAGGATAACAATAAATGGACTAAGCAAAAAGGAAAATGAATGAATATAAAATAGGAAATTTATATTTTTAACATTTAATTAAAGAATTTAAATAGCCTTTTAAATGATAAGTATTTTAAAGTGCTTATGGCTTTTTGTTTTATTATGCTGTTATACAATCATTATATAATCAGTGGCATAAAATTATCTCAAAATGACAATTTTATCGCTTATCGCAACAATTTCTGTGGCAATACAACAAAACAAAACAAAAATTTCTTATCGTGACCGGCCTAAAAAAAAAAGCTAATCAAATCATTACCTTACTAAGATTGTCAGATCTGTTCCTTATAAAGCCATTATTACGTGAATAATACCCATAATTTTTATAGCAGCTGAAATAGTCTCCCATTGCCAGATCCAGTGAATACAGCACAATAGCTGAAATGGCCACCGCAGCACTGACTATGTTCAGAAACACTAGAATTACAAGCTGTAAAACAAAAATAAATGAATAAATAAATTGCTGATGCTCAATAATAAAAAACAAACTGGTGAAATCTCTTGATGCACACTTACCAGCCTTTGCCTGGGAAACTTCACTGCGAGAACACACATTATTCCGATTACAAGAAACTGAAAAAAAGAAAAGCAAACTAATAAACACACTGAACTGTGTGAACTAACATGCTTGAACTAAAGGGAAAATACAGGGAATAAATACAATAATAATAATTATTATATTAATACATTTTATTTGTGTAACACTTATCCTACATAACATGCAACTCAAAGTGCTTCATAAGCATTAAAAATATTAATACACAATATTAAAAAACAAAAATGTCTTAGCAAATAGAACAAAATAAACAACAAATATACTGTATATATTAATGTATACATTTTACACACACACAAATATATAATACATATTGTACCTTTAAGGCTTTTTTAGTCAAGAATGTAGTTGTTTAGATTGCAATTATGCAGTTTATTTATAAGGATAGTGCCTATTTTAAATATTTATCATTTCAGAGATTCAGTGCGTCAGTATCCATCAGCCTGTCATTGAGCAGAGTGAAAACGGTTGACGTTCCACCACAAGATGGCGACAGAGATCGCATAATAAGTCCTTAGATGGGAAAACCTTATGCCAAGTTCAGACTGCATGATTTTAGCCTCGATTTTGACTCGAAGACAGGTTTTGAGAAATCGCCGACAAATGCCTGTAATCACAGGCAAATCGGTGCTCGTTTACGCGAGTAACAATCACACACTATGAACTATCAAGGACGCCATCTGAGAGAATCACCGATGAGTCACCGATGCCCGTGAGATATTTGGTGTGCTAAATATCTGGAGCTGTCGGCGATTCAAATCATGCCGTGTGAAATGTGTTCTGGTTGAAAATAGCATCAGCGATAATCTACAGCCAATGAGAGAGCAGCATTCACTACTGGGTACCTGCAGGCCAGCAGGAGATTGGGGGAGAAGTTAAAAGCGCTCCTTTTCAGTTTATTTGGACCCAAGAAATTGAGGAAAAACTCCTGGAAATTTGTCAGGAGCACCCTGTCTGTTTGACGCACATCTGATCAATACGCACAACCGGGTCGAAAAATACAAACCGTTAAGGAAAAATTGCTCCCTTCAAAGCCAGGTGAGCAAAATAAGTACATTTTCTACCCCACTAATGGCGTCTTTCTCATTATGTAGTTAATAACAAGATATTTATTACGTGACCTCGCGTTGTTTCCATGTCTTCTCACGTGTTTGGTTGTGAAACGTAGTTTGGACAAAGTTGTCTGTGATTCTTCCTATTTATAGTCATGCAGTGTGAACCACCCTGTCCCCGATACGTCTTGCAGTGTAAACAAAGCACTGACGGAATGCTACCCCAGATAGTCATGCAGTGTGAAAACATCCGTGACACGACTACTTTGAAAATCATACTGTCTGAACTCGACATTAGCGCAATTTCAAACTACAGCTGATTAAAACTTTCTAAAACTAGTAAGTATCTCTTTCTTTTGTATGTTGTAGTGCTGTACATACCATAGTAATTGTAGTGTTTCTCATAGTGTTTGCTTTGTTTTGGCTTTTTCAGGGTTAATTATTGTGATATCCAGACTGCAACAGAGAAATACTGGAAAATGTCTCTAGACCAGGGCCGGCCCTGTACATTTGGGGGCCCTAAGCAGAATAATTTTGGGGCCCTACCTTCCTCTAAATAGTGGAGTATTGCCATCGCAAACCGGCCCACAATGAATATATTGCTTATTAAATCTAATCAATGAAACAGAAAAGTAAAGTTTGATTTCTTCTACTTATTAACTGTCTGAATGATTTGGACATTTTAAAACAGCAATGTTTTTATCAACTAGCAGCTTCAAAAATGAAGAATTAAGCAATCTTTAATAAAGGCACCAGTGATTCCTACTTTGCATCCTTCTAGTGTGTTTAAAACATATTTTATTCATTTAGCAAACAGATTAAAGATTCTATAAAAGATTCTAGGTTGAGTTTTTTTTTTTTATTAATTCCAAAAGCAAAAACCCTGCAATGAAACGACACTGAACAATAATTAGCCAAACGTGAAAATGCATTACTTAGTAATAAAATATACATTCTGAACTCATTAAAAACTCAAGAAAACAACAACAAAACAATTAACATTCATGCAAAGATTGATCCATAAATAATAAAACCAATAAGCAAATCATATAAAGTAAATATGAAAAATATTCATTTAAAAAAAACATATAAGAAAAAGAAAAGCAACAAATACTGGGTTAATGTTAATACCCAAACACAATATTATTCCCATCGGTCTCCTTCCCTGCTGCTTACATTTGAGATGCAGTGTCCAGAGCTTATATTAAACTATGATTAATTTAATTAGGACATAACTTATATAAACATGTCTCAGCAAAAATATTACCAGTGTGTAAAATATGTCAGTGAAAGACGCTTCAGTACTATTGCATTTCAGTAAAATGTGTTTTACACAAAAAAAAACCCAGGAAAAAAACAAACTATTTTATATAAGTAGACTATGTTTATTAATTTGTAATTGCCTTTTTTTAATAAATGTGCTATTAGATTAAGATTTCATTATATCATATAGATTTATGATATTATATTTCCCCTCAGTTTTTCTACACCTGAAGAATAACGTTAGTTTCGTTTCATTTTCGCAGTCCTATTTCCAAAATAAATCAGGTATATAACGGGGCAGGCAATGAAGCAAAGCCCATGGTTGTGGTGACCAGTCTGCTGGAAGAACAAACTTGAACCGCGAGAACACAGAACGCATATGAGAAATGAGATGCTGCGAGCATCACATGACCTTCACACAAGAACAACTTCAACTTTAATATAAAATTGAGATTAAGTTTTTTGTTGTAATGTAAATGCAAAAAAAAAACAAAAACAACGATTTCAGCAAGGAAACGGCTTGCACCACCAGCGGATTGTGAAGGCCCTCTAGTGGCAGCGGGGCCCTAAGAAGCAGCATAGTTCGCTTATAGGGAGGGCCGGCTATGCTCTAGACCAGGGGTGTCCAAACTCGGTCCTGGAGGGCCTGTGTCCTGCAAAGTTTAGTTCCAACCTTCCTGCCGATTTCAGCTCCAACCCTGATCAAACACACCTGAACCAATTAATTAGAACCTGAGGAGCACTTGATAATTACAGGCAGGTGTGTTTGATATGGACTGCAACTAAAAACTGCAGAAAGGTCGATCTCCAGGAATAGGGTTGAGCACCCCTGCTCTAGACCAGGGGTGTCCAAACTCGTCCTGGAGGGCCGGTGTCTTGTATAGTTTAGCTCCGACTTCCTTCAACACACCTCCTTGGAAGTTTCTAGTATACCTATAAAGAGCTTAATTAGCTGTTTCATGTGTGTTTAATTGGGGTTGGAACTAAAATATGCAGGACATCGGCCCTCCAGGACCGAGTTTGGACACCCCTGCTCTAGACTGATGACATTTCATTCTGTTCAGCCTTATAAGTAGTTCCTCATACAAAGGGATTTTTATATTCTCTGTGTTTGATTTTCTTTTTTTATAAATAGACTCGTAGCAGTGCAATGTGGCTGTATATAGTCACTGGTGGGACACTAAGGCACTCGGCCGAGGCCACATTTGGTTTTGACGCAAAAGAAAATCTACCTTGTTAAAAACCAAAGAATTGTCTAAAGTGACATTTATGAAAAAGT
>CAIGQZ010033112.1:31409128-31420272 GCA_903798205.1 Danio tinwini
TGTGTGTGTGTGTGTGTGTGTGTGTGTGTGTGTGTGTGTGTGTGTGTGTGTGTGTGTGTGTGTGTGTGTGTGTGTGTGCGCTGCTTTAAATTCAAAGCTCATCAAAACAGGATTCTGATTCTGAATGTGATTCCAACAGTTTTGTTTCTCTGTGCTGCTTTCGTTAAAGCTTTCTGGCATTTTTTTGAGGTAAATGGATTTTAAATGTGTTGATACAATACCTTTGAAGGCGTAGCCTTGTTACTCAAAGACTTTGCAGTCATAGCAAAAAAACTGATCACCACAAACAACTGAAGGAGAGTTGTCACCATTATTAAAATATGCAGTCCTCCAGAAGACACCTAGAGGAAAAGTAAATGCATGGCATTAAATACAACCTTTTTCTGTGATTTTTTTAAATGTAATTTAATGATATAATTCATTATAATATCATTCATTTGTTCAATTATTGTTCTTTCAGTAGAACTATATTTCATTAGAACTATATATTTTATAACAGTATAAAGGTGTTTTATTTTTTTTTACTTTTCAATTATTTAAATTTGACTAGCTTTTTAAATAGATAATGACTTGATGAATGAATGTCTTACCACACTGAAGTATAAAAAGCAAACCATAAAAAATAAAACAACGCCAAAACATCGCAGCATGGTATTCAGGATGGCAACTATTATCTGTACAATCTATGGGACAACAGAACAATGTTTGCATTAGTTTAAAGATATGAATAGTTTTATTTGGTATAATTAAGAGTATACACAGCATGGGAATATCCTAGGATGGCACAATTTGTAAGAGAAAAAAAATGCTAACTGTGATACATTTTTCAGGTTGTATAAGTAAAAAGAATTAATCATTTTCCATTTATTCTGTATTTCTTTCATTTCATTCTGAGAAATCATTAACTGTTTCTAGTTTAATAGAAGATTTTGGGGGGTTTTAAAACATAAAACCACTCTGAGAAGCATTGGAGAGTGATGGACTTTGTGGCCTGAAAAGAACCATGATCCCAGTGAGAACCAAATGATCAATAAAAAAAGAAAGAACAAGAGAACTATAAAGAATAAAAAAAAAAAGAGGCCAAAATTGCCAACCTGTATTATTATAGTATTAGGGTGTTGTAGACGAGTATACAGTAGATAAGGAGGGATTTTCTGTTGAATTTATTACCAAATGATAGTTATAACTGAATATGTTACAACAGAATAGTTGGACAAAAAACCCACACAGCTCCTAAATTAAAATGCTTAAATAGAAGGCACTAAAAGCACAGAGGAAAACATTTTTTAAAAATCAAGGTCATTACTGATACTACCAACCCAGGCTCATTCTGATTATGTACCCCTATATACATTTCTGGGGAGCAAAATATATCCCAGGAGCTACGGTTTTTTTTTGCAGTTTTTGTTTTCGCAAATCCACCAGGCCTGCTTTTTCAGATCTCAAATTTCTCTCGCGAGTGCCATTCGAGCCTGCTGTTCTCGCGTAAATCCACCAGAGGCCGCTGTTGACTGTCGCACTCGACCCCCATTATCACAGTCATCTCCCCTCTGCGTTGATATATTGATTATTGTGACCGGCCTAAGCATAAGATATTGTTTTTATACATGGATTGGCCACCACAGAATCCAGACCTTAACCCTGTTGAGAATCTTTGGAATCTGCTGGATAAGACTTTACCATCATCAGGACAAGATCTTGATGAAAAATGAATCCAACTCTAGATTGAAATAAATGTTGCGACATTGCAGAATCTGAATGAAATGAAACGATGCCATGGCAAATGCGTCCCATAATCAAAGATAAGCAGTCCAATGAAATATTAGTGAGATTTTTTGTGTGCAGGCAGTACATTTAAACAGATAAAGGAACGTAAAGTTAATGTTATAAATCTTATGCATTTCTGGATCGAATCCCAATTTCAATTGCAGTTTTTAATCAGTGAATTGCCCAGCTGCAAGAATATAGACTGAAAAAAAAACTGAAAATATAATCAATAAATTTGTGTGACCAAATTGATAATTTTGGGCAGCACGGTGAATAAGCTAAATTGACCGTACTGTATGTGAGTGTGTGCAAGAGTGTGTATGGGTGTTTCCTAGTGTTGGGTTGCGGCAGGAAGGGCATCTGCTGCATAAAACATGTGCTGGATAAGTTGGCGATTCATTCCGCTGTGGCGACCCCAGATTAACAAAGATTTAATATAATTTTTTTTTGACTTACCAACTTATCCAGCAAGTTTTTACGCAGTGGATGCCCTTCCAGCCGCAACCCATCTCTGGGAAACATCCACACACACTTATTCACACTCATACACTACGGAAAATTTAGCCTACCCAATTCACCTGTACAGCATGTCTTTGGACTGTGGGGGAAACCGGAGCACGCGGAGGAAACCCATGCGAACACAGGGAGAACATGCAAACTACCCTGCACCACTGTGACGCCCATAATACTATTTACAGGGTGTTAACAAACATACAGTAGGTATGCAATTCTAAAGCATTATAATAATCTAGTTTTTAAACACATTTTCCAATCATTATTTAACATTATATTTGACAGTAATTTCTTATTTCTGAGAGGCATGCAAACTGTTTTAATGTGAAATTACAGCATGTGTTGCATTTACTGAGAACAAAACAGATGGATCAGCACATTTTACTTTTCAATTTCATAAAAATAATAATAAATTTTTATTATAGTATTTTAATTATTATTTGAACCTAAAACAAGTTGGTATGAACATTATTGTGCTTAATATGTAATGTGCAGTATGTTTCACTCACACTGGACGCTAGAGGGCGCCCTCGTGTAAAAAAATACAAACATGCAAGATTATTATTATTAAAAGTTAGTAATTTACAGTAAATCAGTTTTATGGACAAAGCATTGTTGCAGACGATCAAAATAAATAAAAAAAATCTCTGAATTATTAAAGTTGAAGAGAATAAAAATGATTGGAACAGTATTGGTTTGTGTTCTTCAAGTCATCTAAATTTTTTGCATATGTAAAACATTCATTCATTAATTTTCCTTCGGCTTAGTCCTTTTATTCATCAGGGGTCGCCACAGCGGGATAAACCGCCAACTTATCCAGGATATGTTTTACATCCATACACACATCCATACACACTCATTCACACATACACTACGGCCAATTTAGTTTATTCAATTCACCTATAGCGCATGTGTTTGGACTGTGGGGGAAACCGGAGCACCCGGAGGTAACCCACACCAACACGGGGAGAACATGCAAACAGAAATGCCAACTGATCCAGCCAGGCATAAGAAAACATCATATTTATAATTAAATGATAATCAGCATAGCAGCTATTACAGTATAAAATAATGTAAAACAAAAATAATCTGCCTCATGTTATAATACGAGGTTACAAAACTATTTCAAACACTTGACTGACTTCATGCAGCAAGTTTGGAAAGCATGTTATTAGATGTTCTGTTTTGTTGGCCAACAGGTTTATTAATGCTTCTCATAGCAAGTTTGGGAAGATGTCTGGGTGTGTTGCAATTTTAAATAAACATCATAAAAGAAGTGTGTTTTCATTTGGCTGGTTTGTTTGCTCTATAACCAACTGTGGTGAAACTGCTTGGGTATGGTTAATTTGAATGAGTGAGTTCAATAGTTTAGATCTGGTTCATTTGGTCACATTTACACACTTAACGTTCACACTGTCACCTTTAAAGGGTGCCTATTATGCTTATTAAGATGTAAAGTAAGTCTCTGATGTCTCTAGAACAGGGATGTCAAACTCAAGTCCTGGAGGGCCGCAGCCCTGTACAGTTTAGTTCTAACGCTGCTTCAACACTTATTGGGTTTCAAACAAGCCTAAAAGACTCAATTAGTTTGATCAGGTGTGTTTAATTAGGGTTTGAACTAAACTGTGCAGAGCTGCAGCCCTTTAGAAATTGAGTTTGACATCCCTGGTCTAGAATGTGCATGTCAAGTCAAAATACCACACAAATAATCTTTATAACCCTTTAAAACTGCCTCGTTTAGGCTTTAGTTGTGTTTATCGCTTTAAATTCAAATGAGATTGTGCTCCACGCCCTCTTTTCGAAATTATCTTCTGCAGGTATGGTGCTAAAACTCTACTGGCAGACAGCTGCTTCTCACTCAGGGCTGTTTATGCTAATAAGGGAGAGGTTGTCACTAATGGGCGGAGCTTCCCCCTCTGATGACACATACAAAGGGATTCTTTCAAAGGGAGTCTATCAAAGTGTTTCTGCAGACTGTTTTTGTCAAGTGTGACCAATAAAAAAATATATTAATACATTTTTATTAGGGGTGTCAAAATTAATTGTTTATTCGGTGCACTGCGATGCAGATGCGGACAATTCGGTATAGGTTTAGTAATAATCGTAACCGGTTATTATGTACTGACGTCATTTATCTCATATGCATTATGTTGCCATAGCTTACTATGGCGAGGGAGGCGAGCGCGAGTGTTTACAATGCTCCAACTACTTAAAAACGTAGAAGCTGTGCACAATTTCACTGCATGTGTGTTT
Source organism: Danio tinwini (assembly GCA_903798205.1). Classification (NCBI taxonomy): domain Eukaryota; kingdom Metazoa; phylum Chordata; class Actinopteri; order Cypriniformes; family Danionidae; genus Danio; species Danio tinwini. The sequence goes on from CAIGQZ010033112.1 coordinate 31,413,662, forward strand.
GCTGGACAGTCTTTCACTGACACTAACAGCAGAAGCCCCTATTTCACTGCGATTGAGAAAATGAAAGTAAACTCCATTTCTCTCTCTCTCTTACTGTGGCCCATTTGACCTGCTGGTGTGACTTTTCCTCTCGGCTGTTACAGCGATACTTCTGGATCCAGACACGAGCACGCGAGCATGGTTCAAGGCAACTGTACCTAATGTGAGTACGCTCTGAGTGTAAATCGTGCCTGAGCCCGAAACTGAAGACGCAACATCATTTTAAAGGGTCACGAAACACTAAAACACATTTTTTGAGCTGTTAACAGTCATATATGTCCAATGCTGCTATAAACACTATAAGAACACATATATTTCACTAAAAAGTGAAAATTGGTTAGTTTTGCGTTATTTTGAGCAAATTCGTTTTTCCAGTTTGAAACAAATTTTTGAAGCTGCGTCACGGCCATGAGATACTTGCGTGTAAATCCAGCGTGGAGACTGGATGTCTGTACCTGCGAGTACATCGTGACGTCTCTGAGTGTGCACCATTAATTCATGCGAAAGACTGGGTTCAAACCAATCAGCGCGCGCTATTGTGTGTGCGGTGCAACTTCATTAATATGCATGATAGCTTCTGAGAGGTTTTACCTGTTACAATGTTCAGACGACAGAAAGGCGCCACACTGTGTTGCCAAAACAAGTGAAAAAACAAGAATTTGGAGACACGGGTCATCAGTGTTGCGTTGATTAGTGTGCTGCGCTTATTAATGTGCTGCAACGAAGGTTTTGTTTTCATTATCTCGCTGTGAGAGCGCTGCTGGACTCATATGTGTACTACAGTGCACACGACACACAACAGAATGCGTTTGTAAGGAACATTTTTTACCCGAGAGCTTTTCGCATCTGTAAATGATGAAATCCGGACTTGCAGCTCATCTCCTTTTAAAAAAAGACAGTTCCAGTGTGATTGTCCTGTCGCTACAGATTTGGTTAGTGTGTGCGATAGTGATGCGCGGATGGCGGTTATATCCGCGGGCAATGCGGATAATCCGCGGGTCGGGCCGGTCGGGTAATAAAAAAATACATTATGATTAATTGCGGGTGGGTCGCGGGTCATAGCAGTTGACCAGCACAAAAGCAGAGAGTGGACTTTGCTGAATGTGAAGATGAGAGAGCCGCCCAAAATAATGGATGAAGTGCAAGAGTACTGTGCAAACTTTCAGTTAGAGGAGTCATCAGAGGAAAATCTGCTATCGTTCTGGGAGAAACAAGATCACTTGCATGATCACTTGTGATTGCATGATCACTTGCATGACACGACTGCAGCGCGGTGCGCGCAAACTCTCATTTAGTGCAGCCCCAATCCAGGCACAGTAGATGCTATTCTGTTTCTGCACAGTGCGTAAAGACTAAGGCCAAGTAAACATAGGCCTTTTAGTGGTGCCGTTTTCTCTTTTTCCTGTATATGTAAAAGCTAAATCTGCTGTTAATAACGAACGATCCACAGTGACCCATCATCTCCTTAAAACAAAGACTTTGAATTATTAAATTGTTGATCGGGTGCAGTTCGGGTGCGGATATATATATATCAGATCAAATAATATGTGCGGGCGGGTGGATGATTAGAATGAAGGAGCGGATTCGGGGGACATTTCAGCTGATCCGCGCATCTCTAGTCTGCGATCAGTGGTCTTTGTTTATTCATTCAGATGGCAAAGTTAGTTCGTATCGTTAGTAGTGCTCTTTCAGTGTTTAAAGACATACCATAGTCAAAATGATTTAGTTACTAGGTTTATAGTATGTTAATATCACTGCAATATTATAGTACAATATTATAGACTGAAAGATCCGCTGTAAATGCTGCTCTCCGAATGTAAACATGTAAACACAGCAATCAAATATTGACCATCGTGTAGAATTTTAGCCAAATTTTATGACAGGATAGTTTATATACACACGGCTTTCTGACGCTACCTACCGAGTGCGTCTTACCTAGAAATGCGGAGGATGTTTTTCTCCCATTCGCCATGCGGTATTAAACATTACATTAAAACTCCACTGTCCAGCAGTTTCTCGCTTTCAATATCTCGTTTGTCACAGGCGACATGCAGGAAATGTTCCTGAATAAAAAGTGAAAGTGCCAAACTGCAGTAAAAGTCGACAAATTAATAATTTGGCAAGTAATTTGATTACTGATGTCTATGTTAACACAGTCATTGTCTTTCTCCCCTGTGTCTGCGTGCCCAAACGGAAACTCCCATATTTGCAAATCCTTCCTTCTTTCCCTCCCCAGACACTCCCACCTAAACAGCTGGACACGCCCACTTTCCTAACTTGAATGAATGTGAACTGTCATAGTTTATTAAAGACGCAAACCCTCTCGCTGCACCTTCAGCAAACCTCCTAATACCTGCAGCACAATGACTTTTATGATCTGTGTCACTGCATCCCAAACGACATAACAAGCAATCTCCAGTGTGCTGAGCGAGAACGCTTCTCTTCTGTTAAACTGAACAGCCGCATCATTGATGACGTAGGCGTGCTCAGGCAGTAGTATTAGTGCAGGCCGTCGGGGAGAGGGGAGGGGGGACAATAGCGCTTTGGCACAGTTCAAGGCAACTAGTGTGAGCATGTTTGAGCACTCCCACACTCTCAGAGCACTTGTAGTGTAACATTTCATGTTTTAGTCCTGTGTCCTGTCTTCATACTATGTACTGATCCTACCCATTCACTAACTAAACTGTGTTACAACAATGCTACATAAAATAAGTGCTATACAATAAAAACGCAGCATTCTTTTTCAAAAACACAATGCACGCTCTCAGAAATAAAGGTATGCGAGCTGTCACTGTCGTGGTTTTCAAAAGGTGCACATTTGTACTGAAAAGGTCCATATTGGTACCTCAAAAGTATATATTAGTACCAATAAACTTAAAAAAAACATTGTTTCATGTTGAATGAATCAACCGTTTAAATGAGCAATGAATCACCTACTGGCTATTTTAATTTAACATTTAAAGCACATTTTCATTTTTTTATTATTATTTCAAATAACAGTAGGCTATTCAACGTTTTAGGATTAAACATCACTGGTTATTAATTATTATGAAAGGGTTGGGGTTTGGTTATTATTTGGAAATATTATTACAATTTAAAATAATGCTTTTCTATTTTAATATACTTTATATTTATTTATGTGATGCCAAGTTAAATTTTTTGACACTTTTATGTCGCATGATCCTTCAATGTATTGCCAACGTTGTGCTGTTAAATGTTTTTCTATTATCTTTTTACAGGATTGATTGATTGAATCCTGGCATATTATTACCAAAAATATAAATACTATCAATCTAACATTATTGCTGAATATAAATATACACTTTCTTTCAAAAAAGAAGGAAAAAATGAATAATAAAATAAGTGATGTTCTTTTCATCTTCAAAAAATCCTAATATTATGTTTTTAACGTAAAATAAGAGATGCGCTTTAAAAACTGAACACAATAATGGTTAATGTCTCAGAAAATGGTACAGTCTCAGATCTTACAGACGATTGCGATAGACGAGTTGGTCATCACTGATATGCTATAGGCTACATTAAAAATGTAAAAAAAAATAAAAACACAATAAGACTCAAATGTAAAACAAATTCAAAAAGGATTTCATAAAACTAAACGACATGAGTATACCTATAAGTAACCTAAACCTTGAAATCTTGAAAAAAAAATCATATAATGTATGTACACTTGAAGTATTAATATGGACCTTTTAGGTACAGATTTGTACCTTTTGAAAAGGTACCATCCCAGTGACAGCTCATACCTTTATTTCTGAGAGTGCATAGTACTGGGTAGATTACTTATAAATTGTAGTTAGTAATGTAATCTAGGGCAGGGCTTCCCAAACTTTTCAGCCCACGACCCCCAAAATAACAATGCCAGTAACTCGTGACCCCCAATATCCTTTGAGGTGGTTATAAATACAGAAACCTTGCATGCAATGGCACACACACACACCAATAGACCCAAGTCTTATCTTAATTTTTTATGTATGTCAGTGCTGTAAATGTGCCAGAAAGTTTAACCTGGTGTTATAAAATCAATCTGCTGCATCTGATGCTATTGATGTGTCTTTAATATAATGTAATCACCCCAGGGGTCGCAATCCAAAAGAACTAGTAACTATATAGTATACAGTAACTATAAACGACTATTTCTTTCTTTTCAGTAGGTTATGGATAAAATATAGTAATTCTTATGGTTTAATAAAAATGAACAGATTTTTGGAAATCACCAGGCGACCCCCCCTACATTGTCCTGCGACCCCTCAGGGGGTCCTGACCCCCATTTTGAGAACTACTGATCTAGGGTACTTATTTAAAGTGGTATATTCTGAATACTTTTAGCTTACTTTTTGATTACAATTAAACTCTTTTAAACTTGCTAATTAATGTACAATAAAAAACCTGAGAAAAAATGTATTGTTTTTTTACCCTAAACCTAAAATAAAAATGCATTAAAAGATTATATTACACCAGGGTTTTCCAAACTGTGGTTCATTTTATACTTGCAGTGGCTTTTAATTAAATTAAAGTAAACATTGCATTTCTTTTCGGCTTAGTCCCTTTATTAATCTGGGGTCGCCACAGCGGAATGAACCGGCAACTTATCCAGCCTATGTTTTATGCAGCGGATGCTTTTCCAGCTGCAACCCATCTCTGGGAAACATCCATACACACTTATTCACTACGGACAATTTAACTTACCCAATTCACCTGTACCACATGTCTTAGGACTGTGGGGGAAACTGGAGCACCCAAGGGAAACCCACACAAACGCGGGGAGAACATGCAAACTCCACACAGAAGCGCCAACTGACCCAGCATAGGCTTGAACAAGCGACCTTCTTGCTGTGAGGCGGCAGCACTACCTACTGCGCCACTGCGTCGCCTTGAACATTGAACAATTAAATAATAATTATTAACTGTGTGAGCACCTGAATGTCACATTAACCTTTATATTTTAACTATTTTCTTTCAAATGGGTTTGGCTTAACACCTATGGCAACAAGAAAAGTTGATACAGTCACATGGCTATACTGTAATTACCAGTTCTTAATTGTTGGAATCTGGTTACCTCATCCAAAACACATTTGAGCTCTCGCTGTGCATGCATTTCATTAAACATCAAACTTTTACAATTTCATAATTGCATGATATTGTCTTATATTTTGATGAATTGTGCAGCACTAGAACATGCCCATGCGTCCTAATATTATGCTATCAAGTCTCTTACTCACCCCAAAAACGCTCTGTGTGCTTGACAGCGTCTCTCTCATATCATCTGGCACAAAACACACTGGTCCATAACACAGAGAGCTCTTCGGGTTTGAGGAAACAGTGATGACCATCGTGCCCTCGCCATGAGACACGGTCAAAGACATCCTGCAGGCGGGAAAAAACACACCTCACATACAAGATAAAGAGCTCAAACACCCGAAAATCCCAACAAAGTGTCTTATATTGATGACATTTGTTAATCCTTTAAAAATGAGTACTAGATAATGCTTGATTAAACGGCTATCGTTTCCGTGCGTAAAAGGAAGTAAACATTCACATAGCACGTTTGTTATGAGGAGATTCAAGTCACAAATAGTTTTTGCTTGAGTTTTTAATTGTTTTTCGTTTTTAAATAGCACCTGAGTTCCTTATATGTTATGAAAGACGGTAATCTAAAACTCACCTTATGGAGAACTGTATATTTTAGTCCAGAATGAGCGTTATTGTGTCTGGTTGGTCTGCTTCTTCTGAAAGCGGAACTACTTGTTTTTTTGTTTCACAGAAGTTACGCAAGTTTTCAATTTCCTTGTTCTACAGCAGCCCCAAAAATAAACATCAACTGCTGATATTTTCAATGTACTTTGTAAATATTAACACACGATCCAACATTTGAGACCTTATTTTATATTTTAAATTCACCAATGTGTTGTTTTCAGAAATCACGTGATCGAGTGGCGGAACTATGACGTCAAATTGTAGGCTAATCGGCTGCTAGCATAAAACTGGTTCCCTCGACAAAATCCCTATAGTATTTTCCCATAGCCTTTTCGAAGATTGTAAATAATAAGCTCTGTGTTCAAACACTGTTCATTACACTTACACGTTTTGTCCAGCCGGATAATCCTCACACGAAAATACAAATTTTAGCACTTTTGGATCTTAAATGCAAACGCAAGAAAGGAAAAGCTAACATTAGGCTATAAACGGACTATTTTTATTTATTTATTTATTTTAAATAAACTTTTATTTAGAAAAGAAGAAATGTACAATATAAATCAGGAAGTCATCTGTAAGAGACTGGAATACAAGTACAAATTTAAAGAACAACAGGTAACAAAAAAATAAAATAAATAAAAAATAAAAAAGGGAAGTACAAAATTAAATAAACACAGAAAGCATCTAGCGACTAACTTACTAGAAGCATGATATTTTCATAAGTTTCTATTAACTTGCAGAATTTTTGGTTGTTAGATAAACGTATAGCTTTAAGCAAGGAATCAATTTCAATTAAAAAAAGAGCAAATGTGGGAGAGGAGTGAAGAAATTTTTGTTTGTGGATAAAGAATTTTGCA
>CAIGQZ010033112.1:31420672-31458848 GCA_903798205.1 Danio tinwini
CATTTTTATTTTTTGGACTGGAATAATAACAAATAATATCTTTCAATTTAAAGATTTGTTCTGTTGTTTGTGATTTATTTAAATAATTATATAAATCTGACCAAAACTTTTGTGAGATTTTGCATGTAAAAAACAGTTAAAGTTAAAGTTAAAGTTTCCTCACTTTCCTGAGGCTATAAACGGACTACAGCGCCTGGGGCGCTCGCCTGTGACGTCAGCACCACCCTGCTAAAGACAACTTTTCAAGCTTATTTTTTAGAAATATGGTGCATGACAAAGATTTAATCTTTCGGTTTGTCATATTATAATTAACGCTACACATTATAAACACATACTTACACAAAAACACATATACTTACGTGCCTTTTGGATAGTTACGTGGGAAATTTGTTTTGTTTTGCTTTACGGTTGTTGTAAAAGTTTTAAAACTGTATGTATAAATGTGCCTACATAGTATTATCATAAGACACGTTTAAATAAGTGTAATCGCTCGCCTGCATACAGCCCGCTTACCTTAGTAATAGACGACAGAAGTAAGGCATGAGGGACAAGTCTATTAAATGCCTGAAAGTTCCATCATGGACGCAGAACAACAGTCAATATTCTTTTTTTGTCACGAAGTACAGCGAAAAAGCAGCCCATACAGTCACGTATGCTACACATTTCAAGGAGTGTAAATATTGCAGTTATGACAGAGTTAAATGTGTTCAGATAAAAAAAAAAGCTGACGAAAAATCCTTTGATCAAATGACAGTTAACATGTATGTATTTTTACACGTTTATTCACACGTTTGCATTACTGAGAGCAGGAAAGAGACAGACTGCACTGGTAAGCAGTATCTCATAGTATTGTTTAATTAAAATAAATGATAAAAAAATAATCTGTCTTTACAAGTGAAGGCATTATCTACACAATGTGAATTCCCAATTAGAAAAATACCTCAAACAATTATTCATGAAAATACTTAAATAACAGACAAATCCAGATGCCCAAGCGAGCTGTGTTCCGGACCAGATCAGCAATTTAGCAACTTGTTAGCAACCATCTTTTTAAAGAAGCGTAACCGATTTTAAAAATCAAGAGTGTGCTGTAACTGCTTTATGTTGTAGAAAAAAACATGGAAGTATCTTGAGTTTGTGTTAGCCTTATTAAAGCGATTTAACCAAAATCCCATTTAAAATAGGCTACCCATTGACTTTGGGACGAGGGAACCAGAACTGCTAAAATGCTAACTCGCTTCCGGATTTTTGCTTACAAATTGACGTCATATTTCCCCCACTCTATAAAAGGTTCAACCTGAGCGTCAGCAGAATTTCCAAGTAGAAAAAAACCTGTGCTGACTGGTTCACATTTATAACTGTTGCGAGATAAAGATGCTTTCTGTTAATTTAGAATGCAACAGTAACATTTCCTAATTTGGCTACTCAGTGATTTGATCCACCAAGAAAGCATATTATTTAATGTGACTATTTCCAATCACACAAAGTTTATCAGGAGAATCAAAAGAAAAAAAGTTTGCAAGAGAACCCAACGCATTCAAAATGTAAATGTTCACCCATATAATAGATACAAGTTAATAATTTACAGTAAGCAGTAACTTCCAGTAATTTTCAGACTTTATGGCTGTTGTAAACTGTGTGAGTCACTCAGCCAGCAAATATTAATATATTCTTTCCTGTTCACTCTGATCTTCACAACTCATGCTTTCTCCATTTCTATATGCAAAATCAGTGCTGGTTATCAGTTTAGTTTTCTAAAAGATTATAAACTTACACAACCCTCTTTTGTATGTTTTTCAATTAAAAACAGGTCAGTTATTTTTTTATTTGTTTGCCAAATATAATATACAGTTGAAGTCAGAATTATTAGCCACCCCTTTTATTTTTTAAATATTTCCCAAATTATGTTTAACAGAGCCAGGAAAATTTCACAGTATGTCTGATAATATTTTTTCTTCTGGAGAAAGTCTTATTTGTTTTGTTTCGGCTAGAATAAAAGCAGTTTGTAATTTAACCATTTTAGGGTCAAAATTATTAGCCCCTTTAAGCTATATATTTTTAGCGATTGTGTCACAAGGATATACACAGGAGACCCAAAAGCAAGTAAAAACAAGATGATTTATTAAAAGAGTCACAACTGGTATGATCTCACCACATTTAGTGTTGAGCAAGAGTGCTCACACCGGGAATACAACACGCTCCACAGCGATAAAAGTTCATCCGAGAAATAGCGCCAGATAGAAGTCTATCACTGATATCTCACCAGATATCGAGGGAAGGGGAAGGTTAGCACTAGGTAGCAACTCTCAAGGAAATCGACACGCTTACCAGCGGTAAAAGTTCATCAGAGTAGCGGATTGGGATGAAGTCTCTCACAAATAATGTTGTCATCAGAGCAGGCAGTAGTAACAACATCAATGAAACTGAGACGTGCATAAGGTCCAAATGAAACAGGATTATGGCGAAGACCCTCCACCAGAAACGAGCGAGAGCGTCTAACAGGAAGCAGACACAGAAGTGAACAATACAACGGACTGATAACGCTATCTACAAAACACTGAACATATGACACTGGTGCTGTGAGTGGTAACAAGACACGTGACTACCTAGCTGATGAATGTAAACACACACATACACACACACACCAAGCGGTGAAGATAACCCAAACAAGACACACCCACTTCCCACACCCACACACACACACACATGCAAGAAGAGCAGAAAGATCCACAACCGTGACAGATTGTTTACAGAACAAACCATCATTATACAATAACTTGCCTAATTACCCTAACCTGCCTAGTTAAACTAATTAAGTTAAGCCTTTAAATGTCACTTGAAGCTGTCTTGAAAAATATCTAGTGAATTAGTAGGTGCGTTCGACATGAAGCACAGCTGCAGCCGGTGATCAACGAGATTAGCCGAGCGCAGGCGGGGGCGGAGTTGAAAACAGAGCCGTCAAGCCGGACACTTATGGGGTTCAAAGTTGCTGCAGTCATGATGACCGATCACATGGCAGGATCATTTATTTATTGAAATAACAACATTAGATTTACAGTATAAATAAAACAAAATACAGTCTCTACAAACTATAGTTCATTTTTAAACAATAAGGGAATTATGAATTAAATTTAAGTAGCCTACATAACAAACGCATAAGAAATAAGGGGGAAACCAGAGGGCACATAAAAAGGAAATAAATACCCACCAATAGGATTATTTTGGATAATGAAAGCATTTTTAAAAAAGCACTTTAATCCAAAAAGATTTAACAAAATGACCAAAATAAATGAGCTACACTTTAAGTAGACATTTCCCAGAAAGAGCAGGTACATCAATGTATATTTCTGCATAAATAGCTTGACAGGAAATAAAATATATTAGAATCATATATTTTTATATTACATATTTTTATATAACTTAATTTGCTAAGAAATCGTCAGGATCAATGATGATAATTATTTTATTACAAGTCTGTAAGAGTTATTTGAGTTAAGATTTAGATTATTTACTGAAATATATCATTTAAAGGGCACCTATGGTGAAAAATCTACTTTTCAAGCTGTTTGGACAGACATATGTGTATGTATGGTGTATAGACCGTCATATTGGGGTAATATAAACACACTCAGTCCTTTTTTTCAATTTAACAACATAAAAACGGTGGACCAATTGGAGCGGTTTTCAGACCGACCGCAACTTGACGTAGGAGTGCGGTCCCCCCCGCCCACCGAATTGATTGACAGCTGCGTATTAACATGTCTCTGTAGTAACGTGTGTAATCATATCAACCAGACACAAGACCAGGACGTGAGCAAACTAAGTAACCATAAATAAAAGGTCTGTTCAGTTTGCTAGGATCATCAATCATCATCAAATGTGATCAAGAGTGAATTTTACAAGTTTAAAATGTTTTAAAACAGTGCATGTTTGTAATGAATTACTGCCATTTACTTCATCAACACAGCCGCGTGTCAGAACAATAATAAAAGACGCTTCAATCCCGGTTTGTGGACGTTAAATCAGGTTTATTTTGTACATTAGCATAACAGACATACATACAGCAGTGGAGATTAACCTGTATCCTGTCACATTTGCGTGCAAAAACAGTGCAAAGCTAAACGCGTGCTGTGTGTGTGTGTATTTGTGTGTGTGCGTGAACTTTGTAACGACATTGTGTGTGACTCATCCTGCAACTCCACAACATGCATCAAATACTCATTGTTAAAGTTCTTACTTGTTTTTCCTCACAAACGTTACGTGAGATCTAATTATTCCTTCGTGTTTGTCTGTTGTCTGACGCAGCCGAGGGAGCCGCTGCCAGGCACGTGGAAACGGTGGGCGTGAAGGACTACCCTTAAAGGCGCAGTACACAAAAACAGCTAGCTTCTGCTAAATGCTACAAAAAAGGAACTTATGACAGGTATAATAAAAAATCTGATGGGTGTTTTTAGATGAAACTTTACAGACACATTCTGGAGACACAAAAGACTTATATTAAATCTGGAAAAAGTGGTAACCTATGTGCCCTTTAAATCGTTTATGTAGCTGAATGCAGTAAATAGTCTGTATAAAAAAGGCAGAATAAACCTGTGCAAACAATCTTAGTTTTTATAAACAAATTATTAAACAAAAGATGATACTGCAGTAAAACATTTGTAGTCTTTTAATAAGCATCATGTGTACAAGATAGAGATGGTATGAAGAGTTAATTGTTTGTTTTGAAATTTGTGAGACGGAATTTGTCCAATAATAAACGCGAAACACACGTGGTTGTTGTCATGCGGTAAACTTGGCCAATCGTGTTATATTGGTGTCTTCATCTTCGCTCCAGCAGGCCCTCTTCAGATGCTGCGCGGGCTGAGTCAGTCGTCTGATCTCGGAGCGCTGTCGCAGTACTTTGATGCCACATGTGACAGTCACATGACTTCGACGCAGCATCAATCCGGCCAAAATTTCTAACCGGCATGCACTGCTTCAAGACAGATTTCGATTGATCTGCGCAGCGATGCATGAAGTCGAACGCACCTAGTATTTACTGTCATCATGGCAAAGATAAAATAAATCAGTGATTAGAAATGAGTTATTAAAACTATTATGATTACAAATGTGTTGAAAAAAATCTTTCTAAAAATGCTCTCTAATGACCATTAAAAGCTGCAACTCATCTCTGGGAAACATCCATTCACACTCATTCACTCCTTTACACTCATACACTACAGACAATTTAGCCTACCCAATTCACCTGTACCACATGTCTTTGGACCGTGGTGGAAACTGGAGCACCCGAAGGAAAGCCATGCCAACACGGGGAGAACATGCAAACTCCACACAGAAATGCCAACTGACCCAGCCGAGGCTCGAACCAGTGACCTTCTTGCTGTGAGGCAACAGCCCTACCTACTACACCACCGCGTCGCCTTAGCTGTACTTTATGTCAATATAATTCAACAAAGGTTTTTATTTTGTAAAAAGACCCTCTTATTCATTCATTCCTTTTCTACCGCTTTTCCCGGGCGGGGTTGCGGGGGCAGCTATCTTAGGACAGAACCCAAGACTTCCCTCTCCCCAGAGGGGATCCCGAGGCATTCAGTCCCTCCAGCGTGTCCTGGGTCTTCCCCGAGGCCTCCTCCCGATGGGACATGCCGAAACACCTCCCTAGGTAGGCGTCCAGGAGGCATCTCGAAACAGATGCCCGAGCCACCTCAGCTGATTTCTTTTGATGGGAAGGAGCAGTGGCTCTACTCTGAGTTCCTCCCGGGTGACAGAGCTCCTCACCCTATCCATAAGGGTGAACCCTGCGAAGGAAACTAATTTCGGCCGCTTGAATCTGAGATCTTGTCCTTTCGGTCTTGACCTAAAGCCTAATTTTTTCCAACTTTAAACACAAAAATATTTATTTTATCCATCTAACATATGAAGGTGGAGATGTTTGTGTCCACTTAAGGAGAATAAGACCCCTTGCCAATAATGTGGTGAAAGCAACAAAATCATGTGTTGTTGGAGGCAAATTTGGCCTAAAAGGAATTCCCAACAGTGCTGTTAGAGGGTTTAGAGTGGCTGATATGTTAAAGGTTTTTTCAAGAGTATCAAATATTTTAGACCAAAACTCTTTCAACCCTGGACAAGAGCAAACATGTGAGTGTGATTTGCTGGAGATTTTAAACCATAAGTTTACGTACACTGTATAAAAAGGCACATAACCATTTTAAAATAAGTCAGATGTTAATGTGACTAAACTTTTTCTCTTTTAGGTAAGTTAGGATTATCAAATTCGTTTCTGTTATGCCTAATAGCAGAATAATGAGAGAGATATTTTTTGAGAAATTGTTATAACTTTTCTTGAAAGTCAAGTTTACATACAATAAGATTATTATGCCTCTGAAAAAGCTCAGATGATGGTGTCAGTGTTTTGGAAGTTTCTGATTGGCTAATTGACAACAATTGAGTTAATTGAAGGCACAACTGTAGAATAGTATTAAAGGAAAACCTCAAACACACTGTTTCCTTGTGTGACAGACAACATGGGAAAATCAACAAGCCAGAATCAACATAAAAGCCAGATTACACTTTGCTAAATTACACTGGGGAAAATAATAATTTTTGGAGACATGTCCTGTGCTCTGATGGAACTAAGATTAAACTGTTTGGCCATAATGACCAGTGTTACATTTGGAGGACAAAGGGGAAAGCTTACAAGCCTAGGAACACCATCCCAACTATGAAGTATGTGGACAGCAGCATCATGTTGTGGGGCTGTTTTGCTGCAGGAGGGACTGGTCTACTTCACAGCATAGATGGCATCATGAAGAAAGAACATTATGTAGAAATACTGAAGCAACATCTCAAGACATCAGCCAGGAAATTAAAACTTGGCCACAAATGGGTCTTCCAAACAGACCATGACCCTAAGCATACTGCCAGATTAGTTAAAATGTGCTTTAAGAACAACAGAGTGAATGTTTTGGAGTGGCCATCACAAAGCCCTGATCTCAATCCTATAGAAAATATGTGGGCAGAGTTGAAAAAGCTTGTGTGAGCTACAAATCTGACTCAGTTACACCAATTCTGTCAGGAGGAAAAAATCCCTCAAACTTTTGTGAGAAGCTTGTGGAAGGATACCCAAAACATTTGACCAAAGTTTAAAAGCAAAGCTAAAAAAATACATTATTTGTAATGTATAAATCTCATTATTCTGGCATTTAGCAAATGTAAATTATTTAGGTAATCCTAACGGACCTAAAATAGTAAACGTTCACTATGATTTACCATCAGACATTTTTTTAAAAAATGGTTATGTTCATTTTTTTAGAGTATATGAAAGCTTCTGGTTTCAACTGTATATACATTTATTATATAAACATTTTTCCCATATGATGGCTAAAAGTTAATAATTTACAGTATGCAGTAAAGTTTTAGATTTTATGACTGTTGTAAACTGTATGAGCCAGGCAGCCAGTAAATATTGTTTTTTCTGTTCAGTCTGATCTTCACACAAACGTCACAACTATATATTCAATTTAATTCAATTCAATTCATCTTTATTTCTATAGCGCTTTTACAATGTAGATTGTGTCAAAGCAGCTTCACATAGAAGATTATAGTGGTATACCTATATATGTAAGACTAGTTTAAATTAATCTCATTGATTCATTGACATTACAGCACAAATCAGCTTTTTCAGCATTATCAATAACATATTTCTAACTTTATGTGTAATAAAATAGAATCTCACATAGCAAATGTTTTCTGGGCCAGTTCCGGGCCACTCAATAACTTTTCCCTTGGCCCAAGTACCGCAAAGAATGACGGTCCTGAAGTGGCCCATAACTGGATTAAAGACAAGGGCCACACATGGGCCATAACCGGCCCAAATCTCAGCCAATTTATTGCCCTTAACTGGCCCTAAACTGGGCCAAAACAGGTTTATTATTGGTACCGATTCTCAGCTATAAGTTAACCATATTAACACCACCCTTTAACCAGAAACCCCAAAAACTGAGCCAAAACCCAGCCTAATGTTATTTAAACAATGTGAACAATCGCTGCACTGATCTGGGCCACACACCTCCCATCCACAACTGGCCCAAATGTAGTTTGCCATCATGCATGCAGTGCCATCATTGCCATGCATGGCCCACATTCGGCTGACATTATGCATGCCAGTGCCGGCAACACGCCAGAGTGAGGCCACATTTGGGCCAAGTCCGTTTGCTATGTGGGATAAAGTGTGAAATGACACAATCTAGGCGGCACGGTGGCTCAGTGGTTAGCACTGTCGCCTCACAGCAAGAAGGTCGCTGGTTTAAGTCCCAGCTGGGCCAGTTGGCATTTCTGTGCGGACTTTGCTTGTTCTCCCCGTGTTGGCATGGGTTTTCTCCGGGTGCTCCGTTTCCCCCACAGTCCAAACACATGCGCTATAGGTGATGTGAATAGTTGGCCGTGGAGTATGAGTGTGTGTGTGATTGAGTGTGTATGGTTGTTTCCCAGTACTGGGTTGCAGCTGGAACGGCATCCGCTGCGTAAAACATATGTTGAAATAGTTGGCAGTTCATTCTGCTGTGGCGATCCCTGAATAGAGACTAAGGAAAATTAATGAATGAATGAATGACACTATATTTTTTTCTTGTAATTTTTCACAATATTGTCTTTCTTTCACAGACATCTTTTGAATTCAGAAACAGTTTTAATCATTTATGATTGTGATAAGCTGTTAAAAAACATTGGTGATTAAAATGATTAAATTGTTACATATGCAAGCCACAATGAGGCATTATTCATACATTCATTTTCTTTTCAGCCCAGTCCCTTTATTAATCCGGGGTCGCCACAGCGGAATGAACCCCCAACTTATCCGCACATGTTTTACACAGCGGATGCCCTTCCAGCTGCAACCCATCTCTGGGAAACATCTATACACACTCATTCACACGCATACACTACGGACAATTTAGCCTACCCAATTCACCTGTACCACATGTCTTTGGACTGTGGGGGAAACCGGAGAAAACCCACACGAACACAGGGAGAACATGCAAACTCCACACAGAAACGCCAACTGACCCAGCCGAGGCTCGAACCAGTGACCTTCTTGCTGTGAGGCGACAGCGCTACCTACTGCACCACTGCGTCGCCCTCAATGAAGCATTAAAGTTCTACAAATGAATAAACCTCCGTACTTACAGTAATTGTAACCTTCCAAGCAAACTGGCAGTCAGATACACTCATTCATTCATTCATTCATTTTCTTTTCGACTTAGTCTCTTTATTAATCAGGGGTCGCCACAGCGGAATGAACTGCCAGTCAGATACACTATAAAAAGCAATTAATTACTCTACTTAGGAAATGTGAAAACCTATTGTGTTAAAAGTGACAATTTGACTTGGAAAACTTGGTAACTTGGAAGTGTTAAGTAATGCACATACACTCACCGGCCACTTTATTAGGCACACTTGTCCAACTGCTCGTTAATGCAAATTTCTAATCATCCAGTCACATGGCAGCAACTCAGTGCATTTAGGCATGTAGACATGGTTAAGACGATCTGCTGCAGTTTAAACCGAGCATCAGAATGAGGAAGAAAGGTTAAAGTGACTTTGAATGAGGCATGGTTGTCGGTGCCAGACGGGCTGGTCTGAGTATTTCAGAAACTGCTGATCTACTGGGATTTTCACGCACAACTATCTCTAGGGTTTAGAGAGAATGGTCTGAAAAAAAGAAAATATCCAGTGAGCGGCAGATCTGTGGGCGCAAATGCCTTGTTGATGCCAGAGATCTGAGGAGAATGGCAAGACTGGTTTGAGATGATAGAAATTCAACTATAACTCATATAACCACTATGCAGAGGACTGCAGAAGAGCATCTCTGAACTCACAACACATCCAACCTTGAGGCAGATGGGCTACAACAGCAGAAAAACCACACCGGGTGCCACTGCTGTCAGCTAAAAAGAGGAAACTGAGGCTACAATTTGCACAGGCTCACCAAAATTGGACATCAGAAGATTGGAATAAAACTGATTAGTCTCCATTTCTGCTGTGACATTCAGATGGTAGGGTCAGAATTTGGCATCAACACAGTGAAAGCATGGATCCATCCTACCTTGTACCAACAGTCCAGGCCGGTGGTTGTGATGTAATGGTGTGGGGGATATTTTCTTGGCACACTTTGGGCCCATTAGTACCAATTGAGCATCGTGTCAACGCCACAGACTACCTGAGTATTGTTGCTGACCATGTCCATCCCTTTATGACCACAGTGTACCCATTTTCTTATGGCTACTTCCAGCAGGATAACGCGCCATGTCATAAATCCCGAATCATCTCAGACTGGTTTCTTGAACATGACAATGAGTTCACTGTACTCAAATGGCCTCCACAGTCACCAGACTCAATCTAATAAAGCACCTTTGGGATGTGGAACGTGATGTGGACAAATCTGCAGCAACTGAGTGACGCTATCATGTCAATATGGACCAAAATCTCTGAGGAATATTTCTAGTACCTTGTTGAATCTATGCCACAAGGGATTAAGGCATTTTTGAAGGCAAAAGTGGGTCCAACCCAGTACTGGTATGTGTATCTAATAAAGTGGCCGGTGAGTGTAGTTCATTTAACGTGTTTGCTTACATTTTAGTGAACTTGAGGCTTTTTATAGTCTATTTCTTTTGTAATTGATTACATACATTTTCTTTTTCAAATTGATTTAAAAGTTTCTCAGTTTAGGATCATTTTGATTGATCAAAATGGCTAATTTCATAGCTAAACATTTGGCTGAAAGTGGCAACTGGTCTGAAATGCTTGCAAACCACCTTTACATGAATGAATTTGTGAAATACAGATTTGTTCACTGGGAAACAAAACAAGGACATTGTAAAAATACATTACAATTGCTCAAGTCATTTATTTTTATGATTATAAGAAAGCAGCCCAAAATATTAACACAATTGAAAAAGACACTGAAATGTACACAGATCTCTCTTTATACAGAAAGAAAGACAGATCGGTGGTAACACCACTTTTATAAAAAGCAAAATATGTGTAATCAATCTCATTTAATCAGAACAGTATTTCAGGAAATCCTCATTTTAGTGGAATAGGCTATGACATTCGCAAAGCATATAAAATAACTATGATTATTTTGTGTGTTTATTTTAATCATGCAGCACCAGCAATGTCATCGTCCAGAAGTGGCTTTCCATCTTCTAGATCCTCCTGCAAATCACACACAAAAAAATAACATGAACACACAGAAACAATCATGATCAGAGCGGACTTAACTGTGCTTGATTCAATACCTCTGCATTCTTGGTTTTCTTGCACAAAGATTTCAAAGTCAAAACACAGAGACTGATGGCCACGCAGAGCTGAAGCACAGACAGCACAATCATCATGATATCCAGACCTCCGCAGATCATCTACAGATGAAAAAAGACCACAGTGTCAGCTTATTAAAAGAAAATTGTAATAAAATCATCATCTTATATATATATAAAAAAAAATCCTTACCTTATTGAGACTGTTGTAGTACTCACAGATCACCCGTCTCTGGCTCTCTTCAGGGGTCGGCGTTCTACGCTCATAAGATGAATAATAATAATAATCATATTTACAGTACTGATTATGACCATGTGAAAGGTCTTTTGCATACAGCACAATAGCTGCGATGGCCAGTCCAGCGCTGATCATGTTTATTAGCGTTCCTATGATCAGCTGGAAAACACAAATATAACGTTAGAGATAGTAAAGAAAGAGTACTAAATAAGGCTATCATGATTGTCAATGATGAGAGACTTCCTTTATCATACACTTTCCAATAGAGGAATTACTGGTTTGTAAACATTTAGGATGCGTGCGAGGTTGCAGAAAAAAACGGGAGTGCTTTACAGCGAGGGAATGACATCCGATGCGGTAGAGTTTGTTGTTCTCTCAAAGATAAGTTCAATTCAATTCATCTTTATTTGTATAGCGCTTATACAATGTAGATTGTGTCAAAGCAGCTTCACATGGAAGATTATAGTGAATTGAAACAGTGTCAGTTCAGTTTTCAGAGTTTAAGTTCAGTTCAGTTTAGCTCAGGTCAGTGTGGGTTAATAATCACTACTGAGAGTCCAAACACTGAAGAGCAATTCCATCGATGCGCAGCTCTACAGATCCCGAACCATGCAAGCCAGTGGCGACAGCGGCGAGGAAAAAACTTCACCAATTGGCGAAAGTGAAGAATTTTAAAAACCTCGAGAGAAACCAGGCTCAGTTGGGCACGACCATTTCTCCTATGGCCTAATGTTATATTGATTACACATATATTATTTACATAATGCTTTCAGCGTATTATAACAGCTTGTCACCCAGTGGTAAGCACAGTTATTCTGCAAAATTAACGTTAAAGTGAGCGGCGTTCGTCTGACAGGTCCATTTGCGATAGCACCCTACCAATGGATATTGGATAAAACAAAATGGTCAAGCATCCAGCCCGAAATATACAACTATCTCATTGAAACTCCAAGTGATTTTACAAGAGAGAAGTAAAAGGCCTACAAGACTTTGGATGCCAACAATTTTGTTCTGTGTGGTCATGTGCAAGGAATATCAGATTCAAAACTTTGTAGTGCTAAAAACCGAGGTTCTGCCTAGCCAAAGACAAGGAAAGAAGACGGAACTATACAAGGCCTGGGTAATCATCATCAAGCAAAACAACTGCATTCTGACAGCGAACTGCACCTGTACGGCAGGGTATGTGAACTTACACTTTTACATTTTATTCTAAGCATTCAGTGTCCGCAGTTTAATTAACCATATTTAACTGTTTTTGCTGAAATCATTGCTGCAATTAAAAACGTGATGTGTCTGATTCAGCATAGCGTGAACCTACCCTATATGAAATGAGAACTGCAGAGTCGAGCGTTTTTAATTAGGTCCTCACTCCATTCGGCTCCCTTTTAGCCAAAGACGTCTGCGGTTGGCATTAAAAGCAGTGTGGTGTACGGTAAAAGTTACCGTACACCATTGAGTTTGGGAACAGAGATGAAGTTCTCAAGGTGAATACGTACCTTGGCACTAAGGGTCAAACAACAAAAAATAAGGTCAAGAACCTTGGTGTGACTCTGGAGTCAGATTTGAGTTTCAATAGTCATGTCAAAGCAGTTAGTAAATCAGCGTTCTATCATCTCAAAAACATTGCAAGAATCAGATGCTTTGTTTCCAGTGAAGACTTAGAGAAACTTGTTCATGCTTTCATCAGCAGCAGGGTGGATTACTGTAACGGCCTCCTCACGGGCCTTTCCAAAAAGACAGTCAGACAGTTGCAGCTCATCCAGAATGCTGCGGCCAGGATTCTGACTAGAACCAGGAAATCAGAGCACATCACACCTGTCCTCAGGTCTTTACACTGGCTCCCAGTTACATTCAGAATAGATTTTAAAGTATTATTACTAGTCTATAAATCACTAAATGGCCTAGGACCTCAATACATTACAGATATGCTCACTGAATACAAACCTAATAGATCACTCAGATCTCTAGGATCATATAAACTAGAAATTCCAGGAGTTCAGTCAAAGCAGGGTGAATCGGCTTTCAGCTACTACACCCCTCGCTGCTGGAATCAGCTTCCAGAAATGATCAGATGTGCTCCAACATTAGGCACATTCAAATCCAGACTGAAAACACATCTGTTTAGCTGTGCCTTTACTGAATGAGCACTGTGCTATGTCCGATAGATCGCACTATTGTTCTTTTCTTTTTATTCTTTTATAACCCAATTAACAAATTTTGATCTGTTTTTAATCTTTCTTATTATTTGCTTTTTTTATCTTCTAACACTTGTCTTTTTATTCTTGTTTATGTAAAGCACTTTGAATTGTCACTGTGTATGAAATGTGCTATATAAATAAACTTGCCTTGCCTTGCCTTACCTTACGTTTTTTTATTTTTAGACTATTTGGCATCCTATTTTGGCATCCGAATTTGGCATCCTACCGCACAACACATGTTTGCTATTGCAACCGGTCTTTTTATGCAACCGCTAACCCATGTGATGTCATGTGTGTGACGTAGGTTGGTAATTCCTCTATTGTTAACATCAGGACATCGATATTGTGTTCCCAGATGTGTAAGAAATAGGACAAAATTATTATTTATACCTCAAGCAATTCAGTTTTTAAATTCCACCTCTCTCAGTAGCAGCTGATAGCAAGTAGACTGGATAATTATTTAGAGTAGGGTTACCATGTTTTTATATGATTTATTTATATAAATGTCAAATGTGAAATGTCAGATATGCCAGTGAGTGTATGCTGCAAATAAAAATTTCCCTATGGGGACAAATAAAGTTAATATATATATATATATATATATATATATCACTTTACATTTTTTGATTCCTTGGGTTAGCCCGAACAAAAGTGCCCAGGTGAACGTTTTGCTCTACGACGCATCGTTTCTCTGCTACGTCGCGATTTGTCCGAAACCGCTTTTGCGAACTAGTCCTGGGTTTTTCGCCCAATCTGAACCAAACCAGTTCAGAAATATTCTCTGGACACTGAATATCAATAGTTATAAAAAAAAGTTGAATTTTTGATTCTTGCGCAAAACAATACGTAAAAATGTTCCATGCTAATTTAAGCTAAATGCTAATTGTAGCTATAACTTTTGAATGGAATGAGATATCATCACCAAACGTGGTACATATGTATAAGGTCAAGATGAGGTGATATACTTAAAATTGCAGACTTTTAGGCTATTAGCCTAAAAAATAGGAAAATACACATAACTAAACAATCGTTCATTCAATTAGTGTCAAATTTGATATGCAGTGTCTTTGTCCAAGGCCACATCAGAAAATGGCTGCCATTAGCTAATTTAAATTTGACCACCCATTAAACAAGGTTAATGATGGCTGATCGGAAAGAAACTCAGTGGGCCTGTTAAACTCATGGTCCTTGAGGTCTGTTCGAATTTTGAAAAAAATCGACCACTAGGGGGCGATTTTGCATGTTTTTAGTGTGTAATGGGTTGTGTATTGCACAACCTTTTGCACAGGCACACAAAATACATATCGTATAAAAGGTCTGCTCATACCGAACAGTTTAGTTTGACACTAAAACCTCTGCTGTCACTCAAACCGTTTATTAAAAAATCAGCAATATATGAAAAACATACTTTTGTGAACTAGTCCCTGGTTTTTAGCTCAACCGCAATAAAAACCAGTGTTGTTAGAAACTTTGGACTAAGTAGATCAATAATTATGCAAAAAAGTTGAACTTTCCATTTTGGATAGTTGTAACAGGCTCATTTGAGCTGCAACCCACCACTGGGAAATTTTATTTCATTATATATATATGCCTAATATTCATTTTTTATACTATGTTTGTTTTAAAAGAATTGTTTCTGCCTTAGAGCGGCGCAGTGGTCAGCACCATCCCCTCACAGCAAGAAGGTCACTGGTTCGAGCCCCGGTTGGGTCAGTTGGAATTTCCGTGTGGCGTTTGCATGTTCTCCCCATGTTCGCATGGGTATCCTCTGGGTGATCCGGTTTACCCCGCAGCCCAAAGACATGCGCTATAGGTGAATTGAATAAACTAAATTGGCCGTAGTGTATGTGTGTGTGTGTGAATGAGAAAGTGTATGGGTGTTTCCCAGTACTGGGTTGCAACTGGAAGAGCATCCGCTGAGTAAAACATATGCTGGATAAGTTAACAGTTCATTCCACTGAGGTGACCTCTGATAAATCAGGGACTAAGCCGAAGGAAAATAAATCAATGAAATATGTTGATGTAATTTCAACTGAAACAGAATATTGAGTCCCCTCATAGCAAACTAACGGTAAAGGGGCGTGGTTACGAATATAATAGGTGTAAAAATGGTATAACTGAACAAAACCAAACTATAATTTTTGATCTCTTTTTTTACAGTGCAGATGTAGAAAATGTGTGTGCAAAGAGAGACTGAAATGTAAAATTCTTTTAAACTTACCAGACAAGAAGAGGGAAACTTCGCTACAAGAATACACACAACGCCAATTCCAAGGACCTAACAGACAACAGCAAAAAAACAAAAACTTTTTTTTATATATATACTTTTTATATATATATAGTTGAAGTCAGAATTATTATTACCCCCTGTTTATTTATTTATTACTTTTTTAAAGTATTTCCCAAATGATGTTCCACAGAGCAAGGAAATTTTCACAGTATGTCTGATAATATTTTTTCTTCTGGAGAAAGTCTTATTTGTTTTATTTTGGCTAGAATAAAAGCAGATTTTAATTTTTTAAAGCCATTTTAAGGTCAAAATTATTAGCCCCTTTAAGCTATATTTTTCGATAGTCTACAGAACAAATCATCGTTATACAATAACTTGCCTAATTACCCTAACCTGCCTAGTTAACCTAATTAACCTAGTTAAGCCTTTAAATGTCACTTTAAGCTGTATAGAAGTGTCTTGAAAAATATCTAGTCAAATATTATTTACTGTCATCATGGCAAAGATAAAATAAATCAGTTATTAGATATTAGAAATAAGTTATTAGAACTATTATATTTAGAAATGTGTTGAAGAAATCTTTCTCCGTTAAACAGAAATTGGGGAAAAAACAAACAGGGCGGCGAATAATTCAGGGGGGCTAATAATTCTGACTTCAACTATATATATATATATATACAGTTGAAATATATAATGCACACTGACTGTTGTGTTCATTTATTAAACTGGACCTAATGAGACGCGAGTCTTACCACACCACCAATCCAAAAGGGTCCCTGGGCCATGTAATGCATGTTTTCATAATATCCAAGGCATGTTAACAAAATCCCCATTGCAATATTGAGAACACCAATGATCATCTGCACAACCTATGAAACAAAATAACAATTTAGAGAACAGTATGCACAATGACACAGGGTCAATCAAATTTTTACACATTACAAAGAAGTATTGTACAGGTATATGTGATTTTGCATTCACCTATTTTTATATATAAATAATGTTCGGTATGACTTTATTTTGATGGTCCTTTTAACACATTTGATGAGTTTAAGTTACATTGCATCTACATGCCAACTAATTCTCAATAGATTATAAGTAGACTGTTATGTTGGGGTTATAGGGTTAGTGTAAGTTGGCATGTACTTGTAAAGTTACTTATAGTCAGTTCAATGTGTTGAAGGAGCAGTATCAACAGATATTAAGCAGACAGTCCACTAATGCTCCACTGAAAATTAATTGGCATGTAGTTTCAATGCAACTTTTAGTCAACAAAATGTGCAATAGGGACCATCAAAATAAAGTCTTACCCAATGTTGTTTTCTTTTTTTGTAACATTAAGGCATATTTTAAAATACGGCTGAAAATACAACTTGTAAACTCTCAGTTTTTTACAATAAATGTTTGTTTTATTCTGTAGAATTTCATTTTAAAAATTTGTTAAGCATTAAATAATAATAATAATTTTTGTCACGTTTGTGGATCTTTCTGTTTTTCTTGTGTGTGTGTGTGTGTGGGAAGTGGGTGTGTCTTGTTTGGGTTTTTCACCACATGGTGTGTGTGTGTGTGTGTGTGTGTGTGTGTGTATGTGTGTTTACATTCATCAGCTGGGTGGTCAGGTGTTTTGTCACTACTCTCAATGCACAGGTGTATGTTATCAGTCACAGCTGCTGCACGTTCCGCGTGCTATATATGTTCAGTGTATGTAGTTAGCATTATCAGTCCGTTGTTTGTTCACTCCTGTGTCTGCTTCTGTTAGACTCTCTCGCTCGCGGTGGTGGAGGCTCTCCGACTTAGCCTGTTTCATGTGGACCTTATGCACGTCTCTGTTTCTTTGATGTTGTTACTACTGCCTGCTCTGATGACAACATTATCTGTGAGAGACTTCATCCCGAATCCGCTACTCTGATGAACTTTTACCGCTGGTAAGCGTGTTGATTTCCTGGAGAGTTGCTACCTAGTGCTAACCTTCCCCTTCCCTCGATTATCTGGTGAGATATCAGTGATAGACTTCTATCTGGCGCTATTTCTCGGATGAACTTTATTCTCTGTGGAGCGTGTTGCATCCCCGGTGTGAGCACCCTTGCTCAACACTATCTGGTGAGATCTATACCAGTTGTGACTCTTTAAATAAATCATCTTGTTTTCACTTGCTTTTGGGTCTCCTGTGTATATCTTTGTGACAAATTTTATAGTATGGTGAGCTCTGCTCTGACATGCAAGGG
Organism: Danio tinwini; assembly: GCA_903798205.1. Taxonomy (NCBI): domain Eukaryota; kingdom Metazoa; phylum Chordata; class Actinopteri; order Cypriniformes; family Danionidae; genus Danio; species Danio tinwini. The sequence goes on from CAIGQZ010033112.1 coordinate 31,438,879, forward strand.
CGTAGATTTGCTCTTGATATTGGTGGGGACGTACATCCCTAGAGCACATGTATTGAACAGCACAAATTCAGTTTTGTGCTTTTAAAAACATGAATAAAGAAAGATTTTAAATACTTGATACAAATATCAATTAATGAAGCACGTCCTATGCTGCAAAAGTCAGTTTACATGATTTTACTGCAGTCTGGCTTTGAGGAGGTATGAATGTGCAGAAATTTAGAGAGGCATGTGATGCAATTTAATCATTTTATCCCTATTATCTATCATATATGTCTATGGATTTAACCCTTTGAGCATGTCTAGGTTACTAAGGGTTGACAGAGCATTGTTTTTTTTTTAAGGCGATTAAATTATTGGTGGGAACATTTCAGTAATTGCTGGATATTGGTGGGGACACATCCCCTCTGACCATGCCAATTCTACACCCTTGCTGACATGCACTTTTCCTTTGAGGTTAATAAAGTCTAAACTAAAACTAAACTACACAAAAATGTGCATGTTTATATAAATTTTATATTGATATTTTTTCTTTACCTTAAATTACAATATTTTTATTTGATATTACAAATGTTAACATTTTACTCAAACCCATCATGAATAAAGTCAGTAATCTCCTAATAAAAAAAACTGTTGTCCACAGGCAAAACCAAACTACAACTGAGCTGAAACATTATTGAATTTTGTAAAAATAAAAATAAGCACCTCACACCTTTTGCAATGTAGTTTAAAATAAATCAATCTAAAGTAGCGTAAAAAACATAAAACTTGAAGATATCAGAAACTGACCCCAAGACCAATGTGGATGTTTGCCAGCTTTCCGGTCATAATCCGAGACACAGAACACACTGGACTGTAGCACAGATAACCCAGAATCTGGCACAGTACAGGCCATTTACTCTTTGGGTTTGAAGTGACCATGGCGATTGTCAAACCCTCGTCCTGAGTTATGGTCAGAGGCATGTTGTAGACAGGTGTGATGAGCTTCCCACAAGTAACAACGGCCAAAACTCCTGTTTCTTTACTGCAAGAAACAATATTAAGGACAACAAATAATCACTTTTGCAACAGGACCATCTCAGTATATTTATTACACCAGAAAAAAACAGTAACACTTTAAAAATAATCAAAGTTAAGCATTTCAACTATTACGATAGCATGTAAATGTCATAGGAACTAATTTAATTGATTGTTAAAATCATAATTGCTGACTTAAAGGATTTAGTTCACTCAAGAATTAATATTCACTCATCATTTACTCACTCGCAAGTGGTTCCAAACCTTTATCAGTTTTTTTTAACACAAATGAAGACATTTTGAAGAATGTTGTAAACCGGTAGCCATTCACATCCATAGTAAGAAAAACAACATTCAGACCCATAGCCAGCATATTAAAAGGGGTGGCTTCATTTTTGTCAAAGTGATTACCATACAATTTTTTATGTTTATAAAAATGTGTGTTTATTTACAAATGTGCATTTAAAATGTATGTTATAACAGTTTTATAAATAATGTAAAAAGATTATAATTTTAAATTAAAACTTTTGAACAAAGAAATATGAAAATTTTTATTTTTTTAAATGCTAATTTATTATCCATTATAAAAAAAAACAATTAGGAATCTGTTTAAAACTTGTTTTATATTTGAAACTGTAGCCTACAGGCAAACAACAAACTGGCCAGCTCATTTCCTCAGTCAGAATTTGTCCATTTAAATAATAATTAATAATTAAATTTGTCTTAAAGCTTTTTTTTATCGGTTATTTTCCACAATTTATGATGACATACTGTCAAAAATCGGACAGATGAGCTCATGGGCCAAACTCTGGACTTTGTCTGACATTTCACATTCTTCAAAATATCTTCTTTTGTGTTCAACAGAAGAGTAATTTTTAATATTAAAAAAGAGTAAAGTTTTTCCATTTCAGGCTGAACTACCTCTTTAAAATTTTAAATCTTCACACGCTCCTATAAATTAGAGTTTGTGCAACAGTGCTAATGTATTATTTATTAAATTAGTGATGATGTTTAACCACAGTTTGTTCATCACCCTTAACATTATTGTCCTATTTTTGCTTAGTTTTGTAAAAATTGTAGTTCATCATCTTTAAAAAGTGTTAAGTTAAACTCACCTTTTATGGCACGTCTCAGTTGGTCCACAGTGAATATGAAATGAATCTGCTTCTGTTTTATTGCCTGTTTTCTGAAGGAGTGGTTTTAGTTTTTCCCAGCAATAGATTCTTTGTAAATGTAAATAGACAAAGGGTCAAATGTACACAACCTCAATTGCTGTTTTATATGCACTGAACGCAACTTTTATCATCACAGCAACTTTTATTTAAATATTATCTACAGTTAAGGTCAGAATTATTAGCCTCCTTTTTTTCTCAAATGATGTTTAACAGAGCCAGGAAATCTTTACAGTATTTCTGAAACTATTTTTTCTTCTGGAGAAATTCTTATTTGTTTTATTTCAACTAGAATAAAAGCAGTTTTTAATTTTTTAAAAAACATTTTAAGGTCAAAATTATTAGCCCCTTTAAGCTATTTTTTCTGATAGTTTACAGAACAAACCATCGCTATACAATAACTTGCCTAATTACTCTAACCTGCCTAGTTAACCTAATTAACCTAAATTAACCTAATTAAGCTTTTAAATGTCACTTTAAGCTGTATAGAAGTGTCTTGAAAAATATCTAGTCAAATATTATTTACTGTCATCATGGCAAATATAAAATAAATCAGTTATTAGAGATGAGTTATTAAAACTATTATGATTAGAGATGTGTTGAAAAAATCTTTTCTCTGTTAAACAGAAATTGGGGGGGGGGGGGGGGAAGGATAAACAGGGGGGCTAATAATGATGCTGGTTAAAGCCCCGGCTGGGTCAGTTGGCATTTCTGTGTGGAGTTTGCATGTTCTCCCCATGTTCGCGTGGTTTTGTTCCGGGTGCTTCGGTTACCCCAACAAGTCTATAGGTGAATTGGGTAGGCTAAATTGTCCGTAGTGTATGTGTGTGAATGGGTGTGTATGGATGTTTCCGAGTGATAGGTTCAGCTGGAAGGACATCAGCTGCGTAAAACATTTATTTATTTTCTTTTCGGCTTAGTCCCTTTAGTAATCGGAAGTCGCCACAGCGGAATGAACCACCATGTTTCACGAAGTGGATGCCCTTCCAGCTGCAACCCATCATTGAGAAACATCCCTACACTCTAATTCACACACTATTGAATTCACCTATACCACATGTCCAAATTAAAAATGCACGTTATTTTATCAATATGATGTGAGGTCTTGTTACCAGCATGAAACTAAAACAGAAAGTAGTAATGGATATAAGTCCATATTTAAGGCGTTTTAATCATAAGTATCTGTACTTCTACTTGAGTAAAGGATGTGTGTACTTTTGCCACCTCTGTGAACAAGCCTTTCTTTACTGGAAATCCACAGCAGGAGGAAATGATCCTACACACATTCAGGCCTTCCTTGTGAATACGCGCCCTCTAGCGGTGGGAATTATATTGTGAATTGTGAATATTTGATTAAGAAGTAATTGAGAATATACACATATATAAGACTATGAAAGGCTACAGTTTGAATTAATTCTTTTCCTTGAATGACTCACTGACATTACAGTACAAAACAGCTCTTTCAGCATTACTCCTAAAATAATACTCACTGTAAAAAACGTGGGGTTCCACACAATTGATCTGTGTTGGGACAACATGAAGGATTTAAGTTAACTTGTCAAGTTTTAAAGATTTAAGTGAATTGCACATAAAACAATTAAGTTGTCACAAAAAAAAACCTCAAGAATTGCTGTTGCAGCTCATTTTAAATAAGTAGATTGAACAGCAGACGTCATATTTTAAGTGCTTATTTCATCATAAAATGGAGGATAGGTTCTCGAGAAAGTGTAAATTAATTTTTTCCCCCTGAATCCTTCTAAAAACATCAGTCTACTACAGGCATTAGATATCTGATGCCAGAAGCGGTCTTGTCCTTTTCAGTTTTGTTATAAGCTGTTCATTTATTGTCTCTTTAAGCCACAACAAAGCAAAATATGCAACAGAATATCCAGTAAAACCTCAGAAATTTGCATTTATACTTTACATAAATAAATTAGCATGGCATGGAGGCTCAGTGGTTAGCATTGTTGCCTCACAGCAAGAAGGTTGATAATTTGAGTCCCGGCTGGGCCAGTTGGCATTTCTGTGTGGAGTTTGCATGTTCTGCTCATGTTCGCGTAGGTTTCCTCCGGGTCTTTGGTTTCCCTCACAGTCCAAAGACCGGCACTATAAGTGAATTAGACAAATGTGCGAATGCGAGAGTGGCGTTTCCCAGTACTGGGTTGCCGGAAGGGCATCTGCTGTGTAAAACATTTGCCGGAATAGCTAGCGGTTCATTCCTCTGTGGTGACTCCTGATAAATAAGGAACTAAGCCGAAGGAAAATGAATGAATGAATGAAATTAATCAGCACACAAGATGACTACTTTAAAAAAAGGGAATAAAAATGTTGTGGACTTATCTGAGCTTATTTATTACGCACAGTTTATTTAATTATATTTAGGGCAAGATGTTTACTCACTTTTTTAAGTCAACTAAATGCTTTATAAGCAATGGGTTTACTCACTTTTTAAAGTAAAGTCAGCTAATTGCTTTTTGCAGTGCAATGTTTTATTTTTAAAGATTAAATCTTTGGTTGTTATCTCAGAATAACATACGTTGGATAACAACCTCCTAATTGTACTTTAACCCTTACAATATATTTTGTTTGGTGATTTAATTTGTAATTGATTTTATATGTTTCTCTGTTTAGGAACATTCTGGTTGACAAAAATGTCTAATGTCACATTCAACAAGGCTGGACTGAAGGGGCCAACATGTCTGAAAAATCTGGTAACACTTTATTTCGATGGTTCATTTGAGTATTAGTAGACTGTCTAATATCTGTCGATACTGCTGCTAAACAGACATTCAACTGACTATAAGAAACTTTACAAGTACATGTCAACTTACACAAACCCTAACCCTAACAATCTACTTATAATCTAATGAGAATTAGTTGACATGTAGATGCAATGTAACTTAAATTCAACAAACGGACCATCAAATAAAGTGCGACCAAAAATTTACAAACCCCTGCTTTATAAAAGAATTTGTGAAATATAATTAGGCTACAAATGCTTTATATAATACAATAATTACAAATACAAATATGTTGTACAACAAGGAAACATAGCAAGGATGTCACATTATGTTCAAGTCATTTATTTTAAGAAAGCAGCCCAAAATATTACAACAAATATTTTTAAAAGGCACTAAAAAGTAGAACACAACTAGCTCTCATTATACAGATAGAGACAGATTCGTTTTAAAGGTTACACCACTTTAGTAAAGAGAAATATGTGTAATTAAGGTGATTTATCAGTACAGTTTTACAGATCAAAAAGAAGAAATTTGCTTTAATATATTTAAGTGTCGTTATATTGCAAGCAAATAAAATAACTATGACTATTTTCAGCGTTCGTCTTTTCATGCAGCACCAACAGCATCATCATCCAGAAGTGGCTTTTTAAGATCTGGATCCTCCTGTAAACCACAAACAAGCATAAACACACAGAAACAATCAAGTTCACAGTGGATTTACCTGTGTTTGACTCAGTACCTCTGCATCCTCAGTGTTCTTGCGCAAAGCTTTCCCAGTGAGAACACAGAGACTGATGGTCACGCAGAGCTGAAGCACGGACAGCACGATCATCATGATGTCCAGACCTCCGCACATCATCTACAGATGGGAAAAGATCACAATGTCAGCTTAATAAAAGGAAAATCGTACTGAAATCTTGATGAACTACTAATCTAAAAAAGAAAAGAAACAAAAGAGAAAAAAAAGATAGAAACATATATGGTGTGTTATTTTTGGAGTTTAATCCTTACGTTGATGAGATAGTTGTAGTACTGACACGTCTCCACTTTCAAACTCTCTTCAGGCGTAAGCGTTCTGTAACGGTCATAGCTTGAATAGTAATAATTACTATTATATTTCTCACATCTCCATTGTTGCCTATGTCCAAGCGAAAGGTCAAGTGAATACAGCACAATAGCTGTGATACCCAGTGCAGCGCTGACAACGTTCATTAACATTTCTAGCATCAGCTGTAAAACACAAGAAAAACATACATTTAAAATTATGCAAATCTAAATGTAGTCAATTATGCTGTAAAACAGAATCAAGTGAACTCTTCAAGTCATTTCAACTTATACATCGATAGAACTGACTTACAGGGGACCTATTATGCCGCCATTTTTTTACAAGATTATTTTATTTCTTTTATTTGTTTATTTAACAGAGACAATACACTTGACATTATGATACAAAGACAACCGATGTTACGTACAGCTGAAGCGAATTTGCAGCCCATGCCCCTGGTTAGGCTTTACACCAATGATCTCAAACTCAATTCCTGGAGGGCCGCCTCTCTGCACAGTTTAGCTCCAACTTCCGTCAACTCGCAAGTTCCGTCAATCAGCATAGTAAAGCGAAATGTAAACCTGTCTAACCTGGGGTGCGTTTCCCAAAACCATCGTTAGCCAACTAATGTCGCAAGTTCCGTCATTACAAACATAGTTTGTTGATTTGCCGTTTCCCAAATCCGTCGTTCCAATGAACATTCGCAAACTGCGTCGCAAACTTGTGCACTTGCAACTACACCTCTGGAGCTATAGTTAGAAACATAGTTCCTGGCTGTGTTCTATTCCCAATTATCCACCCTATGCCCTATTCATTTAGAACATTCTAACATTTAAACTTGGAATGATTTTTTTAAAGCATTAAAGTCATCTCTCTTAGGTGTAATTTGCTTTCAAAGTATTTTTACAGTTCAGCTTTAGCGATCTTCATGTTTACAATTGTGCTCCCTTCGCAGTGCACTTTGAAAACATTGATGTCATTTTGAACACAGCCACATGATGAAAGCTATAGGTGACCTATTACTTAAAAGCGGAATTTATGTTACGTCTCCAAAGCTTGTGAAAACAAAACAAACACAGCATACGTTAATGCTTTTAATTTAGAAGGTTATTTATTAAGTATCCGTACTCTATATGTCATGGGCCTGTTGGGTAGCACATTTCTGCAGTGGTTTGCATGTGTCAAATTGTAAAAGTAGACTTTTCAAATAATTAAAAATAAATAAACAATATCCTACTGAATAATAATAATAATAATAATAATAATAATAATAATAATAATAATAAACATCATCATCATTAATATTATTATTAAAGTATGTTTTTTTCCTGATAAATAATATAAAAATTTTTTTTTTAATAAATAGCCTCATTATTTATTTATTTATATGATTTATATATGATATTAGAATACGTGTTAGCTTTTGTAAGTGATTTTATGTTTGAGACTAGAATATGTAATGTTCTCAATAATATTTGTAAAGGAAACATCTCTCTGTAAAAACACCTCTATATGTGCCATTTACATATATTTCAGTTAATATGGAAAACGAGTGCATGTTTTACCAAAACTAATATTAGATTTTATTTTAAAATGTGTGTGCGTGTAAAACAATATAATTTGCACAAAGAAATTACGGGGTTCTTCTCTAAAGAAGTAGTTACTCCACTCCGTTTAGAGCATCATTATGAGCGCTTTACATTATAACTAACGTGGTTCAAACGATGGATCTGCGACAGAGAAACTACGGGTTTTGAAAAACACTCGTCACTACATCGTTCTTTTCCCAACCGATGCATCGTAGTTCAGCCGCGAGTTACGTCATTGTTTGGGAACCGCACCCCTGAAGAAATAATGCTTAACGTTCACATTGTTGTAAAGATTTCAACCATTCTTTCAGCTTTACTGAAATAACTGGAAGTTCTGATTATAACTTCATTTCTAAATCAAAAGGCATGGCATTTCATAGATGTGAATCTTTCACTGAAAAGGATGACTGACCCACAGTGGTTCTGCGTCTGTGGATTCTACAATTCCCACTTACTGCCCCTCTAGTTTTCCCCCCATCACTGCTGAATTTATGCAATCAACTAACAGACAACCTTAGGGGCAAGACCATGTATACACTTAAACATGGTTTTTAAAAATGAAAACTTTACAAAACCATCAAAACATAAGTTATATATCTTAAGAATTTGACAATAATGCCATTTTATTGGTTTCTGATCCATTACTTTTAAAGTTTGTTTGTAACGTGACATTACAGGCTTAACAACTGAGTAGCTAACTAGCTTGGCCCCCTAATTATTGCACAATAAGACATACGCAGTGGAAAGAGTAGTGAAAAATCATCCTCAGGTAAAAGCACCATTACTTGCCCAAAAATGTAGTACAAGTAGAGTAAAAGTATCTGTTGTAAATATTACTCAAAGTATGAGTAAAAAGTAACCCTTTTAAAAAGAACAGTGAGTATTAAGTATTACGATGTGAACGGCTCATGTGTTTACATGCAGTTTGTGCACAGATGTGTAAACGTAATATTCTGTAGTGCATTAGTAATTGTTTAAGGGCATTTGGTGGTTTCAGTCCTCATACAGTAAACATCCATCTTCTCATGGTAACACTTTATTTTGATGGTCCATTTGAGTATCAGTAGACTGCCTGCTTAATATCTGTTGATAGTGCTCCTTCACAAGACATTTAACTGACTATAAGAAACTTTTCAAGTACATGTCAACTTACATTAACCCTAACCCCAACCTAACAGTCTACTAATAATCTAATGAGAATTAGTTGGCATGTAGGTGCAATGTAACTTAAATTCAAAAAATGGACCATCAAAATAAAGTGTGACCCTTTTAATGCTTCCAAACGGTTTACTGCATTTATGAAGCGCCAATGTCTTGCGGTTGTTTATGATGCAATTTACTTTCTATGTGAGATTTGATTGGACAAGAATCACAGGACTAATTAATCTACTTTAGCCAATGTCCAGAGACAAGAAACTAAAGTAGTGACTGCAGGTTGAAGGACAGTAGTGGAGTAAAAATGTACATTTGTTGCTTTAAGAGATATATATATAGTCCTATCATATTAAAGCAGTTGAAATTTGTCTTAATAGACTTAGACATTTTCTTAATATGGGCATTAAACGTGAGCTTAGAGTCTATAGTGACACCTAGATATTTAAATTCACTCGCTTCCTTGATTTCCTTTTGGTCAATTTGGATTTTAAATACATCTAGTGCTTTGTTTTTTAACAAAAAACACATTGAAACTATGTTTTACTAAGATGTAAAATAAGTCTCTGATGTCTTACTGTTAGAAATAAAGGTACGTGATCTGTCACTGGGGTGGTACCTTTTGAAAAGGTACAAATTTGTACCTAAAAGGTCTATATTAATACCTCAAGGGCACATATTAGTACCTAAAAAGTACTAAAGTGTACCTCTTAAAATTTTTAGGTACTAAAATATACTTTTGAGGTACCAATATGGACACTTCAAGTACAAATGTGTACCTTTTGAAAGGGTACCACTCCAGTGACAGCTTGCAAACTGTTTCGACGTTTCACCTCAAAATACCACACAAATAATGCTTTAGAACTCTTTGAAACTGCCCCTTTTAGGCTTTGTGTCATTTTTGGTGACTGTCGCTTTAAATGCAAAAGAGATTGCACTCCCAGAGCTATTTTCCAAAGAGGGCGGAGCTACAAATGCCTATGTGTCAGTAGAGTGGCAGATTCAAATACAAAACTAACGTCTCATGCTAATTAGGGAGAGATCGTCACTAATAGGTGGGGCTTTCCCCCTCTGATGACACGTACAAAGGGAGAATGTCAATCAAAGTGTTTCTGAAAACTATTTTTATATAAAAAAATATATAATTAAAAAAAATTTTACCATTAGAGGCTGGTTATATTCACAGGCTGTCGCCACACAACTGCATTTAAACCCCTAATAAAAGTGATTTTTGCACAATAGGTCCCCTTTAAAACATCTTTAATACTTGAATCTCAATCAGATTGAAACCTGATCATATTTTTTTACAGTTTAGAGACAGAGAGACTTGCAAGACTGGAAATGTCAGATTCATTTACCAGAAACTTACCAGACAAGAGGAAGGAAACTTCGCTGCTAGAACACACACAATGCCAACTACAATGACCTAAACAGCAAATACACACACAAAAAAAACATTTCAAAATAAATTATGCTCTTTATTTTGTGCACTCTTGTGTTCACTGATTAAACTGAACAAAATGAGACCAGTCTTACCACACTACCAATCCAAAAGGGTCCAAAGGCTATGATGTACATGTTAAAAAAATATCCAAGGTACATGAACAAAATCCCCATTGCAATATTGATGACGCCAATGATCATCTGCACAATCTATGAAACAAGATAACAATCTCAGTAACAGTATGTCACTGTAAGGCAATCACATTTTAGTAGATTAAAAAAAAAAACATCAGTGTGTGCACATCTAGGAGATTCTTGAAGGCTTGTGCTCGAACCAAACACAATAGAAAAAGTTTTTAAAATAATTGGCACATTGCTACTTTAGCTCTCAAAAAACGTTAATATGACAATGTTTCAACCTACATGGTCTTCATTAGGACACAGGAAACAACAGAATTTAAGATATAGTAACTATAACTATATATAACCAAGCCTGTAGTCAGGGGGGTTCGAAAGACCCACCCCCCACTGAGCAAGGTCCAGAATTAGTTCCATACATGAGCTCATTTGTCCTATTTTGACTGCTATATTGTTATAAACTGTGAAAATAACTCATCGAAGAAAGCCTTAGGACTGAGAAAAATCTAAAGTGAAATCGTCTTTCACTACTGATCTATTGTATTGTTGTTAAATAGAGAATTTTTTCATATTCCTTTATTCTTTTTATATGTTATTATATTTTTAGGGGTTTTCACCTTTATTTGATAGGACAGTGGAGTTGAGACAGCAACACATGGGGAGCAGAGAGAGCGGTGAAAAGGATTGGGAAAGGACCTCGAGCCAGGAATCGAACTCGGGTCGCCGCGAGCACCTCAGTGCTGTATGTCGGCACACTTTACCACTAGGTTATTGACGTCAACATATTCCATTACTCTAAATTCAAAAATAAATTAAATGTCTTAAAATGTCACTAAAATGCAATAGCTATTTAAACTATAACTATTTAACTTTGTAGTTAAATAGAAAATGAGTTGAATGACTGCAAAAATGTCCACTTTTTGAGGAAAAAGAACCACCTCTTGCACCTGGCTGGCTATGGGCCTGATAATTATACAGAGATATAGTAATAATAAGTATATCTTGAGGTCTCCTGTGTTTGTGTGACCTGATGAAGACGATGTTGGTTGAAATGTTGTCATATTAAATGTTTTTTGAGAGCTAAATTTACTTTATTGTAAACAAGTATTTTCACAATGTTTCTAAAATATTTTTTGTTATCTGTTATATATATATATATATACAGTTAAAGTCAGAATTATTAGTCCCCCTGAATTCATAGCCCCCCACCCCCTGTTTATTTTTTTCTCCTAATATCTGTTTGACGGAGAGAAGACACATTTCTAAACATATAGTTTTAATAGCTCATTTCTCATAACTGATTTATTTTATCTTTGACATGATGACAGTAAATAATATTTGACTAGATATTTTTCAAGACACTTCTATACAGCTTAGAGTGGCATTTAAAGGCTTAACTATGTTAATTAGGTTAACTAGGCAGGTTAGGGTAATTAGGCAAGCTATTGTATAATGATGGTCTGTTCTGTAGACTATCGGAAAAATATATATAGTTTAAAGGGGCTAATAATTTTTGCCTTAAAATGGGTTTTAAAAATTTATTCTAACAAATGAGACTTTCTCCAGAGGAATAAAATATTATCAGACATACTGTGAAAATGTCCTTACTCTGTTAAACATCTTTTGGAAAATATTTAAAAAAGAAAAAGAAATTTAAAGGGGGTCTAATAATTCTGGCTTCAACTGTATATATGCAGCAGGTAAAACACGTCTCAATTTTCCTTGGTCAATATATTTGTAAAGGAGCTGCTGACATGAAATTGTAGTAAATTATATTTTTAAATACGCCTATAGTTAAGGGACTACTTGTACATTCTTATTTGTCTGGATTTAAAATGTATGTGTTTGAGTGAAAAAAAAAGCTTTATTTTATTCTGTAATTAAATAGTAAAGTTAAATATTTTAATGCCAAATTTGTCATTTAGACATTTGTTTTGCATAAAATAACAAAAAAATGTACCATGTTTACATTATATATAGATTATATTTTAGACAGCACATTCAGTCATTCATTTTCCTTCGGCTTAGTTCATTTATTTATCAGAGATTACCACAGCGGAATGAACCGCCAACTTTTCCAGCATATGTTTTACCCAGCGGATGCCCTTCCAGCTGCAACCCATCACTGGGAAACATCCATACACACTCATTCACACTCATACACTTTGGCCAATTTAGTTTATTCAATTCACCTATAACCCATGTCTTTGAACTGTGAGGGAAACTGGAGCACCCGGAGGAAACCCACACCAACATGGCGAGAACATGCAAACTCCACACAGAAATACCAACTGGTTTAGCTGGGACTCGAACCACTGACCTTCTTGCTGTGAGGTGACAGTGCTAACCACTGAGCCACCATGTCGCCTAATTTTTATTTATTATTGCAAATATTAATTTTTATTTTACTTAAACCCATAATTAATGATTCATTAATCTCCTAAGTAAAACGTATGGTATAACCTAGCTACAACCACACTGCAACATTGTGGAATGCTGTAAAAACTGTTTTGAGCTTCTCAGATGTTTTGCATGTTTCAGATTTAAATAAATCCATCTAAAATACCCCGAAAAGCATAAAAATTGACGATATAAAAAAGTTGTTCTGCAATTAATTGTATTAAGAAGTGTCTGACTGACCCCGAGAGCAATGTGGACGCTCTCCAGCTTTCCGATCATAATCCGAGACACAGAACACAATGGAGTGTAGCACAGATAACCCAGAATCTGGCACAGAATGGGCCATTTACTCTTCGGGTTTGAGGTGACGGTGATGACCGCCAAACCCTCACTCTGAGACACGGTCAGAGGCATGTTGTAGACAGGTTTGATGAACTTCCCACAGGTAACAACGGCCAAAACTTCTGTTTGTTTACTGCAAGAAACATTTAAGGGTGATTACTTTTGCAGCAGGACCGTCTCCATTATACCAGAATAAGTACAATAGCATTCTAATTCAGTAGCAATGTAATATTCAACAGAGTAACATGACCTGATTTAATTCATTAAAATCAAATAGCTGATTGAAGGGATAGTTCACGCAAAAAAATGTATCTGTTTTTCGTTCAACACAAATAGGATGTAGCCATTCACATATATATATAGGAACAAAAAAACTATGGTGGTTTCCAGCATTCTTCAAAATACCTTCTTTTGTGAAGAAAGAGTCGATTATAACAGATGTTTTATTTTTGGGTGAACTGTTCCTTTATGTTTTGTAACATTCATGAAAGCTTTAGAAGAGTTTGTGAAATAGCACTAATGCATTATTCATTGTTTTCTATGAAGAAATTGCTGATGCTGAAGTTTAACCACAATTTGTTCATCAGCTTTAACATTCTTGTCCAATTTTTGTTTAGTTTTTAAATATTGGAGATTATCATCTTTAAAAAAAACAATGTTACCCTAAACTCACCTTTTATGGCACGTCTGTATGGCACGTCTCAGTCGGTCCACAGTGAATATGAAATGAATCTGCTTCTGTCTCATTTCTTCATTCCTTTTTTTTCTGACGTAGGTGTGGTTTTGTTTTTTCCCAGCAATAACTTCCTTGTGACGATAAACTGGTATAACAGGAATCAAAAAAAATCCATGACTTCAAATGCTGTTTTGTATGTATTGTATGTACGGTTTTGTATAAATACAAAGCGAACAGTAACAGATATCACCACTGAACAATATTAAAGTCATGTTTAAATTAATATCATGTGTACTTGATAAATAGATAAATGAACATGCCTGTTGATGATGACTTCTGACAAACCTGCTTGGGTTTCTTTTTTCAAGTTGAGCACAAAAGAAGATGAGGTAACAAGGCGGTTCAGTGGTTAGCACTGTTGCTTCACAGCACTGGTTTGAGCCCCAGCTTGATCAGTTGACATTTCTGTGTGGAGTTTGCATTTTTCCCCATGTTGGTGTGGGTTTCCTCCGGGTGCTCCAGTTTCCCCCACGGTCTAAAGACATGAGCTAGGTGAACTGAATAAACTAAATTGGCTGTGTATGTGTGTGGATGAGTGTGTATGGATGTTTTCCAGTACTGCTTTGCAGCTGGAAGTGTAAAACATGTGCTGGATAAGTTGGCAGTTCATTCCGCTGTGGCGGCCTCTAATAAATAAAGGGACTAAGCCGAAGGAAAATGAATGAATGAACAAAGATATTTTAAACATTGACTTCAGTAGGTGTATTTGTTTTGTTTTTTTAGCAGTCAATGGCTACCGGTTTCTAATATTTGTTCAACTTGTTATCAACTTGTACTCTCCCTTTAATGTTCAGTTTTAAAAATGACAATCTGATTGCAAAGCGAAACAGGGAAAATTTACTTTTTTGGTAGGAACCAAACCAGGAGAACCAAATACAAGTGTAAACCCCAGAAGACCACATAACTTTGAGCGAAAGTTATTGGAAGAATGTTTACTTATGACTTTGAGAGAACATTTCCAGAACATTAGCTAAGCCTATACACAAAAATGAGTAGCAGTAACCATAGTTAAACTAAACCATATAAAACCAGTAAAACCATAGTAATCAGAAATAGATAAACACAAAATACACCACAAAGTACAGTTTTAATATGGCAGTGGAAGTTAAACCGAAGTGCTTAAAGTATGGTTTTACATACTGCAGTATTGTGGAGTTAATTATTATTTTTTGTTTCTATGTAAAGGTTTGATTGAAAACCTTTTTACAATAGCATTGCAGTGCTTTATGCCCAATTTTATGTATTTTTAATAGTTTTTTGTAGATTTTTTTTTTTTTTTTATTGGGAGATTATGTACAATTACAGAATATTTGCAAATATATAAAGATCCTCCACATTTTAAGCAAATAAAATTAAAACAAAATATTTCCTTCTATAATTATCGAGTACAAGTAACTATATTACACTTGCATGTATAAATATTTTTCCTTGGTCAACTTACACAATACATGGTTTATACGTATAAATATGTAAACCATTATTTGAGTTGACAGAACAATCCTTAGTTTAGAGGTACAGAAGGAAAAGAAAGACAACAAAATATATACAGAAAATAATACCCCACACCACACCTCCCTCTCCTCCATTCAGTTCCATATAGTGCACACCAGTAAGAATGGTTACTGAAAATGGGAGCTGTCATATGATCTAGCAATATCCCCATCAAACAGCTGTTCCATCTCTCCCTTCCAAGTCCCTTATGAATGGTTCATATTTTAGAAAATGTAAGCTTCTTATTCTGTAAATGGTATCGCATTCTTTCTATATGGAGTGTATTTGTGAGCTCACTGAGCCATAACTTGAAAGAGGGAGATTTATTTTTCCAGAATGTCAGAATAAGTTGTTTGGCTGTTAAAAGGCCATAGGAAATGATTTGTTGCTGAGACTTGGATAATCCAAGCTCGTGCTTTGAAACCTCAAGCACAATTAAAAATTCATCTGGATCGATACTTTGCTCTGTGATTTCAGAAAAGACATTAAATATTTTGCACCAGAGGTCCTGTAAGCTAGAACATAAGGCATAACTATGAAGCAGTGATGCATCAGATATTTTACATTTATCACATTTTGGAGAGTTTTGTCTGTGTCTGTGTTTCATATAATTTAACTTGTTATTCTGTTGTTGTTGTTGTTGTTGTTGTTGTTGTTGTTGTTGTTGTTTGTAGATGTTATTGCAAAACTTTTGTTAAATGTAATGTGACGCTAAACAAGGGAGGTGTGGATCTAAATGCAGGTTTATTAATCAGAATGGTCAGGCAAGCACCAGTCAACACAGGAGCAAACGAATGTATACGGGCAATCCAGAGTCATGGTCAAATAACAGGCTGATGGTCAAAAAGCAGGCAGCAGAACAACGTTAACAAACAAAACAAAGCAAGGTTCAAAAACACGAAAGGCAAGGCAAGGCATGGAAAACGCGTTGTAACGTTCACAAACAGTATAACAAGACTCAGCAATGAGGGTGTCAGAGTGAACTGTATATGTGAGTGTAATCAGTCCATGAGCAGCATCATCTTTACAAAAAGCAAACCAGCCTTTATGGTGCAAGAAAAAGAGATCATAATGAAAATAAATGTGATTTCTAAGTCTAAAAATAGAAATGCGGAAAAAAAAACATTTATATATGTTCCTCCTATAACATTTTTAAAATGTTTGTATACATGTATATTTTTTGTGTTATAATACATTTGTGTTAATTGATGTATGTACACTCACCGGCCACTTTATTAGGTACACCTTACTAGTTTCAGGTTTGACTCCCTCTCATTCCACCACATCTCAAAGGTGCTCTATTGGATTGAGCTCTGGTGACTGTGGAGGCCAATTGAGTACAGTGAACTCAGGTATACTGTGGCGTTGACATGATGCTCAATTGGTAATAATGGGTCCAAAGTGTGCCAAGAAATTATCCCCCATACCATTACACCACCACCACCAGCCTGAACCGTTGATACAAGACAGGATGGATTCATGCTTTAATGTTGTTGACGTCAAATTCTGACCCTACCATCTGAATGTTGCAGCAGAAATGGAGACTCATCAGACCAGGCAACATCTTTACAATCTTCTGTTGTCCAATTTTGGTGAGCCTGTGTGAATTATAGCCTCAGTTTCCTGTTCTTAGCTGGCAGGAGTAGCACCCGGTGTGGTCTTCTGCTGCTGTAGCCCATCTGCCTCAAGGTTGAACATGTTGTGTCTTCAGAGATGCTCTTCTGCAGATCTTGGTTGTAAAGAGTGGTTATTTGAGTTGCTTTTCTATCAGCTTGAACCAGCCTGGCCATTCTCCTCTGACCTCTGGCATCAACAAGGCATTTGCGCCCACAGAACTGCCGCTCGCTGGATACTTTCTTTTTTCTGACCATTCTCTGTAAACCCTAGAGATGGCTGTGCGTGAAAATCACAGTAGATCAGCAGTTTCTGAAATAATGAGACCAGCCCATCTAGCACTATGATGTGCATCTATGAACAACATCTTCAAAGTCACTTAAATCATCTTTATTCCCCATTCTGATGCTCGGTTTGAACTGCAGCAGATCGTCTTGACCATGTCTACATGCTTAAATGCATTGAGTTGCTGCCATGTGATTGGCTGATAAGAAACTTGCGTTAACGAGCAGTTGGACAAGTGTACCTAATAAAGTGGCCGGTGAGTGTAAGTATTTACACTCTCTTCCTTTTTGAATTATTTTATTTTTATTTTATTAACCTATTTTTTACTCTATTTTTTTCTCGTTTAATCATTGTTGTTAAATGCATGCATGTGAAATACTTTTCCTGAAGCCTGTATGATGAATCTGTGCAGGCTTGTTCTTGTTTATCATAGAATAAGCGTTTTAAAAAAATGTACGGTGGAATTCACTGACACGCCACACCAGCAGAGGCCGCTGTGGAACAATCGGCGTTTGCAGCACTTTTCTCCGCTGCTTGTTGGTGCGATGATGTAATGAAGTAAAAGAAGAGTAAAGATGGCGGAGAATAGCGGCACGGATCCTGCCGTGGAGACGAACACTGAAGAAAATGCCGCCGCTAGCGCGACTATCATTAAGGTTACCGTCAAAACACCGAAGGATAAAGAAGAAATAGCCATCGCCGAGGACGCATCTGTCGCACAAGTGAGTTTATTCGCGGTTTCTTGTACTTTGTGTCACCCGGGCGTTCATTACACCAGCGGCTAACAGCTTTAGCCGACGAGCTAGCGGTTGACGACGCACAGTCACAGCCGAAACCAGTCGCGTTGGACATCGAAAACAAAATTACGCTCATGTTATTAGTTAGATGTGCTTATTTTGATCGTCTTATTTGTAGTTTTGTGTTTTTAAAAATGAATGTAAAGTGTGGTTTTCTAACTCGGCGTTGTCGTTAAACAAACGGCCTGCTCAGGTATAGAAGGTTCTAGTCTGTCATCTTTGGTCGCGCTCTTTCTGTTTTGATTTCTATTGTTGACTTTAGGATCATTTGAGGGATTTAAATAACATGTTAACTTATCCTTTAATTAGAAGGCTGTGTTAATAGTGTTTATGAGTTCATTTGACCAACCGCGGTTATACGTTGAGCTCTACGATATCAGGTTTAATAAAATGAACTACGTTGTTACACCAAAGTATAATGTACTGATCTGATTTCATTATAATTCGCATGTTTTTGTCCTCTTAACAGTTTAAAGAGGAAATCTCCAAAAGATTTAAGGCGAAGCAAGACCAGTTGGTTTTGATTTTTGCTGGTAAGATCCTGAAAGATGGAGACACGCTCGGTCAGCATGGCATTAAAGACGGACTTACAGTTCACCTGGTCATCAAAACAGCACAAAAGTAAGAAGGCCTGCGTTTGGGGTCAAAACAGAACTGCTATTTTCATATGCTGAGTCATGTGGTGATGCTTAGCTTTTTGAATGCCTCACTTATATAGGGTGTTTTGTGTTTGTAGGACTTCAGGTGCTGGTAGTTCGCAGACCTCTGCCTCTTCTGGCCCTGGACCATCACAGGGCAGCCCCTCTGGAATTGATACCCCTAGCCCGGCTGGTAACCTGGGCACTCCCCAGGGTAGCGGGCCGTCACCAACCCCATCACAGCCAGCCAATATACTAGGTGAATTGAGTTTTAAAAACATTTTTTGAGGGTTATTCCTGAACATTGTTATTGAGGTGAAGTTGGTTTTATATTCACATATTTGGATTTTCTCCTTAATAATATATTTTCAGAAAGGTCTTCTTTGCAAATTCTAAATCATGACTTTTAAAGTACAACATTGTTAACAATCAAATAAACAGTGCTAATGTTGTTTTTGAGGTCATTCTTCCATGTCATTTCAGGCCGAATATTCATAGTAGTATGGTAAACAATATAGAGAGCATGTCACAAGTTGTCACTGAATGAATGTCTGACTATAAAAACAACTTTACCTCAATAACATTGTTGAGGAGTTGCATTGGGACAGCAGTTAATAAATAAAACTGTTAATTTAAAATTAAATTAAAAGGTAATACATTGCAGTATACATAAATGAATAAAAAAGACAAAAGCACAGAATCTCTTAAATCTAATGTTTAAATGGGAACTGAGAAAAAAGTTAATGTTAAAAGTTAATGTTTTAATATTATAACCTTTTATAACTGGTTAATTTGGTAAGCCTATTTGCAATATATTTTGGGGAAATGTACATTTAATATTATATGTTATAAGATAGATAGATAGATAGATAGATAGATAGATAGATAGATAGATAGATAGATAGATAGATAGATAGATGAGCAATTCTATGAAAGTCAAACTTGCATGAAAAAAAATACGTTTTCATCAAAATAGTGAAACACTAAGTTTTCCGTCAATGTTTTCAAACAATCATATTTAATTTACCAAAGTCACTCAAGTGGCAATTTCACATCGGTCACATCCATAACGGAGAGATTTCGCATCCATGATGAATATTTTTCCTTGAAAAAGCAAAAATGTCAAATAAAATCAAATCAATAATTTTTGTTATTTTTTGGGGGGAGGTGCCCAAACCTTTTTTTATGAAGGGCCAAAAAAAACAAACTTGTTTGAGGGCTATCATCCGATGGTAAATACAGTATATCAAGCTGTATTACAAAGTTTCCATGTATAATTTCCTAATTTCCTGTTTTATTTAAAAATAAATAGAAAGCATTACTTTAAGCATATTAACTAAGCCATTTTATGTATGTTTGTGGGTGTATATATA
>CAIGQZ010033112.1:31463848-31485443 GCA_903798205.1 Danio tinwini
ACTTCGAATGCTGACTACTAAAGTTAATAGTCATATTACTGAAACATAATTAGGTTATAATATTAATACACTAAAGTGAAAATGACTAAACTAAAGTGAAAATAAATATAAAGTTGAAATCTACAAATCAAATTATGTGATTTTTATATTTCCAAAAATAAAATGCAAACTTTAAAAAGAATAAATATAGAAGATAGCAGCTATTTGAAATGTACTAAATACCACATTAGTATGATTAGTAATGCTGGTTATGCAACATGCACAAGAAGAATTGCACAATTTTATTGACTCACTGACTGATGTGTGCTATAAGCGGATGCCTTTTTTAAGACTTTTCAAGCTTTTTTGTTTGTTTATTCTTGTGTGTTTTCAGCTGGATTTGGTGACCTCTCGGGTCTGGCTAATCTTGGTATGGGATCTGCCAACTTCATGGAGCTTCAGCAACAGATGCAGCGGCAGCTCATGTCCAACCCTGAGATGCTGTCTCAGATCATGGAGAATCCACTTGTGCAGAGCATGATGTCCAACCCTGACCTGATGAGGCAGATGATCATGGCCAATCCACAGATGCAGCAGCTGATGGAGCGCAACCCTGAGATTTCACACATGCTTAATAACCCCGAGCTCATGAGACAGGTGTGTTATTGGGCTCACACACTACGTCATAGAAATGCGCATGTTTCATTTCACCTCAACTGAGTAGTATTCCTTTTTAACTTTTTCAGACAATGGAGTTGGCACGGAACCCAGCTATGATGCAAGAGATGATGCGTAACCAAGACAGGGCACTTAGCAACCTAGAGAGTATTCCCGGAGGATATAATGCTCTCCGGAGGATGTACACAGACATTCAAGAGCCCATGTTTAGTGCTGCGCGTGAACAGGTCAGATATTAATTTAATGAGTAGCAAAAGCCTTTTGTTTAAAGTGTTGCAATGCTTAATTGGATAAATAATGCTAGTCCTAAAATGGTCAGTTTACTCAAAAATTAAATACTCTTCTTTAACTTTTTCTAAACCTTTTTTCTTCAGAAGATATTTTGAAAAAGGATGCTTGGTGTGACCTATTGACTACCATAGTATTTTGTTTGCTTCTATGGAAGTCTGTGTGTACCAGCAACCAGCATTTTACAGAATATCATCTCTTGTGTTCAGCATATGAAATGTGTATCCTACTCATAAACCTATATACACAGATCAAAAAAGGACATGCATTTTTCAGCAGCAGTGGTAATGGGTCAATTACACTACGGCATTCGTATTCCATATCAAAGCTCAATTTTTACAGCTGAAGCAAAGGCTCAATTTTTAGCTCTGGAACATTGAAAATGCTGAAGAACACAGACGACTCAATCTTGTCTACAAACATCATTCTTTTAAACTGGAGCATCCCATTATTATTGACATTTTTATCAAAGTGAACGAACTACAGAGCAAATTTTATAATATAGTTTTCTGCTGGATCCCAGGACATGCAGGACTATTTGGAAATGAACAGGCAGACAAAGCCGCCAAAACAAGAAAGATAAAGGAGTGCAAAATCCCACCATCAGATTTAAAGCCACTAATAAAAGGCTACATTCTTAACAAATGGCAAACAGAATGGGATCAGTGCTCAGAAAATTTAACTTTTTCAAATTCAGCCAGAAATAGTAAGAAAATCCCATTTATTTTTTACATCAAGACATGATGAGATGTTTATAGAAGATGCCGTATCGGACACAAGAGACTCACACATGAACATTTACTCAAAGGAGAACAACCCCCAAAATGTCAATATTGCAACAGAAACCCAACAGTTAAACATACTTGTGGAATGCCCTATTTTTAATGTTGTCAGAGAATTTATTATATTTTTTTTATCTGGGGAGACTTTAAATAAAATATTTTTAAATGAGAATCCTTCTAAAATTGTAAAAAAAAAAGTGTTTTTTATAAAATGTGGTAAACTTGATCTGTTTTATTTTTTTTTGTTTAGGTCATTTTTATTCACGTGTAAGCCATCCCTTAAACTCTAGTTTTTAAATTGCAACATTGATGATCATATTGCATCATTGTCTTTTAAATAGTTTGGAAATAACCCCTTCTCAGCGTTGGGTGGAAATGGTGAAAACCCCGGAACGCAGCCCTCCAGGACAGAAAACCGAGAGCCTCTGCCAAACCCCTGGGGGCCTCCTGATGGCACTGCTTCCACCACCTCCTCTGGGACGGCCACCACCACCAGCTCCACCACAAGCTCAACTACACCCAGCGTGTCCAACCCTCTGGGCATTAGCTCCTCTAACCTTGGAAACGGTAGCGGCTTTTTGTCAACATTTGCCTTTTTTTTTTTTTTTTTTTTTTAAGCAGGGTGCATAAGTTTTTATTGAGGCTGTGTTGTAGAGAATTTTAAGGTTTAACAACTTTTATTAATCCCACCAGGGGCAATAAAATTAGAGCAGTAGCATCAAGATACAGCAAACACATAAAGGACAAATCACTTACAAACAATATTAAAAACACAATCCAGCATGCTTCATAAATAGTTCTAAAAATAACATAGGAAGGACCCATACATTAAAAAAAAAACTAGCTAAAATGGAAGGTTATATAAAGCCTTATTGCCTCAGGAACAAAACTGAATTTTATATCTGTTTGAAGAGCATTTAATGCTTCTAAACCTTATTCCAGAGGGCAAAAAAAGGCATCAGAGGATTGGAATCATCTCCTATTACACTTTGATTTTTGCTTATCATTTGCTGTTCATGGCAAACCAATAATCTTGAAGCATGTCTTGATTAAGTTTTGAAGGCAATTTATTATTATTTTTTTTGTCTAATGGAAAGTGAGTAGAACCAGCATAAAAAGAAAAAGCTTAATATACTCTTAATATAGGTAGTTTAAAACATTCTCATTTATTTTTTTTCTACACAGAAATAGTTCAGTTTCCTAAGAATTTGCCAGCCAATAATGTAAATGCACCGATTTGAGTTATTTTGTTAAGAATATTATTATGTTAAATGGTAAATATTACTTTTTAGAGTTTCAAATGGATTGATTTTTATGCTTATTTTTGTGGTTAGGGATGTTTAACAGTCCTGGCATGCAAAGCCTAATGCAACAGATCTCGGAGAACCCTCAGCTTATGCAGAACATGATTTCTGCTCCTTATATGCGCACCATGATGCAGTCCCTGGCCCAGAATCCTGATGTTGCCTCACAGGTAGCCAGACAAACATTCAAAAGCTCCCCAGTGTTTTCAGATTTCTTTACTATTATGTTCTAAAATGTCACATTTTTCCAGGTATTGATGAACAACCCTCTCTTTGCCGGAAATCCACAGCTACAAGAGCAAATGAGACAGCAGCTACCTGTATTTCTACAGCAGGTGTGCCCAGCTAGAATTTTAGTGACTTCATTTAGATTATTTACTTTCACCTACTAACATTTTCTCTCACATGCAGATGCAGAACCCAGAAGCCCTTTCTGTCATGACAAATCCTCGAGCCATGAGAGCCCTAATGCAGATCCAGGAGGGACTGCAAACCCTTCAAACTGAAGCCCCTGGACTCATGCCCAGGTGCAGTTTCTCATTTTATCCTATAGAAATGTAAATTACAGATGTTTGATACTTTTTAGGGCTTGTTGGACATAAAAACAGAAGCCTATATTTATTACATATTAGGAATGGTAAAAATGTATTTAATTTTTCATGACTACACGAAAAACGTTCTCCAAGACTATTTGTTTCAGTTAGGTTAAATAATTAGTGGAGAAATTGATTTAGTTTTGCATAAAATGGGTTCCTTTTCACCTGCATTAAGGAGTTAATTGCTGTTTCTAAATCATGTTGCGCTGTGTCTGTTTGATCAGCAGATCGCATTCACAGTACTGGAGTAGAGAGGGTTATTACCTGCTCTTTACACACAAAGTAGGCCTACCTGAAATGTTTCATTAGAAAAGGCTCAATAATACATTGGACAGATCCTTAATGCACTGATTTATTCCCTTTGAGCTGCTGTTTTGGAAGTGACGGCAGATACTGAAGGGCTGCACGCTGTGTCTCAGTGATGTATCAAGCGCTTAATTCACACGCCGTCTGCACAGATGCGATGTGTGCCAATCTGTAAGATTATTCTTACAATAAGTTGGTTCTCTCATTCTTCTGACCGAGTTTATTCCTGAGAGGGGAATACTTTAAGTGCTGTGAATAGTTTGTAAAGCCTGGCTCATTGTGGTCAAAGTAGTTGATTAAATTAATAAAAGTGAAACTGACGTGTGCAATATGGATTGTCATTAACAGAAAAACTATTTAGCCTAACATATGCTACTCTGAAACTGTGAATATTTCACTGTAATTTTATTTATATCAATATTTTATTTAACAGCCAAGTTTGTGTTATGGCGCTGAAGTATACCTTGTTTTGAACTTTCTCTATCTCACTTGTGGTGCTATTGGGCGAGGGTTTGTTAAGTAAAACTGGCCTCAGATGGTTTAGTTTAGTCTGCATCAAACTTGCAGGAAAATATCAGGCTTTGCTAAAACGCTAATCATTTTACCAACGATTACTGTCATTAGTGGTAGCCTATTGCAGATTTCAAGGAAAAATCTTAATATTAAAAAAAGAAACATAAGCTGGACCACAACAGATCAATTTCATAACGAATGCTCTAATAATGTAGCTTAGTTTACAGCACACATCATGTTTTTAAGTTGGATTGTGCAGTCTGTCATGTATAGGCCTATAGGTCTGTTATTTTTACTAAAGATATATTATTTGAGTTTTGCACCAGAGCTTTAGAAACTGTATTATGCTTAAAAAAAAAAACGTAGTATCGGGATCAGATCTGTATTGGTCGATACTCTGAATTTCGGTATCGAGATCGGATCAGCTCCAATCAATATCCAGATCCACTAATCAGACGGTATGACTATCTTCAGTTAAATCATCTTGTATCTTTCTAGTCTGGGTCCTGGAGGAATGCCTGGTGGGATTCCCGTTGGTATGCCTGGTGCCCCACTGCCCACAGGAGTGACTGTGACACCTGAGAATCCTCCACCCTCCGGCCAGAGCTCCGCCCCGACCCCGACTGCTGGAGCCAGTCCCGCCCAGCAGCAGCTCATGCAGCAGATGCTACAGATGTTTGCTGGAGGGAGCGCATCGGTACTTTTATTTTTATCTTTTTGCTAATAGCAGTTGTCAACAGTATCATCCCTATTTTTATAAAAAATAGGGATGATAACGCTTTATAAAGCGTTGTGTTCACGTGCTCAACAGAAATGACTGTGATTGGCCGTGAAGGTCATCAGTTCACCGAACTCACCACTGTTTACTGAGTGTAAACACAGATACAGGGACACTGGAGCGTTTTAAAGCTGAGACTCATCAGCGGATCATTCGTATGCTAGCTTATAGACAAACCAGCTGATCGACGTGACTTTGAAATGTTGATCAACTCAACAGTGCTCAAATGTTAGTGGGAAATTAACTTTTTTTTTTTTTTTTTTATTCCAGTGTCGATTGGCACCTAATTCCAGTATCGTGACAACCCTAATCTATTGTGTAGTTGAAGAACTAAAATACAGCATTTCATTTTAACAGTAGATAATTTTACATTATTTCTGAATTAAATTATAAAATGTCTATTTACTCTTTTTCTTTAGCAATGCAATTTTTCTCTCTATGCGGCACAGTCAGGTGCTGGGAAGTTACCAGGGTTGCATCGGTCACTGGTGGAATTTTTTTCCATTTAAATGCTGAATTTGCACACTTGTGGATTCTCTCTTAAACAACAAAGTGCTGAACTGATGCGCGCATGAGGTTTTGCAGTCTCAGTGGTTTCTACAAGAAGGGGTTGCATAGGTTGGACTATGAGCTGGACTAATGTCATGGATCAACATGTTTCATCCTAATGTCTTAGAATTGAAAGATTATGATGTGCTGTTAGGCCACGAAAAACACTTTTGAATTGTGTATTAATTGGCATTATTGTTATGATGCTTGAGGACACAAAGATAATGCTGCTGCTTTACATTTATAGTACACTTTAAAAAAAAAAAAGTTTAAAAAGCAGCCATTGGCTTCTATAGTATTATTTCATTTCTACTATTATAAATGTCAATTCATACATTTCGAACCACTTGAATGTGAACATTTTTTATTTCAAAGGGAACTATTCTTAAGTAATTATAAAAATTTCTTCTGTGAAAATAAAAAAAGAAAAAGTATATACAAATTAAAAATGTATAAATAGAAAATATGTATGTCAAATCCATTGTTTAGTTGTGCACTTTAATAAATAAGTAAATTTGTATGCAGGGTTTCCGTGGAGTCTTAAAATTCAAAAACTGCATTTTAGGCCTTAAAGTTCTACATTTACTGAAATTTTGTTTTGTAGGTCTTTAATAACTGTAATTAGTCTTAATTGTCTATGTAAAGCTATCCAACGTGCATCCAATCACCAAAACAATATATCTTTATAGAACTTTTAACAACTCTATTCACAACTCTATTCATAACTCTATTCATAAATGTTTTTTAAGATGAGTTATGTTGAAAAATGTGTATGCATACAACTAGGGTTTGCATGTTTTGACAATTTATTTAAAACAGGGCTAAGTAATAACGACTTATAATAAAACAAAAGTCCTGTACCAAGATTAATACTTCTGCTTCAAGCGCATGCGTATGATCTGGCGCAGCCTTCATGCAGTTGCATGGGCCTCGCCGTGGCTGACGCGCACCTACTACACTAGGGGTGTGAACCTACACTGGTCTCACGGTTCGGTTACGATTATCATGCCATCGATTCAGTTCAATTCGATATCTTGGTGCATCACGGTGCATTGACGATGCTTTCCATACATAATTAGATTTTTTCTTTACAACACAAGAAAAAAATGTGTATAAATCTATAAATATGTTTATATTTATATATTATTTGTAATACAATTTTGTCCTTTAATACAAGCAGTAATATATATATGAACTGTACCTTTAATCTTACCTGTTTAAAAAAAAACACTCTTAGTGGACGTTTTAGACAACTCCAATACATGCACAGAAGACAGCATGAGCATTCATAACAAATAAACGAATATAAATATTATCCCCCTTGCTTTTTGAGCGCTGGCAAGATCTTACACCCCTATGATTGGTCATTGTCTTCACCCGCTCAACAGAAAGGGCTGCGATTATAAACGAAAGCGCCCCATGAGTGACGTGGGAAAAACAGCCGCGGGTCAGTCTATATGCGCATAATACGCGGTTATCCGTAATAGAATAAATACAATACAATAAACTTGCACCACAGGCATGCTTGTGTCTGAATCCACAAGTAACAGCCGAGAGGAGAGGAAACTTTACCTCACGAACATGCCAATGGGTCAAATGCTCAAAGTGTGTGTGTGGAAGAGAGAGAGAGCGAGAGATGAGCAGAGATGGTGTTTTACAGCATTTCTCCCTAGTAGTGAAATAGTGGCTCATGCTTTACCATTCGCAGTATCAGTGAAAGATCTACTGTTTAAGTAGTAGGAGTGTTTTATTTACTTTCCCTCGCCTCCTTCGTCATAGTATTCTACCGCAACATCGCGCATAGGAGATAAATGACGTCAGTGCGTAATAACCGGTTATGATCTATTACTGAACCGATATCGAATTGTCCCCATCTGCATCGCGGTGCACCGAAGAAACGATTAATTTTGACACCCCTATACTACACGTTGCAATGATGCATAGCACAAGCTCTGTGATTGTTCGCCTTGGTAGCTGTGACTAGTGTGGGCGATGCTAAGAGCAGCAAGCCCGAAGGAGCGAGTGTTTGCAAGTGTCGAGTCCCCTGAAGAAGCTCCAGATGAAAACTTTTGTTTTAGGTTTACCTTATGATTAAAGTTGTTGCACGTTTGCCGGTTCCCGCCTCTGAATGAGCGAGTTTTAGCTACTTGTACATAGGGTTGTCGCGATAATATATATTCAAGTTACGATACTATACCACCTGAAGTAACGTGATCAGGGTTTCCGCGGGGTCTTAAAGTCTAAAATTTAAAAATGGAAATTTAAGGCCTTAAAAAGTCTTAAATTCACTGTTCAAGGTCTTAAATATTTTGCACAGGTCTTAATTTTCTGATGTCTATGTAACGCTACATCTAATGCTCATTTAAATTCTTTTTTTGTTGCTGTTGTTTGGTTTTCGTGGTGTTGTAGTTCTTCATTTCACTAGTCCAATTGCAATTTGCAGTATTACAACTACAAATGAGACCGACATGCGATGTAGCCAATCAGCTTTCTGCTATTGAACTCATCAATGTGACGTGGCGAATGTGACAGCATCGCTGTGTTTGCGGACGTTCGCTTTGGGTGCGCTCAACATGATTTCGGCTGGCGGAGCTCACGTAATGTTTTGAGACTCGAGTGAACAGTTTGCGCGGCGCCACATTTGATTTGAGTTGAATATGAAACACTTTGAAGAGATTTTGTTTGAAACAGGTATGACTGTACACACATCTTCTTTATGATCTGTCCATGCGTGATCATCATAGAGATAACCAGATGACCAATAAATCTTGGCTAGAAATTGCAACAGCAGTGGGAAAGGAGGAAAGTTTTTGTAAAAGTTTGGAAAAACCTGAGGGATAAGTTTCTTAAAGCAAAAAAGAGGCAATGCAAAAGTGGAGACCCAGGTGGTTTTAATATAACAGAATGTTTTTCCACCATTCATAGGTTTTACGCTGATGTATACAGTATAGTACAATTCTGAATTCAAAACAATTTAAAAGTTACAAACTAGAATTAACAAATTATGTCTTTGATACAGTTGAAGTCAGAATTAATAACTCTCCTTTGAAATTTTCTTTCTTTTTGAAATATTTTCCAAATAAAGGAAAATTTCACTGTATGTCTTATAATATTTTTTTATATTTTTAAATATTTAAAAGAATATCTCAATGGCGAACGCATCAAGTATAAAAGCCTTGTTCGGCGCCAGGCAAAAGTATAAATTTTTTTTTTTTGTTTTTCTGTAGTTCAATGGTGCATCCAACCTGTCTTTAGTACTGTTCAATTTAAATACATTTATTTTACCACTAATTTAGTGATTTTGTATTTTCTCTTCATGTCTATGCGTGTTTTTGATATTGTGATATAGGTCTTAAATTTAATACTTAATGGTCTTAAAAAGTCTTAAATTTGACCTTATTATATCTCCAGAAACCATGTTGATAGTAAAGTAGTATTGCGATACTGTAATTCATAACTCAAATCTATGAAATAAAAACAATTGTCAGAAATACTGACCAACAAAAAATTCAATTGAAATGGATACAAATTTTACCGAACAAAATTCGTTACAAAGAGTTTTTTTTTTTTCAACAAAATTAGGCTTCATAAAGTGGTCAAAAATTGTTTCAATGTTTCCTTTTGCTCTTTTTTGCGTTTTTCCATCTATTGTTTTTTTTTTTTTTAAGTCCTATCAGGTATTCAAAATTTTACTTTGTTAGTCGTCTTTTTAAGTGATTGTTGTGGTTGTTGTATAGCTATTAAATCATATTGACAGGAACAGAAATGAACCGATTCAGATGTGCGTTCGAACTGAAACATTAAAAAACGTGCTATAGGCTGCCACAAAAGGCCTGAATTTTACATAGTTTTTCAACCTTAAAGGGCTCCACAGATCATTCAAATAAAATGCTTTATTGTTGCACAAACGTGTGAGCATTTAGTGACTTTTCCACATACAACATTATGTATTGTAGATAGACCTTTAATGATGATACCACCGTACAAACTACAATGGCATCACTAGTATATTGGAGCCATAGTATCATGATACTACCATAGTACCGGTAAACCTTGCAACTCTACTTGTACATTAAGGTAGCATTGAGAAAAAAACAAAACACCAGTGAAGAAACTCTACACAAAGGAACATAAAAGCCTACTGCCGGCTAGCACAACACAAACAGTGTGCAAAAGTATAAATGCACCGTTACGCGCAAGGCAGGTGCCATGGGTCACGGCAATCACTCAAAACCAGCCTTAAGTCTGAAATTTAATCCATAATAGTCTTAAAAAGGTCTTAAATTTGACTTTGTGAAACCTGCAGAAACCCTGTGCATGTCAAATGCAATGTATTTTCTGTAAAATACATAATTTCTGTTTGTCTTTACAGACTCAGACTCCAGAAGTGCGTTTCCAGCAACAGCTGGAGCAGCTGAGTGCCATGGGCTTCATCAACAGGGAAGCCAACCTTCAGGCCCTCATCGCCACCGGGGGCGACATCAACGCCGCCATCGAAAGACTGCTCGGCTCCCAGCCTTCCTAATTCCATCAGCTGAGAGCGTGTGAAGGGAGACAACAAGCAAACATAGTCCTCATCACATAACATCTGACAAGCCCTACATAGACAGAATTCCAATTTCTCTTCTTGTTTTTTTTTTTTTTCTCCTTTTTTTTTGTTGCTTTGATCATTTGATCTCTAAATCAAAGTAAAGAAGATTTCAAATTTGTTTCCTGGATCACAAAAAAAAACAAATCGCAGTGGAATGACGTCACACTAACCCCTCATCACTAGTAAGATGGGACAGAGCTTACATGTGCTGAACCAAGTTTAAATTACCATTCCTTACAATTAGAACACACCGGCAGTACTCGGTGGTGATTAGGGGAATAAAAACATCCATACGCTTGAATTCCGAGGTCAGAGGGATTCTTGTCTTCTGTGAGAATGCTTGGTTTTTCTTGATTTCTCTCTGTTTCTCCTAATTCATGCCTGATCAAACCAGTATTTATTGCAGAAATGTAGAGCTTACGCCCTTTACTACCTTTCCGCCCTCCTCAGTTGACGATTTATTTTGTTTTCCTCCAGCGTTCCTTGACATTTTGATGTGTTAATCGAAACCTAATAGACATGACCGTGTTGGAGCACTATAACACCTTGACTCTGATCGCTTTCCACTTCAGCTATTTTAGAGAGGAATGGGTTTTTCAGAGGTGCGATTTGGGGCGGAAAAAAGGTATCTGGTCATCTCTTTAGCGATTTGCCTTTGTGAGGAGTGTACATGAATTGAGCGTAAAGGCTTGTCACCGTGGGGAAGGTTGTAACGAAGCATCAATAAAATATTTCTCAGCGTAACAAACAGTGGCGAACGCAGACACCGTTGTTTGTTTTGATCATATCTTCATGCTTTGACATAGAAGTTTTCTAGTGCCTGGATGCATCATCCACAAGTTGCTCTGGCATACACAAAAACTAATGGGTTTGAGCATGAAAGTGATGCGATAGCTTCTCTCAGCGCTAACCAACAGCCATCTAATGGAACTAACAAAGTTTTGATGTGAATTAAAACGTTCAGCCTTTTTTATTTTGCTTTCTGCACATCCATAATACACTCTACTTGAATTACATTATTGAAACCGAGATTCACTGAGGTGTGTAGTTCTTTATTTTTACTTAAACCAACATCTGATTTTTGTCTTAAATCTTATGTGTTGCTGTTTGTGATGTCGGTGTTCATAACACCACGAGGGTTTACTTTTATCATAGTTCAAGAAATACTGCATGATCATATCTTCCTCTTAATTTACCCAAGGGTTACGTTTATTGTTAATTTAGTGTGGAGGTCACACGAAAGTGATTTGTTCTCTTTGATGCATTGTATAGGCCTTTAATCTTGCTAAGCTTTAACCATTAAAAGCTTTAAACCTTAACATTGCTTTAGATAGATAATTTGAATGAGCTTAATGTATCTTGGTAATGTATATAAAGCAGTCGCAGATCTGGTTTCCTGCAACATGGTAAATCTTACAGTGAATTCATGTCTTGTATACATTTCTGTGTCGTTAAATTAACTTTAAGACTTTATTTTAATTTTTTTTTATGTAGCATTATTGGTCATAATATGAACAAAAGTGTTTAAACCAAACCGGTCAATGGCTATATTATTTAAGGGCATTACTAACGACAGAATTTTTCCTTTTTAATATTAATATATTTTCTTTGAAATCTAAATGTAATAAAAGCACATCAGCACCAAGGAAAAATCTGACGCTCAAGACGTAATCTTAAAAATTGACCTATTAAAAAATTAGCAAATATGACCGAGGATTGTGGTAGTGAAGCATTAATTAAATACTTTCCACTGACCAAAATAAATCATTCACCCGCACAGTTGAGTAATGAATAAACTCATACAAAAATATAATTTGTATATTTACTTAGGAAAAAAATATATTTTTAAAATGAATTTCGTATAGTTTGTCTCTTAGTTTTAATATATATTTTTGTTGGTCAGATATCTACTAGATAAAGTAGAAGAACGAATAACATTTGGGGTGAAGTGCTTCAAAACAAGTCCGCTATTTGCTTCAGTGCCAAAACACAAACTGGATATACAAATAAAATAATAATCTAGCCTAAATAAAATTAA
This sequence comes from Danio tinwini, assembly GCA_903798205.1. Classification (NCBI taxonomy): domain Eukaryota; kingdom Metazoa; phylum Chordata; class Actinopteri; order Cypriniformes; family Danionidae; genus Danio; species Danio tinwini. Next base: position 31,476,251 of record CAIGQZ010033112.1, read on the forward strand.
AATAGTTTAAAACACCTTGAATAGGAGAGATTTCGTGCGAGGAGGCTGCGTAGCTGGTGGATCTGAATTGTCCGATGAAAAAACGTTCGGTGACATGGGCATGAAAGAGACGTGGGCTGGGCCTGGAGTTCCCCCGGCTCAGGTGCTGATGAGACTGCTTGTCTCCACCCTGTGCGGGGGATCAATATTTGTCTCATTAGTTTTAGGCCTTTTGGCAAATGTCTCAATTAAGTGTAACTGTTTTAAAGAGCGTTTACTCATTTTGAACCTTGTTTTAAACCATAGCTATTCGAATTGTAAGTTTTAGTGTGCAGAAAAAACACCAGCAAAACTAAGGCCAATAGATTTCCTTACCCATCTCCCACCATGCAAGTACATACACACTTTAAAACACACAAACGCACACATTTAATTATTTTCATTATTTCTTGCTTTGTCAATATGTCGTAGTGTAGCTTCATAATCAATTTAAATTATGTAATAAATAAGTTGCATTAATTTGCGCCCTCTCCTGGAACACTGAAAAAAAATGATGTCTGCAAAACTGTTGCAAACAATTTAATTGTGTTGAATTTAAACAAATTAAATTTAATAAAATTCTACTTAATTAGTTTGTTTAAATTCAGCCCAAATAAATTGTTTACAGCCACTTAACGTAAAAAAAATTGAGTAAATCCATGGAATAATCTCTGAATGATTTTTTCTGTGGTAGGTACGCGCAGTGCGTACAGCTGCTGATGCCACTGGGTTAAATTGAGTAAAGTCACTGGACAACATACCGCTTGAATATTGATGTCACTTAAACTAAATCTTACATATAAAAAAACTCCAGACATTTCTTTAAATCATTCTGATAAAAAAAAAAAAACTTTATATTAAATACAAATCTGGTCTATATTAATGGCTGTAACAGTATAAGCGGGGCTTATGGCGTTAAAAAAACGGGCTTCGGATGTGCTCAGGCCAAAAATTTGATAAGCTGCTGGACAAAGGCCGGTCTACAGCCTGTGCTTGGGCTAGGGCTTAGATTTTAGATTTAAGGCCCATGCAGGGCTCTATTCAAGACCTTGATTAGTTGGATCTGAGGGTTGGAGCAAAACTGTGCAGAGCTGCGGCTCTCCAGGAATCAAGTTTGAGACCTTTGGTTTAAACTTTAAGGTTCTTTGTGGATGTTAATTATAATGGCACTCCATTATACTCCAACCTCGAAATATATGATCCTTATAGCAACCAGTCTGATGCGACAAACTCTTCTAAGTTGTTATATTCTTCTCTTGTTTATATTTGTTCTTCAAAGCAAGAACAGTCTTACTATCTTTATATAACGATACAATATGGAACGCCGGTCAAAAACTGTATCACTCAAACGGAGGGATATTTCACTCTTCAAAACCCGGATAAGACGGTCATCAATAAGCAAAGGCATAATAAAAGCATACAACAGCAATATACACATTGATTGTAGACAGTATAAATGCAATAAACAAATAATGCACTGTAAAAAGTGATTCGTTACTTAAAATGAGTAACCCAATTGCATTAAAAGCAACAAGTTGACTTTACAAAAATAATGTAAGTAAACCCATTGTAACTTGGAACTGTTAAGCTGACTTAATTTTTATCATTATGCTTATTGTACTTACTTTTTTTAAAGTCAACTAATTCTTTTTAACAGTGTCAGACTATTTTAGTATGCATATTTTCAAAATATTACTGTAATTATTACAATATTACATATTTGGTGCTTCATTAAGTCTATAAAATCTACAGCCTGTATTGAATTAAGACACTCGAATCTGGAAGAGGATGTTTATTTTAGTTTGTCATTTTGTTAGATACAGAAAAGCTAGAAATGTGATTAGTTTACTTTTATTTTCAAAAAGTGAATACAACTTGCATAATAATAAAAATTAAGTCAACTTAACCACTGTTCCAAGTTACAGTTGGTTTACTTACATTATTTTTGTAACGTCAACTTGTTTCTTTTCAGGCAATTGGTTTACTCACTTTAAATAACTAATCACTTTTTACAGTGTGGTAAACAAACATAATATTCTGAAATGTGCATAATAAATATGGCTCTGACATCAGTGGTGGAAAGAGTACCATTACTTGCCTAAAAACGTAGTGCAGGTAGAGTAAAAGTATCTTGTAAATATTACTCAAAGTATGAGTAAAAAGCAGACCTTTCAAAAGTACTCAAGAGAGATTCACACTGGGGAAAAATTTAACATTCTGTTGTGCATTTAGTTATTCCCCAGCACATACACAACATAAGATGTTAATATTAGGTTAGATTTAGGTTGTGACGCCAGATGAACAAAATTCAATGTCTAGCCAACGTCTGAGGACAACGTTATTTTGACGTCCAATAACGATGTCAAATGACTTTGAAATTTGGTTGATTTTAGGTTGTGTTGGAAAGTGACCCAAACCCAACGTTGAACCAACATCTTAAACCAACGTCAAATACTGACATTTATTTGTCAGGAATGGCAACCAAAATCCAACGTCTGATCATAGTGGTAACGTCCACACAACGTCAAGCTGTAACATCATTGATTTTAGGTTGGATGTTAGACATTGACTTCAGCCTGACTTTAAGTTCAGACATCAACCTGATTTTCATTTCCAAACAAAATGCAACGACTCCACGATGTTGGGGTACAACGTCAATCTGATGTCTTGTGCCTGCTGGGTGTATAAGGCTCATCATACAGTAATCCTCGTCATCTTCTCATCAGTGACATGCATCTTAACAGTCTCTAGGTCAATGCGTGTAAAGATTTTGGACATCTTCTTGGACACTTGTTCATTCATTCATTTTCTTTTCAGCTTAGTCCCTTTATTAATCTGGGGTCGGAATGAACCGGCAACTTATCCAGCATATGTTTTACGCAGTGGATGCCCTTCCAGCCGCAAGCCATCACTGGGAAACATCCACACCCATTCACACACACACACACACACTCATACACTACGGTCAATTTTGTACCACATCATGTCTTTAGACTGTGGGGGAAACCGGAGCACCCGGAGGAAACCCACGCGAACATGGGGAGAACATGCAAACTCCACAGAGAAACGCCAACTGACCCAGCTGAGGCTCGAACCAGCGACCTTCTTGCTGTAAGGCGAAGGTGCTACCCACAGCGCCACCGCGTCACCCCTGAACACTTGTGATGCTTCCAAATGGTTTGCTGCAATTATAAATCGCCCATGTCTTGAGGTAGTTCATTATGATGCGATTTACCTTCTATGTGTGATTTAATTGGACAAGAATCGCATGACTGATTTTCCTAATCCCAGTAGACAAGAAAAAATAAAGATGACTGCAGGTTGAAGGAAAATAGTGGAGTAAAAGTACCAATACTGCACTAAAAATGTACTCAAGAGAAAGTAAAAATACACATTTATAAAACTACTCAGTAAATTACAATTCCTGAGGAAAACTCAATTACAGTAATTTGAGTATTTGTAAGTAGTTACTTTACACCACTGTCTAACATTGATTGTTCCACAAAGAACCTTTTATTGAACCATGGGAACTTTTAATGCCACAAAACCTTTTTAAATGTTCGTCACACTAAGAAGCTATTGTTTTAATAACTCATCACTGAAAGTTTCTGTGAAGAACATTAAATTATATGCAAAGTCCACCTTTTGGATGTTCATTTTCAAGAGTGCAGAACAATCAAATGTAATTAATGATGCCACCATTAAAAGTAAAGGTTCCTCGAAGAATCATTAACATCCATGGAACCTTTTCATGCAGCAAAATGTTCATTATTTATTTACCTTCGGCTTAGTCTTGTATTTATAAGGAGTCTCCACAGCGGAATGAACCGCCAACTATTCCAGCATATGTGTTATTCAGCGAATGCCTTTCCAGCTGCAACCCATCACTTGGAAACACCCATACACACTCATACACACACATGGCCAATTTCGTTCATTTATTCATTTTCTTTCTGCTTGACCCTTTATTCATTAGGGGTTGCCACAGCGGAATGAACTGCCAACTATTCCAGCATATGTTTTATGCATCGGATGCCCTTCCAGCTGCAACCCAGTACTGGGAAACACCTATACACACTCATTCACAAACACACTACGGCCAATTTAGTTTATTCAATTCACCTATAGCGCATGTCTTTGGACTGTAGGGGAAACTGGAGGAAACCCACGCCAACACAGAGAGAACATGCAAACTTCACAGAAATGCCAACTGGCCCAGCTGGGATTCAAACCAGTGACCTTCTTACTGAGAGGTGACAGTGCTAACCACTGAGCCACCGTGCTGCCCATTTATAAAGTTGTTTGTATTAATATTTTAATGTTTACATTTAGAAAAGAGGTACTTTCACTAGTTCTTTGTGGAAACTAAAAGGTTTTTATGTCATGAAAATTTTAAAACATTATTTTTTTTAGTTTTTAATAAGAACCATTTCCTACCAAAAGTAACATGTAGTGCATTTAAAGGGTTATAAGCAAGTTAAGGGTGCACCATAGAAGCCAAATAAAGAGGCTTTGTTTTTAAGAGGAAATATAAAGCACAAGGGCTGTGACTTGAAGAAGGCGAGTCGAATACGTTTAGAAATCTGTTTACGCTTCACAATTTTAATAAAGGGCTTCTTTGACTTGTAGTGGTGTAATGGTGTGGGGGATATTTTCTTGGCAAACTTTGGGCTCATTAGTACCAATTCAGCATCGTGTCAACGCCACAGACTACCCGAGTACTGTTGCTGACCATGTCCATCCCTTCACGACCACAGTGTACCAATCTTCTGATGGCTACTTCCAGCAGGATAACACCCCATGTCATAAAGCGTGAATCATCTCAGACTGGTTTCTTGAACATGACAATGAGTTCACTGTACTCAAATTACCTCCAGTCACCAGAGCTCAACCCAATAGAGCACATTTGGGATGTGGTGGAACGAGAGATTCACATCATGGATGTGCAGCCGACAAATCTGCAGCAACTGCGTGATGCTATCATGTCACTATTGACCAAAATCTCTGAGGAATATTTCAAGTACCTTGAATCTATGCCATGAAGACCAGGTACTATTTAGGTGTACCTAATAAAGTGGCCGGTGAGAGTATGTGTATATATGTATGTATGTGTATATATATATAAGTAGAACAGCAGTCAAAGCATACCAAAAAAAAAAAAAAAAAAAACGATCGAAGATGATAAACACGATACTGTCCAACTGATTTATGCCATAATTCAGGCGATTATTAATCATATTAAAACGCATTTATTTATTTCTACTGTGTATACAACAAACAGTTTGGTTAATATAGCCTAGTACTACTTTCAGCTTGAATTAACAGAAACTTGCTTAAAATATAAACCTTTAGTCACTTATATAACAGCAAATATCGCTGGTTTTGTGTTTAAGTAGCGTTTGAAAAAAAATCTTTATCCTTTTTTACTCCAAGGCGATCTAGGCCACGTTTTTGTAGTTCTAACAGTCTACTGTGAACCTACATTTCCCATGAGTCGTCAGCGCGGAAGTTAGAAGTCAGCTGACGTTCATGTTGGGCTGCTGGAAGTTGTTGCTATAATCTCGCGTAGAATTTTGTACGTTTATTAGTATTTTTTTTGCAGTTTTCCTTTGAATTATGTTGCGTCCTAAAGCATTAACACAAGTGCTCAGTCAAGCAAACACCAGTGGCGTACAGAGCACACTGTGAGTATATGAAATTCACTCTTTGTTTATGTTAGTAGCTTTAGCAGGCAGAACAAAATAGAGAAATAGGATGTACATTTATGTTATTCGAAACCCTGGTGTTTGTTTAGTGATGTTTTCTTACATGTGATGTACTTCTACATAAGTGCCATATTCATAGAGTAGCTCAAAATGTGATTTAACATTTGACCGTCATACATCTAAAATGTCTAATGTTACTCTTATCACAATCTAGTAGATTTAAGGAATCGTTATATAATATATATCCGCCATGATTTATGTTTATCTGATAATATAAAAGAAGAATGTCGAAGTTTAAAAACGAACTATTTGTTATGTGGTCTATTATGGCATTATTGGTGTTATATTGGAGTGTGTGTTTGTGAATTGTAATTTAATTCAGTTCATCCTTATTTCTATAGCGCTTTTACAATGTAGACTGTGTCGAAGCAGCTTTACATAGAAGTTCTAGTAGATTGAAACTGTGTCAGTCCAGTTTTCAGAGTTGAAGTTCAGTTCAGTGTGGTTTAAATTTCACTGCTGAAAGTCCAAACACTGAAGAGCAAATCCATCTATGCGCAGCTTTACCTCATGAACCTCATGAACAGTTAAATACTACCTCATGAACAGTTAAATATTCCCCTACTGTGCAATAAACGTGCAATACTTTCTCATACGCACTTGTACACAGCACCTTATAACCTGTATATTAACAACATATCTGTACATACATTCAACATCCAGATCTTTTTGACTAACTGCATCTCTGTTTAATGTTTATTGCCTTTTCTTTTCTTGTATTTAATTTTGTGTTGTCACTCGTCACTTTATGTACACTGGAAGCTTCTGTTGCCAAAACAAATTCCTTGTGTGTGTGAAGCACACTTGGCAATAAAACTGATTCTGATTCTGATTCTTTAAACAAGCAACATGGATATTTCTCTGAAGTTTTTACTGGGATGCTAAATTATTAATCATTTTACTTTGCATATGCATTCATGTTTATCTGTAAAATTCAGTTCCAAGAGTCTGCGGGATAAAGGGAAAAGGTTACAAATATTTTTACAAAAAGTGTTTGACATTAATATAACGGCATATTCAATAACGACAATTTTACAAATATTTGAAACAAAGTTCTTTACACAGCTGGGTCCAAAATGACCTGCACAAAAGTGTAATATATAATACTAAAATATTTATAAGTATATTGACATATAATAATATAGTCAAAGAAAGAAAAATTGTACACTTTGTAAGGAAAGACATAGATATAATTGACAAAGTTGGTTTTATATTCACACTTTCGTTCATTTTAAAGGTCAATATTAATGTTTACCACGCTACTCTAAATATTTGGTCAGTATCGCATGTAAGTTGGACTTTAAAACAGTAATAACAATATTTAATTGACCTTGAACAATGTTGCACTTTGATAGTCATCGGCTGCTAATATGATTTCCCCATATAGAATTTGTAAAATAATATTTTTCTGAAATTATATTATCAAGGAGAAAGACAAAATGTGTGAATACAAGCCACCAAATCTAACAAATTTAGTTAACACTTGATTCAACCTTTTTTGAAAATGTGTGTGTGTGTATTTTTTTTAGAATTTAATTTATTATTATTATCATTCATTCATTCATTCATTTTCTTTATTAATCACAGTGGAATGAATCGCCAACTTATTCAGCATGTTTCATGCCCTTTTAGCTGCAACCCAACACTGGGAAACACCCATACAATCTTGCATTCACACACATACACAGGCCAATTTAGCTTACCCAATTCACCTACAGCGCATGTCTTTGGACTGTAGGGGAAACCGGAGCACCCGGAGGAAACCCACATGGACATGGGGAGAACATCAACATTTTATGGTGTGTTTTTTCTTATACTTCAGCTTGTTGAATAACGAAGGCTCTCTGCTAGCGTATTCTGGATACGGAGACACAGATGCCAGAGTCACTGCAGCGATCGCCAGCAACATCTGGGCGGCTTATGACAAAAACGGCCATCAGGCCTTTAATGAGGACAAACTCAAGTTCATTCTCATGGACTGCATGGTAAGAGTGAAAGTAAATGCTGGGCAGGTCTGTGCCTGTAATCATTAATATAATATCTTTCCACTAAGAGTTCTCCTAAACAGAAGTAAAAGTTCTTATCTAAGAATTTCCTGTTAAAACCTGTTCACAAGGCTGCTGAGACCAACTTTTATCCACTCATGTTTTGTTAAATTATTATTATTATTATTTTTAGTAGTAGTAGTAGTATTAACCAATAATACTTAATAATAATACAAACCCCAAATAATGTTACTCTTTTCTTCAACACAAAGTACTATAATATATATATATATATATATATAAATAAATAATAGTAGAGGCGACACAGTGGCTCAGTGGTTAGCACTGTCACTTCACAGCAAGTAGGTCACTGGTTCGAGTCCCGACTGGATCAGTTGGCATTTTTGTGTGGAGTTTGGATGTTCTCCCCGTGTTGGCGTAGGTTTTCTGCGGGAGCTCCGGTTAACCCCCACAGTCCAAAGGCATCCGCTATAGGTGAATTTGGTTAGCAAAACTAACCGTAGTGCATGAATGTGTGTGTGAATTCAAGAGTGTATGGGTGTTTCCCAGTACTGGGTTGTGGCTGGAAGGGCATCCGCTGCGTAAAACATATGCTGGAATAGTTGGCGGTTCATTCCGCTGTGGCGACCCCTGATGAATAAGGGACTAAGCTGAAGGAGATTGAATAAATGAATACACAAAATGCTTTCTGGAAATTTACATAATAAAGATCTCTCAAAACTAAAATCAATTGAACACAATAACTTGAGATAGCAGTCCAAACATGACTAAAACCAAACATTATATAAAAAATTGCTTCATATATTCTTTTTTTATTAAAGAAGACCATAAACTGTAAACTACACATGCATATTGAACTAAAAGACTAATACTGAAAGTGTTGTGAATTCGGCGAGTATGTGTACTATTACATTTCTAGTGTTAATTGCTTTGTCATTCGTTTGTCTTTCTGTCTAATAGGCTTTATTTCCACTGTTATTACAGGAGGGCAGAGTGGCCATAACACGAGTTGCAAACTTATTGCTCTGCATGTATGCCAAGGAGACCGTAGGCTTCGGGATGCTCAAGGCCAAGGTCAGATGTGTATATATATATGTATATATAAATATGTTTATATATATATATATATATATATATATATATATATATATATATGTATTTATTTTTTTAATTTTTTATTTTTTTTTCGCCTGTCACGATATTCAATTTTTGTTTTACGATATATTGCACTAAAGTGTATTACAATAAATGATTTTACAATGAAACTAATGACATTTTAACTTAATATATAATTTAAGAATGACAATATAATGGGCAAAGATTAATTGTAATTAATTGCATCTAAAATAAAAGTTTTTTTTGATATTAGATGTGTGTGTGTGTGTGTGTGTGTGTGTGTGTGTG
>CAIGQZ010033112.1:31485843-31500504 GCA_903798205.1 Danio tinwini
TTTGACTTTGACTAAATAGGCAAGTTATTGTATAACAATGGTTTGTTCTGTAGACAATTGGAAAATATTGCTTAAGGGGGCTAATAAAATTTGACCCTAAAATGGTTTGAAAAAAATAAAACTGCTTTTGTTCTAGCCAAAATAAAACAAATAAGTCTTTCTCCAGAAGAAAAAATATCTTAGGAAATACTGTGAAAAATATTATGTTCTGTTAAAAATCATTTGGGAAATAAAAAATTCACAGGAGGGCTTTTAATTTCGACTTCAACTATATATTGCATCACCAAAAATATTAAAGGTCATGTCCATGTGTTGTACAATAAGTCTGTTAAATTGCTTTATATATATTTTTAAAGTTTACATGAATAATCATAAATAACTGTTTTCTTTTGTTCACAGGCTGAAGCTTTAGTGCAGTACCTCGAGGAGCCACTAACACAAGTGGCAGCATCTTAAAATGTTGTTGTGTCCTAGAAAGCAGAAACGTCACAGAATATTGGCCTTCATATTATATTCTAGTATTTGTTTGAATACTCTGTATGATTGCTATATCAAACTGTGCACCCACTATACCCAAAATACGGCTTCTATTTGAACTGCATCTTCACTTTTCTTGGTTTATCTCTCAGGATTTTTGCAATCATTGATCAGACTATATCTAGTGTCAACAATAATAAATAAATGTTTAGTTTTTTTTGTTAAATGTTGTTGCATTTTCTTTTCTAAAACATCAGAATGATTATTAAATGCAAGACACAATAGATGATTTTATAAAATATTATATTGAAATGTGAAGTGTCTTGAAGTGTTTTTTGACATGTTATGTTATTTGACAATCTCAACTGAAACATAAAGTGATCTAGTAGCTCATCCCCTTTATAAAAAAGGCCAATAACATTGTTTCATCACAACTCTGCCAGTGAGAGTGGTTTAGCTTAAGTGCATCAAATGAAAAGCAAATGTGAAGCGCCTTGAAAAGGGCGGGGCATGTTTGATACTAGTGAGCATTTGATTGGTCATTAGATTTGATGAGAAACTGAAGTATGAGGTGACATCAAAAAAATGTTGGAAGTGATAAACTGCAAACTTTGGATTTATAATTATTTTAGCTTCTAATTAAATAATAGAATTATTTTATAATTATTTTAGCTTCTAATTAAATAATAGAATTTTGTCACTTTTGCAGCGCACTAGCTTATAGATATCCTTAACTAACATACTGATGCTAATGTTTAAAAACATTTGTTTTTATTTCATGGCACATTTAAATATGCAACTAATGCATTATTTAATTAAATGTTGAAATTTGCACAACATCATTGGATGAAAATTGTATAAAGTCAGGTTCAGAATACTTGTTTAATTTTTAACATATTAAAGACTTTTAATTTTGTCTTTGTAAAGATGCATTTTTAAAAGTTATAAATATATAAGTAAACTATTTTCTTGTTGGATTATCTAACAGTGCAAATCATTGCCAACTAACTTTAAGACTTTTTACAGTAAAGGAGCTACAATATCAGCTCATGCAATCTTAGGAGAGAACCCTAGACTTCCCTTTTCCCAAACACTTTCTCCAGCTCCTTCGGGGGGATCCAGAGGTGTTTCTAGGCCAGCCGAGAGACATAGTACCTCCAGCGTGTCTTGTGTCTTCCCGGAGGCCTCCTGCCGGGGGGATATGCCTGGAACACCTCCCTAGGTAGGTGTCCAGGAGGCATCCGAAAACCATGCCCGAGCCACCTCAGCTGACTTCTCCCGATGTGGAGGAGCAGACAGAGTTCTTCACCCTATCTAAAAGCGTGCGCCCTGCCACCCTGCGAAGCAAACTCATTTCGGCTGAGAATTGAGAGCTTTGCCTTTCGGATCAGCTTCTTATACCACAACGGACCGGCATTACTGCTAATCCGCCTGTCAATCTCCTGTTCCATCCTTCCCTCACTTGTAAACAAAACCCCAAGATACTTGAACTCCTCCACCTGGGGTAAAGACTTTCCTCCAACCTGGAGATGGCAAACAACCTTTTTCCGGCACAATGGCCACAGACTTGGAGGTGCTGATACTCATCCCAGCCACGTCACACTCGGCCGCACACCGCCTCAATGCATGCTAAAGGAGGGAGCCAGGTATTAATAATACTTAAAAATAATACAAATCCCAAATTGTGTTACTTATCTTCTTTTTTTAGCAACTATAATAAAAATATAAATAAGTAACAAGAATAAAATGGCTAAAACTATTTTAAAAAGGTCATCAAAAATAGCACGCACGCACGCACGCACGCACGCACGCACGCACGCACGCACGCACGCACGCACGCACGCACACACACACACACACACACACACACACACACACACACACACACACGCACACACACACACACACACACACACACACACACACACACACACACACACTTAATTAAACCTACGCCCTAACTTTCCATATAAAAACTAAATGATTAATGAAAAATAATGACTAAATCAACAAATTAGACTAGGTTTTAACAAATGGGATTTGTTTCCATTTGTCACTTCAAAATTCAGAAAGTACTGCAGACAGCAAGAAAAAATATATTGTTTTGTAGAATAAAATGCTAAATATAATCAGGCAAATATGTATGAACAAATGCAAAATACAAATATGAAGAAAATGCCAAAGTGGAGATTTATATTTCAATGCAGGAGGAACAAAATATATATATTTTTTAGAGATAAAGTGTGTTTTGGATGCTTTTCTTACTGGAGAAAATCTGTAAAAACAGTTTATGACAAGCCAAAAAGTCTGAAATCTTAAAACCGAACAATTAATATAATAATACTGTCGTTATTATTTATAGCAGTAGTATTTTATCTTACAATATTATTATACTTATTTAGCCCACCATGTACAGTGCTCAACATAAACGAGTACACCCCATTTTGAAAACGAATATTATTATCTATTTCTCAGTGAATATAGGTCATAATTTTGGTGCATTTGAACAATACAGATTTATTAAACATATATATTTATTAAAATAATATTTTAATGGCAGAACATCTTCAGAAATAGAAAGATAATACATTTAAATTCATGTGAAATATTGGAGAAAATATTACAAACCACAAAACTTCTACAAAATTTTATACATTTTTGAATTTTTGCTATTTTTGCATTAATTTTTCCCTAACAAATAAATTTGGAAGTGCTAATTTCGGACTGCTATTTTGTTATATTAGCTCCAGACTTGGCTTCAGTACTGCCTAATCTATATTTAAGTATATCTATATCTAAGGTATATGCACAAATATAATTTTGTAAAGCTTCGTATAGAAAATATGAATTTAAATAAGAGAATTGTGAGGGGTGACTCATATATGTTGAGCACTGTAATTCCAAATATGTACAACTGGAGGGTCTTTTCCACAGCGATTCCATCCCTTCCTGATTTCAGGAGAAACCGCTTGAAATCGAGCCATTGGCTGTGTGTGGGGTGTATGGCGCTTTGTGATTGGCCGAGCAGGTGCACTAATTCTCCCAGTTTCATGTGACTGCACCTGTGCTGCTCTACCTGTTTGACCTGAATCCGGCAGAAAACACAAGTCACGCCTTCAGGTACGCTGCGTCTCATAGCGGAACTTCCAGGCTAAATAACACGGCTAGTTCCTCGTACAAACAAATGACCTGTCCACTACTTTTTATTTGATATACATTCATAGCTCTTATTTCATTCTGCTATTTTAGCCGTAGCATAACGTGAGCTAAGCATAGCATTTCTGTTTTTTTTTTCTTTAGGACTCGAACTCATGCAAAATTAAGTGTAGAATAGAGAAGAAAGATCAGCTTTGGAGTGGAAATATGGGGTCTGATGAGGCCTACAACTTTGTTTTCAAAGGTAAGATTTTTGATATGTGTTTGTAGATATATTGGCATCTGTTATGGACACGATATGTCTGATTGGTTTTAATTTTGTATGCTTTTATGCATTGGTTGTTCTTGCAAATCTGTGACATTAAAATAGAAATATATAGCAAATTAAATGGTTGTGTGAATACACACACACGCACACACACACGTATAAATATATATATATATATATATATGTGTGTGTGTATGTATATGTATATATGCTTCAACTTTTTTTTTTTGCAGTTCTTGAAGAGTACTGGATGTTTTCTTACAATTTAATGACATTAAAAATACATATGAATAAATATTTTAACAAAGCAACAAAAAGTGGCTGACTGTATTTATATACTTAGTAAATTTGGTTTCGTTTTAGTGAATAGTTGCACAAAAACATAGTCTCTAAACAACAGATGCCCAAAGTAGGGCCTGGGGGCCAAAGTTGGCCCATTGTAACCTTTGATTTGGCCCACCACCCCATCTGAGAATGATGGAGAGGGTTGGGGCAAATGCCTTCAACAGAGCCTTCAACAGAGATCATCATTTCAAGTTTGACGTAATCTTTTTTGTTTGTTTTATTACTGAGCTACATAAAAGCAAACTGAAATTAAGTGCTCTATTTGAATGATTAGGTGCAGTCTAAAGCGCATGGCGCAAAAGCATTAAGAGCGTGTCCAAATCCACTTTTGCTATTTTAAGGACGTGGCGGACTTTGTAAGTGGAAAAACTGAACGCTTCACTAGTGCGAAAACAGTTAAACAGAGCATCTGCAGCACGAGGATAAAGAATGAGCTTCCTCCAATCGCCCTCTATTTTCACTTTCTCTTTTTCTTTGATAAGGAAACGATGTTGAACGCACTTCACTGAAGACATCTATTAGCCAACTTAATTTTGTTTGAGCGCAAAGATTTGTTTCAAAACTATTTCTAAATTTAGTTCTGATTTCCAGCAAACGAATAAATAAACAATAACAATGAAGTGTGGTCAAAAAACTGAGTTATATCCAAACACACGTGACGTCCAAAACCTGACAGGTGGACCAATCTAAGCTTGTTTTTTAATGAAACAAATATAAATATGCATATAATAAATAATATTAATAATAATAACATTATACAAAAACAAGTTGTTGTGAATAAACTGAAAAAAGCTCCATAGATAAAGGCATGGAGGCATTTTTTTTATATTTATGTAGAAAATACAAATATTTGTAATTTTTTTCCTTTAATTCTTTTTCATTTGTAAAGATATTTGTGTATTGCTGTACATCCTGTGTGTATTAAGCAAGGTACACAACTAACGTGTTCTGCGCTGGACTTTAGACCTGCTTTCAGCTGGTCTTTTGCACAGTCTACTTTAGTTCCTCAAAATAGCAATGTGCCAACAATGTACTTTAACACCCCTCTTTTCTAGACTGGAACACCCAAGAGTCCACAAAGTGGCGAAAATGGATTTACTATTTAAACAACGTGGCGAAAAACAAGGAAATTAAGGTTGCATTGGTCTGAAAATAGCAACACGTCAGGGCAAACAGGTCTTGTGCCTTATTGCACCGGGTGTATGATGGGTCCCTAAATGTTTCAATTAAATGTAAATAAATCAAGACTTGAAATGTAAATACTGTCACTTGACTGATAGGAGGCTATGCAGGAGACCTTGGCGAGAAAATCAAGGCAAAAACTGGTGCAACTCCATTCTGTTATGAATTAGATTTAGTTTTTATTGTAATAAGATCGTTATAAAATGTAAAAAAATATACTGTATTAGTTATAATAAAGCAATGTTTTCTAGTTATTTTTAATATTATTAAATTAATTAGGAAATGACCCATGGCAACCATATTCGGCCCGCTAGCCATAATAAAGTTTGATTTTTGGCCCTTTATAAGAAAAAGTTTGGGCACCCCGCTCTAAACACTACATTAGAGTTATCAATAATACATCATATACTCAAAAATGAGGTGACACGGTGGTGCAGTGGGTAGCACTGTCACCTCAAAGCAAGAAGGTCGCTGGTTTGAGTCCTGGCTGGGTCAGTTGGTATTTCTGTGGGGAGTTAGCATGTTCTCCCCGTGTTTACGTGGGTTTCCTCCGGGTGCTCCGGTTTCCCCCACAATCCATAGACATGCACTATAGGTGAATTGAACAAACTAAATTGGCCGTAGTGGATGTCCTAGTCTTTCAGGTTGGGGGTTGAATGTTGGGCTAACAACTCGCCTTATAAAACTAGATGTTATGAAGCACCAATATGGTGCAGCTTAATATCAACTTCAATATAATATCCCTGGAAGTAAATAAGAGTTAGTATACTCAAAAATGACTTTCAACTTAGTTAAATTGAGTCACAACTCAAATTCTCATGTTTTATTTGGGACAACTTAATTGTTGTATGTTCAATCCACTTACATTTGTAAAAACGATTAAGTTAACTTAATTGATTTGTGTTGGGACATGTTATGACCCAGCATTTTTTGTGGTGTAAAAGTTCATTTTTACTTCATTTTCATTACTTTGCACATTTTTTATGGTACACCAGGAAGAACAGGAGTTCATTATTGAGTGGAAATGTCTGAATTTTTCCTTTGTTATGCTCTAAATGTTTGATCACTAAACAAATAGGTTGAAATCAGATTTCCATGACAACAAAGGCTTGTTTACACAAGATTGGCGAGTTCAGTTAGTCAGTGTGGGAGGGGAAATAGCTGCACCCGCATGTTGAAGGCCTTTGTTAAGTGGAGATGTGCTTGAGCAGTTCCCCAACAACAGCAAACACTGACACCGCATCAGATCACCTGTCTTTAATTGAAGAGAGAGAGAGGAACTGAATGGGCTTTATTAATCGCCTTAGGAACAATATTTGTTCAGATTAAAAATAAATAAATCTCTATATGTTATGCAGTTTGTTAGAACCATTGACTGTAAAAGATATTGATGTAGTATCCATGACATCACCCATAGGTTTCTGAATAACGCAAATGAAGCTACATGTAGGCGTGGCCAACCGTTGCCATTTTGTTTGCACGTCATCGCATCGCGGGATACCAAACAAGGGCAAAGAGGCGGAGCGTGAGCGGAGCTACAGACACCTGCTAGCATTTTGCTTAGATGGGTTTTTCTATGGGAGAAACGCTTAATACTTCATTACCTGTGACTCGTTTGTGTTCTGACCACATGTGCTTGGTTGTACACTATATCAATAAAGTGTTTAGACTTTTGAAAACACTGCTGTAATACATTGAATCACAAAAAAATTGTTCTTATGACGTTTTTAAACAAGAGGAAAACATAAATTACTTCCAAATACTTCAGATATTGTCTGTGTTAGTAAATGCAAGACTATTGATGAAAACCAGGCATAAAACTCCATTACAACGTTTCAGATGACGTTTTCAGATGCACTACAGGTCTAAAGAACATTATAAATGATAAATGATCTTAAATTAAACAAATACATTTATAGAGATGGTATAGAAGTATATAATTGCACTCACCTGGGAAATGGAGGCAACTTGAACGGTTTGTGAGCACAATTAAGTTCACACAGCAAGCCATATTATTTGATAATTGCAGGAAATAATTCCAAAAGGCAACTGACTGTGCAAAGCCACATAAAACAAAACAAAAATACGATGAATATGCCGAGTTTAGCGGCTAATCAGCCGGAATCAGCTGAGGTGACATGACAAAGACCAGCAAGACCTAGCTGTCACTGAAGTGGCCACGCCTTTAATTATGCAGACTTAGTAAATCTTAATATAAACAAAACAGATGAGGTATAAAAAAAATCACTCCCCTCACAGTTATCATGAAGGATAATATTAGCTATATGCACCAAAACCATCTCTTGTACCAGGATGTAAACATGTTTTTATCAGCTGAAAATTGGCCAATTTACCATTGCAGTCAGAAATCATCTGGGTTTCCTAGAGCCAGCCCCCAAAGGCGAGTCGATGAATTGCAGTTTTAGTTACTTCTGTATTGGCTTCCCGAAGGAAAGCGGGATGTTGCTGCTTGGTTAAAACACAAAACAAATGTGTAGTATTTTGCTATTTTTATGTTTTATTTGGATTATATTAATAACTATAAAGTAAGAGTCAACAAGCACAAGAAATAGATTTTTGACATTTGACTCTTGAATTAACAACCACAGAAACAAAAATATACAGAAACTGGAATTATATATATATATATATATATATATATATATATATATATATATATATTAGTGCTGTCAAATGTTTCATCACATCCAATATATAAGTTTGTATTCACATAATATATATGTGTACTATGTATACTTATGTATATACACTCACTGGCCACTTTATAAGGTACACCTTACTAGTACTGGGTTGGACCCCCATTTGCCTTCAGAACTGCTTTAATCCTTCGTGGCATAGATTCAACAAGGTACTGGAAAATTCCCCTGAGATTTTGGTCAATTTTGACATTTATTGAGACCTGGTGACTGTGAAGGCCATTTAAGTATAGGGAACTCTTTGTCATGTTCAAGAAACCAGTTTATTGTCTACGGCTTTAAGACATGGAGCGTTATCCTGCTGGAAATAGCCATTAGAAGATGAGTACACCAGTCATAAAGGGATGGACATGGTCAGCAACAATTCTCAGGTAGGCTGTGTCATTGACGTGATGCTCAATTGGTACTAAGGCCCAATCCCAATTCTATTGTTGTACCCCTACCCCTTCCCCTTCCCCATTGGCCCTTACAACCGAGGGTTAAGGGGAAGGGCTTCAAAACTTACCCCTAAGAATTGGGGCAGCACTTCAACAACAGCACACGTCATCATACGTCATCGCGATCTCTTGCCTCATATGAGATCAGATGATCACGACTGTTGTAGTTATTCCAGTTGTGTTATTTTTTGGTATTTATCTTCAGGAAATCACTGAAGGCATATATTATGTTATCATAATGATCTAATGTGGCAATAAGATCGTAACTGTACTGTGTATTTACACAGTGGCTATATTCATCTATGTAAACACATGAAAACAACATTTAACATTATCCCAGACACTGTAAAAAGCTAATTTTCAGCCACTTGACTGCTCTGACAGGGTGTTCGAGTGTCAGAATGTTGTGGGACTGCTGTACAGGAGTTATTATTAGGAATTATAGATCATGAAATTTAGCTTTTTTTTTTTTCTTCTTTTTTTTTAAAAGCATGACGGTAAAACACGAATGCAGTTATGAATATATTAAGATGTGTTTGTTTGTCGTAAAAATTCGTAATGACAAAAAATACAGATTTGTGGATCTCCTTCCGGGTTCAGCATAACTGCCGTTGTGGCAGGTGGATTCTGGGAAATTTTCTTTACCCCTCCGTTTTGAGTGTGGTCCTGAAGAATCTTCATTCGAAGGGATGTATACCCCTTGCCCTTAGCCCTACGCCTTCAAGCTAAAGAGAATTGGGACACCACTATCCCTTGACGTGAACTGACAGGAGTGGCACCTGGTGTGGTCTTTGCTGCTGTAGTCCATCCACCACAAGGTTGGACATGTTGTGCATTCAGAGATGCTCTTCTGCAGACCTCTGTTGTAAGGAGTGGTTATTTGAGTTATTGTTGCCTTTCTATCAGCTCGAGCTAGTCTGGCCATTCTCCTCTGACCTCTGGCATCAACAAGGCATTTGTGCCCACAGATTTGCTGCTCACTGGATATTTTTTCTTTTTCGGACCATTCTCTGTAAACCCTAGAGATGGTTGTGCATGAAAATCCCAGTAGATCAGCAGTTTCTGAAATACTCAGACCAGCCTGTCTAGCACCAACAAGCATGCCACGTTCAAAGTCACTTAAATCACCTTTCTTCCTCATTCTGATGCTCGGTTTAAACTGCAGCAGATCGTCTTGACCATGTCTAAATGCCTAAATGCATTGAGTTGCTGCCATGTAATTGGCTGATTAGAAATTTGCTTTAATGAGCAGTTGGACAGGTGTAATTAATAAAATAGCTGGTGAGTATGTATAAATACATACTGTACAAAAATATAGAAAAGTACTATATTTACATGTATATTTTTAATATAATTTGTATTGTTTTATTTAAGATTATATTTGTGATGTATTAATGTTTTTAGAGAAAAATGTTTACTTTTTTTGTTATATTATTGCAATATTTTCATAATTGTTTCATTATGGTTAAAGTGAAGCAAAAGGAGCTGGATGTATTTAAAATGAACAGTTAAACACAATATATTGATGTGTTTAAATATTATATTACCTTAAAAAATTAAGAAAATATTACTTTGTTTTCATTATATTTCATTATATTCATACGTTTTATTAAAATTAAACAAGAACAAAAAGTGCTTAAAAGTAAAAGATCCAAAATCGTAATGACCATTTCCAAAGCACCATTCATAGATATGTGTATTAGCCGTCCTGACTGTTGAATTAAATGATCAAACTGTTTATTTGCACACACATATTTGTACATCTGCTGATATAAATTAATAGTTCAACCTAAAATAATATTCTGTCATCATTTACTTACCCTTTACTTGTTCCAAACCTGCTTGAGTTTCATTTTCTGTTGAACATAAAGGAAGATATATTGGAAAATACTGGGGCGAAAAAAACAGACATTGACTTCAATAGCATTTTTTTGTTGTTCCTATCATGGATCTCAATTGCTGATTTATTTATTTATTTCAAACATTCTTCAGAATATCTGGTTTTTATGTTCAACCGAAAAATTCATATAAAAATATTTAGAACCACTTGAGTAGGAGTAAATAAGGAAAATTTCAGTTTTGGGTGAACTATCCCTTCAATGAGTCTTATAAAGGACAGTATATAGGTATACTGTCCACCCTATACTCTATTTTAAGGGCGTACTCACACTGTGCTATCCGAACCGTGCCCAGGCCCGTTTCCTGGATCGTTGGAGAAGTGTGAGTGCTCTGAATCGGGCTCAGGCACGTTTCACTTGGGCGGCCCTGACCCGGTTGGAAGAGGTGGGCCTGAGCGCGGTTCACTTGGGCTCAGGCGGGGTATGCTTTCAGTGTGAGTGCAAAACCTGAAACAGCCCGAAACTGAAAGCGAGACGTGACTTTTAAGAGACTGTTTCATATGGATTAATTAATTATTCGTACTGTTCAATAAACGCAATGAACGTCGTAGTTTATTAAAGACGCAAACCCCTCACTGCACGACAGCTGCGCCTTCAGCAAAGTTCCTAATTCCTGCAACACGAGGACTTTATGATTGTTTATGAGCATCAAAAGTGGCTGATCTGTTCGGCGAAATATTTGACTGCGTGTCACCGCATATCAAACGTCTAAAACAATACTGTATAACTAAAGAAATCTCCACTGTGCTGAGTGAGAGCGTTTACTGAACGGTGCATCATCGATGACGTAAGCGTGCTCAGGCCCGAATGCAATGTGAGTGCGGGCCGTCGGGGAAGACGGGAGGGGGGACAAGCGTGCTTTGGCTCGGTTCAGGGTAATGGTACATAGTGTGAGTAAGCCCTTACTCACACTTAGGGCATACTGGCACTATGTACACTTCTCAAACGATCCGGGAAACGGGCCTGGGCACGGTTCAGAAAGCATAGTGTGAGTACGGCCTAAAACATTTTTGGGTGAACTATTCCTTTATTGTACCCTATATAAGAAAAGTCACTTTAAGGCAAGTCATTTCACTCGACGGCCGTCTTTGAAACACCTCTGTTTGAATGGGGAAACATCAAATTCCTCAACTACTTGCCAAACTTATGATTCCATTTCATATTACGACTAACCAATAAAATTAAACCACAACTCTCTCTTTAGTTTCATTTCTAAATGTTCGTATCACACAAAATTTGCAGAAACTAATGTCTGGTCCGAGCCCCTCACCCGGAGAATTTTCATCCTATAGTGATCGCTGATTGGCTTCGTACTACAAGGTGTGCTTTATTCACCATTCTGTACTAGAAGGCGGGGCTTCATTCGCCATATTGACAGTTCCACTTTTCCCCATTCAAAAGTATACAAGTGACATGTCTTGTGTATTCTATAGTCTTTGATATAAGTGTATTGCTGCGTCCCAATTGGAATACTTATACTACGCCCTAAAAGTATGTACTTTTTTGTGAAGGAAAAATATATACTTTTGAGTTTGTAACAGAAGAGTATGAAAGCTTTGGGACATACTACTTCCTCGTTACACAGATTGTTGTGTTGCTTAGTTAAGAGACCTGTCAATTTCTGTCGTATTTAATTTCCTACCTTATTGAAGAAGCAGCAGCAGGATAATCTCCCATTCACGAGTCTTTCATGCAGAGAAATCTCCTCCGGTCTTTGGATATTTCTGCATTCAGACGTTAATGTCCAAACACGTCTTTATATAAGTTCAGTATTGTTGTTGCAGATGAATAACACAGACAACACCATTTAAATATTCTCCAGTGGGCTAGATATTAACTAAGTCATACAAACATCTTTACTGAAGCCTCTCTGCTTGACGGTTGGTCTCGCACGTCCATCATGTTTGTAGTTTGTTTACACTTTTCACCCGCGTTTTGTAGTTCTTATCGAATTCACGTCCAAGGCGCAATGTACTGTGGGCAATATCAGCGGTTAGAGCATGGACGCTTCTACACTTAAAATTTTGACCGGAAATATTAAACCATCCGGGAATTTTTGGCATACTCTTTTTCAACATACTACGATTTGGGACATACTAATTCTATTTTCACATACTATTTAGGACGGATAGTATGGGGATTGGGACGCAGCATATATCTACTGTCCACCCTAACACATCACTCTAACTTTTCTGATTTTGACTGTAATGTAATAATGTGCACCTTTTGTTAAGCTGCTTTGGAACAATAATTATTGAGAAAAATGCCATATACATAAACTATAAGCTCTTATACCACCAAAATTACACATCAAATTTGACATTGAACAGGCATTTAGGTGTCTTCACACAATTATCACATCTGTATTCTCTAATATGGGCTGAGCTGAGTTTAAACAGGCATTATTCAGTCTGCTTTTTAGCAGCATTGCACCTTTTAAATAGAATTGAGAACACGCCTTTAATTTGTTTACAGATGCATAAAAATGTTTCGAGATAGATTTCTAGTACTTTTCCCTTTTTTAGTTTACGTTGTCCCATCTAATACTGCGATAAAGATCTCCAATTCCAGAAATTTCATTACAGTCCTGGAAGGGTGGAGTGTTGATTTTACTTCTGACATGTTTGAGTCATTTTGTTTGCTTCTACAATTACACTGATTTCCATAAGGAGTTTACTGGGCGTTCATCAGCGTGGGTTTATTTTGACAGATTGATTCGAGGATTAAACCTAATTCTGCTCTGTCACAAGATTTAATGAACAACAAGTTTGGAAAATTTTCAAGGTTCCTGGTTTGTGATTTTATTTATTTTTTATATAGCGCGTTTTTTACATCTTAATAGTAAGCCTAATAATTGAATAATTATAAGATTTAGTCATTGTTTTCACAAATTATTGAAATATTGTAGCCATCAAAAAACTAATTAATTGTCATTTTAAATCATTTGAAACATCTCTAATATTATGTAGAATAATGATTTTATGTATTTTTAAAAATGTCAGAATATGACGTTTCACTCAACATTTTGCTTCCATAATAGTTATTAGAAAAATGAAAAAAAATTGAAGTAGATGCTTTTTCACATTTAATATGCATTATATGTATATAAAATCAGTTTTTGTATATTTTATTTGATGCATATAAAACTCAGAAATGGGGCATCTTGTTTTTGGTCACTGCACTGTACAATGCATAAAGTTAGGTGTACTTTTATGAATAAATCCATTGTAACTTAAGTTAAAAGCACAACACTTAAATTGACTTAACTTATTTTTTGTAATTATGCACATAATTTAATTACTTAATAATTTTAAGGCAATGAGTTGACTCGCTTTTTAAGTAAAGTCAACTAATCACTTTGAAAAGTGGGTAAACCTATTACTTTTAAAGTGATTAGTTAAACTAATGTTTTTTTTTTCAGTGTATAATTTAGGCATAGATGCACTTCATGACATTAAGAATGTTTCTCAGTAGTTTGATATTTATGCATTTCATACATTTATGCATTTATGTAAAGCTCCAAGTTTTCATATATGTTATTTATTTACTCTCCTGGAAGTAAACAAATGACCTTTGTGTTTCTCTGTGCACTTCTTTGCATTTTATAATGTTTTTCAGTTTTGTTCTGTAGCAATTCCAAAAAAATCACTAGCTTGATTTTTGATATAAGTCAGACATAATGCTTTTTTTTTGGAGTTTTTTTGACTTGTTTTGCAGTTTCTCAATTTCTAAAACACAACTTTATTAAATCCAAGACAACAAACATTACATTGTGGCTGATTGCACCATGAGTCTGCAATTGACTGGTCTTTTAAACCCTGACAAATCTTTGATTTTAAGCAAAGAGTGTTGCTAAAAACACCAGACAGATCATGGGATCTGTTGCAAATATTGCATGGATGCAGTCTTAAAAACTAAGGTTCTCTTTTGGCATTGATGTTTCCGTGAGAAACCTTTAAAATCCATTGAAAATGTTCACTCCAAAAAGGGTGGGAAATGATTCTTTAGATTTGTTAAAAAATGGTTCTTCACATGAAGAAAACACTCTTGTCCTTTTAGTTTAAAAACCAAAATATCAGGGTCACAAAACATCAAAAAGTATACTTTATTTCTTTTGCTGACATATATTTCTTTACCAACACAAAAACCTAAGCAGATTAATATATATATATTAATATATA
>CAIGQZ010033112.1:31512557-31526280 GCA_903798205.1 Danio tinwini
ATATATATATATATTCATTGGTATTATTGTTACTTGTTTATGATTAATTTTATTGTTTATTGTTACTTCTATGTTGTCGAGTGTGACCTGTTGCTGTTAACTGTCGTCTACTGCTGTAAACCTAATTGCCCTTCAGGGACAATACAGACATTCCAATTCTATTTGTTATAATTAGTGTAAACAGCTGTGCTAATGGTTTAGAGATTAATAAAGAAATTAAACATTTTATTCAACAATAATGCATTAAAATAAAAGACTCCATATCTCAGTATATAATATTTCTTATTATAATTAGCTCTTTCTTGTGTGTATTGGCTGTAAGTCGTTTTGGACCAAAAGCATCTGCTAAATGTAAATGTAAATTGTTATAATGCCACATTAAGCACAAAGTAACACAATAGTTCATCAATCCATTTATCAAAGAATCCTGCAAGAAACTGAAACAAAAATATTAACAGCAAGAACATCAATAATATTAAACATCTAAACCAGAATGCTTTATTTTTGTTA
Organism: Danio tinwini; assembly: GCA_903798205.1. Lineage (NCBI taxonomy): Eukaryota > Metazoa > Chordata > Actinopteri > Cypriniformes > Danionidae > Danio > Danio tinwini. The sequence continues at coordinate 31,513,068 of CAIGQZ010033112.1, forward strand.
TGATTTCTGAAGAGTCACGTGACACTAGTATAAATTACATTTGAACGTGGACTATATTAAAACTATTTAAATGAAGTTACATGGATAATTTGCACTTATACAAATATAATAATGCTTCCTAAATAAACTTACAATTCTGAATATTAAAAAAATGTCGTTCAAACCCTGACTGTTTTACAGCCCTGCCTCTTCATCTCCTCCAACGTGGCATTTCCAGCCGCAACGTTTACTGAGAGTCAGAGGAATGTGGAACATTTCATCTAACACACACCTTTCAGACTACTTGTCTAATGTATTGACATGCTGCATTGTGTTTCATTATACTTTACGTTTAATTATTATCTATTATATTCTAAAAAGCAATATACTTTGTTTATTGTAAATGACAACTTAAAGACACACCTGTGACGTTACACACCTGTACGGAAGCCCAGTACAGCACAATTCATTGGATGGCTGAAGCGCACTCGTGTGAATGACAGATCTGATGGCCAATAGGATATTCAGAAAGGCGGGGCTACATCTCAGTACAATGACGTAAGTGTGCCTGCCTACAGATGAGACGACAGTGCAAAATTTGGTTGACGTAGCCCAGCAACGACTAGCAGTAGTTTAGACTAGTTTATGACTTATTTTACTTGACGACCGCATTATATATTGCTGTCAACAGAAGGTGATATATTATATGTTTTATATTTTGGTTCATAGCTTGTTTAACGCATGACGCGCGCGCGTAATGAAGCGCTCGTGATCAACCGACGCGTCTTGTAAACGAAGTTTTGCGACTATATAGTAAATATATATTACCACAAGCATCTCGTGGTTCTCCAGGAGACATTGCTGTCTTTACATTTGAAAACACGGAGTTCGTATTAGCCGGTAAGAAGATTAGAGTCATGACTGGTAGAGAGGACGAGTATGACTATCTCTTTAAAGGTAAGTCCACGTTACTGAACTTCCCTGAGGTAAAGTTGGGTTTTATATTCACACATTAGCACTCTCTCCTTTATAATATAATTCCACAAAAAATATTAAACATTGTGAAATCATATTAGCAGTCAATGCCTATCAAAGTACAACATCGTTCACAGTCAAATACATAGTGCTAATGTTGTTATCAAGTCATACTTAGATGTGATTTCAGACCGAATATTCAAAGTAAGTTACCATGGTAAACAATATAGGTAGCGTGTCATGAATGAGCGACTATAAAACCAACTTTACCTCAATACTAGACTGTCACAATAACTGACTTTCAGAAATGTCACTTTCTTGTTAAAATATGTATTTTTTTTTCTAAAGCAGAGTTAAAGTTGTGGTTTGCAATCTGCTCTTTGTTTAAGGCTGGTTCAGCTTGTAGTCAGTAACAGGTTGACCTCCTTGAACCAGTTAAAAAAAAGTTGGTCAAACCAAGGTGGACAAGCTGGTTTTTTGGACATGGTGGCAGGTTAGCCTGCTAATAATCATCTTTGAGGATGAAACCAGTTAATTCTTTCTTACTCATAAATAGACATGGACCGGTATAAGTTTCTGACAATATGGTAACCTTGGATAATAATATGATTTAACGGCAACACGTTATTGTGATGATTGCTCTACAATAAGTTATTTTTAAATGTCTGGGTAAAAAAATAACTTTTTTCCATGTTTAACACAATATATTTAATTTTAGCAAACATTTATGATATGTCTGCTGTCTTCATTAGTTTCAATAACACAGATTTCCTTTTAAAAACCCCACATAAAATAAACCCTTTCATACAGGGGTGGATTTAATCAATAAACAAGGTAAGCGACCGCTTGTGTTATACCTATAAATTATATATTACACAATTGTCTATTTTATTTTGTATGACAGGTGTCTAAAGAAATAAAAGTTTAATGATTATTACTTCTGCGCAAATGTGTCCCCCACCCGTAATTATGAAGCAGTCCAGCAGACAAATTAGGTAAACATTTAATTTTGAACCGAAATAGTTTATATATTATATTAGTTGTGAATTCATTTTAGGAAAACATTCATTCATTCATTCATTTTCTTTTTGGCTTAGTCCCTTTATTAATCCGGTGTCGCCACAGCAGAATGAACAACCAACTTATCCATCACGATTTTACGCAACGGATGCCCTTCCAGCCGCAAGCCATCTCTGGGAAGTTTTCAGAAAACAAATCATTTAAAATTTTTTTTAATAAAATTAACTGGATGCTTCACATGTTGTTATTATTTTACATAAAGACCAAATATAGAAAAGAAGATTGAGTGATATATGAAAAAACAGCAAAATAAACCAATTATAAATAAAGTACAAACTTTTGGGCCCCATGGCTGGAATTACTTAGGGCCCCCAAATCACTAAATCCGCACCTGCTTACATATACCTTAGAAATGATAGAACAGAATTTTTTTTCGGATTTAAAACCTTGACTTTTCCAAACCTCGTCCCATGCCTACACATAAATGATATAGGTTTGGAAACAATTATAAATGATTCACGATTACAAAGAAAAAGCAGGTAACATTGAAAAAAACCTGAATGTCTGAAGTAAAAATGTTCTTGGAGGACGTACAGTAGTCTTAAAGCGATAGCTCATCCAATAATGAAAATTATGCTATCATTTACTTACAATCGACTTGTTCTATAACACCAGTTTGAGTTTGTTGTTCTGTTGAACACGAAAGAAGATATTTTGAATAATGTTGAAAACTGGTAACAGTTGAATTGTTATATTTCCAAGATTTTTTAAAACATCTTTGTTCAACAGAACAAAAAAGCTCAAATTTGTGGTATGGAACAAGTCAAGAGTAACTAAATAATGGCAGAATTTTATAATCTGAATATAATTTAAATATATAAATATCATACGTAATTTCAATGAATTATTATTTTTTCTAAGTATATGTTTTTTTACTTATTAAATGATACACAACACGATTGGCTTCTTTTAATGCCTTGCAACTGTCAACCACATTTTGATCATATGATATGTAAACAAACAGTTTGATCATTAAATGAATGCTCTTGTCTCATAGAAACAGAAAGAAACATTTTGTGCTTTGTGTGGAAACGGATTTTGAGGTTTCCTTCAGTAGCGTGAGTAATACAAGCAGAGTTAAACCGGTAAGACCTGTATAAATCAGGCCTTCAGGATGAGTTTACGCTCAGGAGGCTTTTAAAGCTGAGGTCATAAGACACATTCGATGCAAGGAAATTAATCTAATCACTTGGTTTAAAAAAATCTCTAATGTAAATCTTAATTCGTCAGTTGGTGCCACAGCGGAATGAACCACCGACTTATCCAGCATGTTTTACACAGCAGATGTCCTTCCAAGTGCAACCCAGTTAAAAATGTAAATATTGATGCTGAACAAATATGATCCTTATTAATCTGACCTCTGTGGTGGTTATGTATTTAACATGTCCATAAGTTAGAGTTTTAGCCTCAAACTCCATGCTCTCTGTGTACCTTTTGCTGTTTGATCATGAATCAATCAGTGCTCTTCAATCTCAGCTCTGCTCTTTAAACAAGCCTCTCTGGCAACCTTAAAACAAGCAGAAGTCTTTGTCAAAGTGCATGCCTGTGTTCCTAACTTAGATCATTTATTATTAGACCAGACAATGTTAGCTGAGAAGTATGTTAGTGGATTTTTTTCTTTCATGTCTGTGATGGCAATAATAGCTGTGATTTTGAAAACTTGGGCAGGATAAAAATTAAAATGGTCTTTTTGTGTTAATAAAAAAATGTCATCTGACGAACAGGCTGAAATGTAAGTCGTTATTAATTGATAATCTTTTCCTCCTTTGAAATTGTTCTCACTTCCACATTCTGTGATTTAAAAAAATTCCAGTTAATAAACAGGTTCTCCGCTGTCCAAAGTGAATGTGGCATGGTAGTGAATATACAAACTTGTTTCTTTTTTGCATGACTAACTTTTTTGTCATCAGTAAATGTATAGAAGCTGTGTTAGCTCATTTTGTGTAAAAAAAAAAAAAAAAAAAGACATACAGGTTTAGAACATACAAAGGCATATGAACAAGAAGGTCAAAATGGGAGGGAACTATCTACGCTGAAAAAAAAAAAGATTTCTGCAAAATTGTTGCAAACAAGGACGGCATTGTGGTTCAGTGGTTAGCACTGTCGCCTCAGGGCAGGCAGGGCCAGTTGGCATTTCTTTGTGGAGTTTGCATGTTCTCCCTGGGAACATTCACGTGGGTTTCTTCAAGAGACTGTGGTTTCCCCCACAGTCCAAAGACATGCGCTATTGAATAAGCTAAATTTGCTGTAGTGTTTGTGTGTAAATCCAAGAGTGTTTCACAGTGCTGGGTTGCGGCTGAAAGTGCATCCGCTGTGTGAAACATCTGTTAGATAAGTTGGCGGTTCATTCCGCTGTGGCGACCCCTGATAAATAAAAAGACTAAGCCGAAGAAAAATTAATATATGTTGCAAACAGTTTTTATTGTTTGTATTTAAACAAACAAATAAAATTTCGTAATGTTCAACATAATTTGTTTGTTTAAATTCAGCCCAAAAATGTTTACAATTACTTACAAATTTGTGAGTCCAATAAATCATCTTTGAATCATTTTTATTTCAGTGTATTAAAGCTCAAAATAGGCATGCAAAATATATATATTAAAGTACAATTTATTTGTTAGGGTTCGGCGGTCAGTACTTTTTAATTATTTTTGGGTGTATTTGTAAAATAATGTTTCTAATGCAAACCAAGAATGCATTTATTGGTTTAAAAATACAGTAAAATAAGTAATTTTGTGAAATATTATTCATTCATCCATCCATTCATTCATTTATTTTCCCTCGGCTTAGTCTCTTTATTCATCAAGGGTCACCACAGCGGAATGAACCACCAACTTCTCCAGCATATGTTTTACACAGCGGATGTCCTTCCAGCTGCACCCCAGTACTGAGAAACACCCACACTCTTTCACACATACGCAACGGCCAATGTAGCTTATGAAATTCACCTATAGCGCATGTCTTTGGAGTGTGGGGAAAACCCAAGCCAACACGGGGAGAACATGCAAACGCCACACAGAAACTGGTAACCGCTGAGCCACTGTGTCGCCCTGTGAAATATTATATCAAAACCCAAATTAAGCCTTTTTTATGTTATTTCTCAGTGAATATAGGCAATATATTTTAGTGCATTTGAACCAAACAGATTTATTAAACAGATTTATTTATTTAAATATTATTTTGTCACCGATGAAACAGATAATACATTTGAATTCAATGTGAAATACAAACAACAACATTTCAACAAAATTTATATTTTTTTTATTCTTTTGATTAATTTAAGGCCACCTTTCCACTGCACACGACATTTGGACACGACTGTCAGAATACTCCCCCTTGTGGCAGTCGGACAGAATTTTCAGTTTTGTCGCACAAAAATTCATAGAAATGAACAGACCACTGAAAATTTTGGGGGGAATGTGGAGACAGCATTAAAATAATATTTTTTATTGCTAAATTTTAAATAGAAATATGTTCTTTTAATATAGACTTTCAGATTCAAAAAGTAACAAAAAAAAACTACTAATTCTCATCTTGCGCACACAGACGTGCTTGGTCAACACTGTAATACATCACATCCAGTCGGCCGGTCGCATATGGTCTAGTCACAGAAGTAAAAAAAAAATTTCAAAATATATTTATTGGGTTTTGTTTAAACTACAGAACAAAATGCATTTAAAAAATAAATAAAAAGTTCAAATATTTTTACAGATCTGATGCTCAAATCGAATGCACTGAGTAAAACATATGCCGGAATAGTTTTCGGTTCATTCCGTTGTGGTGGCCCCTGATAAATAAGGGAATAAGCCGAAGTAAAATGAATGAAGGAATAAATCCTATATAAAATATTGATTTGAATGAAAGATTTGTGAGGGGTGTACTTGTATACGCTGAGCACTATATATACATTTATATATACATATATTTATTACTCCAGTCATTCAAATAAAGTCATATGATCTTTCAAAAATTGAACTAATATGCTCATATATATACATTTATCACATTGTTTGCTTAATACTTTTGTGGAAATTGAAATTTTCGCACATGATTATTTGATGAATAGTAAATTCCGAAAAACATCTGACATCAAGTCTAACATGACTTGTGATCAGTTAAATTCATCATTGCTTAATCAAAATAATAACATTTTAATACACTTAATCTTATATACCTAATACAAAAAAGTATACATTTTTGAATCACAGTAGCATGATTGTAAATATAATTTCTGATTAGTATCTTTTCTAGCTTTGTGTCAGCTGCAGAAAGTATTTGGCCTTCCCAGTATTTCATAAGTCTACCTGTGTGGGTGAAAAGGGAGTTGCTCTTTGGTCTTGCCCTTTTTCGCTCATTGTCAAAAGCTTTGTAGAAACACACCCTCTGTGTGTGAAATATTCGACTCTAATTGCTGTTGTGCGGTGAAGGGTGTTATACAAATGGAATCTGCTTTAAAGAGCTTTTACAGTGTCATTACAATAGCGCACACATACAATAGCGTTTAAAGGCTGGTTGATCTGACATACTCGTGTCATCTACAGTCAGAATTATTAGCCCTCCTGATTTATTAGCCACCCCCCCACCCCCCCTCCTCTGTATTTTTTTCTCCAAATTCTGTTAAGGGAAAGTTTTTCCAACACATTTCTAAACATAATAGTTTTAATAACATGTCTAATAACTGATTTATTTCGTATTTGCCATGATGACAGTACATAATTAGGCAAGTTGGGGTAATTAGGCAAATCATTGTATAACGATAGTTTCTGTAGACAATCGAAAAAACAATTGCATAAGGGGGCTAATAATATTTACATTAAAATGTTTTTTTTTTAATGAAAAACTGCTTTTATTCTAGCCAAAATAAAAACAAATAAGACTTTCTCCAGAGAAAAAAAATATTACAGGAAATACTGTGAAATATTCCTTGCTCTGTTAAACATCATTTGGGAAATAATTGAAAAATTCACAGAAGGGCTAATCATTTTGACTTGAACTGTATGTCTGCAGTGGTTCTGATTGGGGACTCTGGTGTGGGGAAGAGTAACCTGCTCTCTCGCTTCACCCGCAATGAGTTTAACTTGGAGAGCAAGAGCACCATCGGGGTGGAGTTTGCCACACGCAGTATCCATGTGGAGGGCAAGACGGTCAAAGCTCAGATCTGGGATACGGCTGGACAGGAGAGATACAGAGCCATCACATCAGCGTAAGTGTCTATGAACACATTACTTTTACAGTCTGTTTGTTTTATGGACCTATACACTTAAAATAAATGGGAGTATTAAGACCAAAATAATAGTTCAGAAAAAATTAAGCTAAAAAGTAAATTTAAGCTACTATGTAAAAAATGCAGGGTTCCATACAATTTATTCATGTTGTCCCTACACAAATAGATTAAGTTAACGCAACAAATTTAAGTAGACTGAACATAAAACAATTAAGTTGTCCCAAAAAAATCTCAGGAATTTGGTAGTTTCAGCTCATTTTAAACAAGTAGTTTGAACAAGCTGCAAAAAGAATTTTTTGTGTATAAAGTTAAACTTTTCTCTTCTGTATCTTTTAAATCTGAAAATTAATTTATTTCATAACTGATTAATTTTACAATATTAACATTAAATGTTTTACGTTACTTTTCCTGTTTATTAATGTGAAGTTGCTTAAAGGCTGCTTGTTGCTGAGACTTTTATTTCAGCATGTTGATATACTTCCAGCTGAAACTGATTATTAAGTAGGAAGCAGAGCTTTCTTTTGCATATCAGTCCCTCATAGCAAATGAATGGTAGAGGGGTGTGGTTAAGGTTGATGATATGTAGTTGCTATGGAAGCCCTTGGGCTGACGTCAACAGAAGGACCACCACTTCAAACGCAGAAGCAAATGGTCAGATTTTGATTGAAGATTAACAAAACAAAAAATGTTTTTGGTGAATTAACACTGGTTAATTGTTCACCTTAAGATTAACAATGTGAGCTAGCAAAATAAACACTGTAAGTTTTGATTTCATGCAGACTTTAATGTAACCTTACCTTGGTTTTGAATATATGATTTCGGTACTGCAGGGTGAAAAAAAAATATATATATAATAATAATAATAATAATAATAATAATAATAATAATAATAATAATTGTTTTTATTAAAGGCATAGTTCACCTAAAATATATATTTACTTGCCCTCAAGTGATTTCAAATCTTTATGAGTTTCTTTCTTCTGTTGAATACACAAAATGACATTTTAAAGAAAGCTGAAAACCTGTAATCCTTGACATTTATAGTAGGAAAAAACAATACAATGGATTTTGGATGGACAAAGGTTTCCAGCTTTCTTCCAAGATGTCTTTTTTGTGTTTAATGTGTGTGTAAAACACACATGATGGTTTGAAACAAGTAAACGGTGAGTAAATTATACATTTTTATTTATAGGGGAACTATGCCTATAAACAGTGTAGGGCTGCACAATAAATTGAATGCAAATATTTTTTCATGCGCATTTTGTCTGTAAAGCTGGTTCTGTAATCAGCTGTAAATCTCCAGCACCTGCTTTCAGATGGAGCAGCTTTGACTACGCAGAGCTATAGCTTACTGACAAGCTACACAAAAATTGCAGACAATTTAATCTTAATTTGACCGATGTTCGCTTCTCGGTGCTCTATGGCACTGTGTTGTTGGTACATCTGAAAGTAGATATCATATTTAATAACACAATTCACTTCCTAACTTCAGTCAAGTGTCTGAAATAAATCCTTTATTGAGATGTTAACAATGTGCCGCTCTCGCCACTGGCTTGCATGGTTCGGGATCTGTAGAGCTGCGCATCGATTGAATTGCTCCACAGTGTTTGAGCTCTTAAGTTGTGATTATTAACCACGCTGAACTGAGCTGAACTTAAACTCTGAAAACTGAACTGACACTGTTTCAATTTACTATAATGTTCTATGTGAAGCTGCTTTGACACAATCCACATTGTATAAGCGCTATACAAAATAAAGGTGAATGTTATATAGTCGTGTGATCATTAGTCAAGCTGAATCAATGAATGCAGTTATTTTCTAGGTTTTTCCTTGATTTCCTAGGACGTTTATTTGTGGTGTATTTGCAATTTCCACACAAGAAAGCTCTCTGGCCTGTAGATGAGATTTACTCTTAAAAGAGTTCACAAATATATAGTGCAACTATTTCATAAATGTTCTCTGGACACGCTGATTTACTGTACTTATTGACATCCTTTCACAATTGAAACAGTGATTATATGATTGCTACCTCTTGATTTGTACTTCAAATTAGTATTTTCTGTTTAATTTTTCTAGATAAAATTGACTAACTTTGAAAGATGAGATTAGATTTTCTTATTAGATTTAAGAAAAATGTGGCTTGTTGAGAGTCAAAGCAAATTTTCCATACCAAAAATAATTTGTGCAAATATGTGTACCATCTCGCACTGTAAAAGATGCTGAATTCCACACAATTCCTTCATGTTATTCCAGCACAAATTAAGTTAACTTAATTGTTTTATGTTTAATCGACTTAAATTTGCAAAAACCTTGTGTTGTTTCAACTCATGTCGTTTAAATGGGTAGTTTGAACAAGCAGCAAAAGTCACTTTTACGGTTGATCCATGATCCATACGAATCACAACCACAATTCGGAACGCATGTAACCTGCGGATTAATAACTTGTTTTAAACTTGTAGGTTAATCCATCATTTATAACAATTTGCAGAGAGATCGCCTCCCGAGTCATTCAAATCACATGTATGAAAGCATTTTGGCTTTCCTGTAATATATAATGATGACAGAAAAAGTTGTGGGGGGACCTAAATGCTTTCATGGGTTATTAATTAAAGGTGTTTTCTGTCATTGTTTGTTTAGTCTGTATTAATGCATTCAGTGTAAAGCTGCACAATTAAACATTAAAAGATCATGATCTCAATTGAAACCCACGCAACATTGATAATGAATAATGATTTGCATATGTTTATTAATCCTTTGAAGCGCTGCATTCAAATCTGCGTTTGATTGAGAGAGATTCAGTTTTTACACTTTTTCAGTGAGTTACAAACAATTAAATAAGACAGAAGTACTGAGAGAACAGTTTATAGCTCAGATATAAACACTGATGTTTATGGTAAAGATTAAAATCACAGTTTAATGGAACTTGACGCTGGTGAATGTTGTAGCAATTACATTGTGTAACCAATGGGTGGCGGCAAACAACTATCAGAATTATGTCACTGAATAAGTTTTCAAAAATGATACACCTATAATAAACCATGAAGTTTCACGTGTGAATTGTTAAATCATAAATTGAAAATAAATATGATCTGTTGTACAAAATGTTCGATTTCTATATTTAGCATTATCAGCAACCGTAGCTGATAATCATTTTTCCTATTAAATATTTTCCTTTTTATTCAGCTGGTTCTTTCGTGACTTTTTTTTTAGCCAATTTAGCCTACCCAATTCACCTGTACCGCATGTCTTTGGACTGTGGGGGAAACCAGAGCACCCGGAGGAAATGCACCCCCGCGAATGCAGGGAGAACATGCAAACTTCACACAGAAACGCCAACTGACCCAGCCGAGGCTTGAACCTGCGACCCAGCGACCTTCTTGCTGTGAGGCGACAGCACTACCTACTGCGCCATGGCGTCGCCATTTAGCAGAAAATATTTATGTATAAATGGAAAGCAAATGACATTTGTCTCCTCCCTTTTTTGCTGATTCGAAAAATGGTCCAATCCATGACTCAAAAACCATAGTGTGATCCGCACCGTTTGTGTATGCTAAATTCCTTGCTATCATTTATACTTTTTTGTTAATGGTGTTTGATATGAAAAAGTGCTTCAAGTAACGCACAATATTCCTTGTGGCAAAGTCAGAGTAATAAATTAGGAAGCATTTGTCAAATGACAATTGAACTCTTAAACATTTAAGTTATGTATGTGGATAATTTTAATATTTCCAATCTTTTGCACTTTCTTTTTTACAGCTTAATATTTAAGCAATTTAATTTAAAGCTAAGTGGCGACACAGTGGCTCAGTGGATAGCACTGTTATTTCACAGCAAGAAGGTCACTGGTTCGAGTCTCCAATGGGTCGGATTGGCATTTCTGTGTAGAGATTGCATGTTCTCCCTGTGTTGGCGTGGGTTTCTCCTACAGTCAAAAGACATGCTCTATACATGAATTGAATAAGCTAAATTGGCCTTAGTGTATGTGGCCTTAGTGTATGTGTGTGGATGCAAGAGTGTATGGGTGTTTCCCAGTACTGTGTTGCAGCCATAAGGGCATACGCTGCATAAAACATATGCTGGATAAGTTGGTGGTTCATTCCGCTGTGGCGACCACTGATAATTAAAGGGACTAAGTCGAAAAGAAAATGAATGAATGAATTTAAAGCTAATATTTAACTCTGTGATGCACTTCAAGACAAGATAAACACTAATAACTAACTAAAAAGCTCTTTTATTTCACATTACAGTGATCACATGACCAGCCCAATACTCCTTGATAGCCACACTATTATTGGGCAATAAATGAATTATCTGTGCATTCTTTGATTGGTTTACTGATCTTTTAAATGTGAGTGTGTGTGTTTTTGTGTTGGCAGGTATTACAGAGGTGCCGTAGGAGCCCTGCTGGTGTATGACATAGCCAAGCATCTGACCTATGAGAACGCTGAGCGCTGGCTGAAGGAGCTGCAGGATCACGCTGACAGCAATATTGTTATCATGTTAGTAGGAAACAAAAGCGACTTGCGTCATCTGAGGGCTGTTCCTATGGATGAAGCCAAAGCATTTGCAGGTTAGTTCTGTGACGTGTTCATTAGTGTTGAGGAAGACATTTGTCAAGCTGCTCATACTTACACCCTAGTATTGAGTTTCTGGTTGGTCATTTCTCCTGGCAATTCAAAGGTATAGGATTACAGTGTAGTGAAAAAACTCTGATATTTAATTAAGTTTCGCTGTTTAAAGAAAAAAATGCCAGGTAGGGACTCAAGCACAGGGACTTCAATGTAAAATATCTATCAAAAGTTTTCTTTTTTAATTTTATGCTTTTATTAAGTACAGATAAAACTGATCAGAAGTGATAGTAAATATATTTATTAATTTTCCTTCGGCTTAGACCCTTAATTAATCAGGGGTTGCCACAGCAGAATGAACTGCCAACTTATCCAGCATATGTTTTACACAGCGGATGCCCTTGCAGCTGCAACCCAGTACTGGGAAACACTCATGCATTCACACACTCATCCACTACGACCAATTTAGTGTATTCAATTCACCTATAGTGCATGTCTTTGGACTGTGGGGGAAACCAGAGCACCTGGAGGAAACCCACGCCAACACGGGGAGAACATGCAAACTCCACAAATGTCATCTGGCCCAGCCGAGGCTCGAACCAGCGACCTTCTTGCTCTGAGATGACAGTGCTAACCACAGAGCCACTGTGTTGCCATGTTGAGTTAAATCTGAAGCGTTTAAAATGTATCCAAATAGAAAATGTCAGTTTTGTATTGTAGTATGTTTTTTTCAAAAGATTGTTTTTTTTATTAAATAAATGCAGCCTTGGTCAGCAGATAAAACTATATCTATATATATATAAAAAATAAACTCACTGACCTCAGATGTTTGAACAGTGAGTTCATCACGTATTTAAATGATCTGATTGACCTAACTTAAATAGTTTTTTTTTCTTTTTAAATGTTGCCTTTGTGTTTGTTGTATCTCAAACACTAACTCTGAGATAATAATAATTAAATAATATAAATAAATAATTAAGTAATATTAAATAAATTTTATTTAAAGTGCTGGGGGAAATTAATCATGATTAATCAATAATCACATCTAAATTTATTTATTTATTTTTTTGCAATAATTTAAGTGTGTGTACTGTTTATTTAAATGTTTATTTAGATACAAATGATATATTCAGTTTTAATATCTACAGTATGTAGGCGCAGTAGGTACTGCTGTCGCCTCACAGCAAGAAGGTCACTGGTTCGAGCTTCGACTGGGTCAGTTAACGTTTCTGTGTGGAGTTTGCTTGTTCTCCCTGCATTCGCGTGGGTTTCCTCGGGGTGCTCCGGTTTCCCCCACAGTCCAAAGACATGCAGTACAGGTGAATTGGGTAGGCTAAATTGTCCGTACTGTATGTGTGTAAATGAGTGTGTATGGATGTTTCCCAGA
>CAIGQZ010033112.1:31532273-31545707 GCA_903798205.1 Danio tinwini
TAATATGTAAACCAGTACTGACTGACGGGCACGCTCTGTATAAAGACTGTTCCCAGATCAGCTTCTGTACATGCAGTTTGAAGATAAGCGAAAGTGGACACTTTTGGATTTGGGTGTGTTTTTAAACAGACAAATACACTTAATAATATGCAAACATGTCTGTCTTGGCGTGTTTTATTTTTAAACAGAAATAATTTAGTTTTAAATAGGAATAAAGAGTTACGAAAGTAATCGAAAAGTGTCATCAAAAGCCCATCTCAAATGTGATATAATTGCAATTGCTATTTAAGAGAATCATGCTTTTGCTTAATTGTGGCTTGAAAGCACATTGAAATTAATATTAAAAGGCTGCATTCACTTAATTCCCATTAAAGCTATGTGTCAACTATTGCCCTTCACATGCAGCCTCTGAATCAGTCCAGACCAGTCATGGTGCTGACTGATGGACGCACTCAGTTAGACACTGTTCCTAGATCAGCTTCTATACACCCAATTTAAAGAGGAGCGAAAGTAGACATTTTTGGATTCGGGTGTGTTTTTAAACAGACAAATACTCAATAATATGCAAACGTGTCTGCCCTGGCGTGTTTTATTTTAAACACAAAAAATTTTGTTTTATATGAGCATAAACAGTTACGAAAGTAATCGAATGCTTTAAGTATAGATCTGTGCTTTCTTAAAGTGTCTTCCTTTATGACCAAACAAAACAGTGGATCAAAATGACCAAACAAAACAGTGCATCAAAATGACCAAACAAAACAGTGCATCAAAATGGTATAATTGCAAGAGCTGTTATTATGCTTTATTTTTGAGATTCGCTCCTCTTCACTAAATAACTATAGTAACTTTAATCAATATTAAATACAGTGAATAAAAAGTGAACAAGATTTTATGATTGATTTAATTTCTCTATCCGGAGGGTATAATATGGAGGTTTTTTTATATCCTAATATTGACAGGCATGTTATTATTATTATTATTAATAATAATATTATTATTATTGTCATTAGTGAATTTCAAATAACTATGATAAAGAAGTATTTAATTATACACTTATTATTTATGCTTTTTTTTGGTGCCTTTTTAAAAATTTGCAGTAATAACAACAATAATAATAATAATGGCACATATTTTATGATGTGCTTTATTTAAACGTAGTGCTGACATATACAAACAAAATAACACTGCAGCCAAAGACAAAATTACAAACTTGCATAACAAAATCACAGCAATAAATCACATTGGAACAATCTATTAAAACAATATGCAAAATTACAAATTGCAAAATTATCATAATACAAATGATAAGGTAAATAACAAATTAAACTGATGTTGTTATGTTACAGAAATCTTAAAAGAAAGATAAGAATTAACTAAAACTATAAAGCGAGCAATGCCAACCTAGACACATTGACTGGACAATTGGCAGTCTTTTTTTTATGTTGTTACTTTATGCTATTATTTCACCTCTTATTTAATTTTTGAGGTTAAAACAATCTTATTTTTATTGCTGCATGCATGTTTTTTAATCAGAAATTATCACATATCTTGGCAGTTTTTATGAGATTCAATTTCAGCTAATGCTAACCATAACCAGAGGTCGCTTGTATGTTATCAAATATTACCTCTAGGTGGCGTCAAACTCCATGCTACTGCATCGCTCTGCTTTTTTGCCTGTAAATGAAAACTTTAAAAGTTTGCCACATTGATATTGTGTTTTTATTTGTTTTGTTTTTTATTTGGAGCTTTGCTTTTCTTTTCTTTTGTTATTTATTCATGTTCTTTTGTTTGGTGTGGGAAATCCCTCTCTTCAGCCACAGTTACACTGTTCATTTCTATGTGTCTCAATGAACAGCAGCTGAAGTTGTTCCACTGTCAGTGTCATACATGAAAAGATCACGTTTAACAATCAACCCACCGTAACGGCGATCTCTGCCCGACTCTCTCTCATACAGAAATCTACCGTATCGTGTCCCAGAGGCAGATGTCAGGGCGTGGAGACGACGGCTTCTCCCCCAGCTCCAAAGTGGTTCCTATTACTGTGCAGCCCACACAAAATTCTGGCAAGCAGAGTGCCTGCTGTCAGAATAACTGAGCTGCCACAGCGCCACCAGGGGACCCGGGGAAAAGCAGCAACTTTGTTTGGGCTGGGCTACAAGGTTGATCGTGTCCGACTGCGCTGTATTTTCAGTCGGAGAGATGATGATGATGATGATGATGAGAAATTGAAGCAATGAATGGACTTGCTCAGAACTGACTTGTTTTTAGACTAATTAGAAATGAGCAGTTAGCTGGAGCGCTCAGACGTGGCTGCTCTCTTTTATTTTCTGGCACTTTTTGTCAAAAAACAATGGGCTGGAAGAACCAGGAAAGTGCTTGGATTGCGTAATGCTACTTTTTATTAAAGGTATAGCTCACCCAGAAATGAAAATTCATCATTTACACACCCTTAAGTGGTTTGAAACCTTTAGGAGTTTCTTTTTGTTTCTGTCAAACACGAAAGAAGATGATTTGAAAAAAGTCGGAAACTAATAGCCATTGACATCCATGGTAAATAAATAGATAAACAAAATACTGTGGAAGTGAATGGCTACCAGATTCCAACAGTCTTCAAAATGTTTTCAGAAGATTGAAACTGTTTCTGTTGAACACAAAAGAAGATGATTTGACTGGTAGCCATTGACATTCATTGTAAATAAATAAATAAATAAATAAATAAAATACTGTGGAAGTGAATGGCTACCAGATTCCAACAATCTTCAAAATGTGTTTTATAAGAACGGAACTCAAAATAGGTTTTAAAGAGAGGGACTAAACATCTTTCAAACCTTTATCAGTTTCTTTTTGCTTCTGTTAAAAAAAAATGATTATTTGAAAAATGTCGGAAAATGGTAGCCATTGGCATTCATAATAAAAATATAAATTAATAAAATACTGTGCAAGTGAACGGCTGCCAAATTTTAACAATCTTCAAAATATTTTCAGATGAATTAAAATGTTTCTGTTTAACGCAAAAGAAGATCATTTGAAAAATGTTGAAACTGGTAGCTATTGACATTCATAGTAAAAAATGAATAAAAAATACACCTGGAAGTGAATGGCTACCAGATTCCAACACTCTTCAAAATGTTTTCGGAGGTAACCATTTCTGTTGAACACAAAAGAAGATGATATAAAAAATGTCGGAAACTGGTAGCCATCAACTTCCATAGTAAAAATATAAATAAATAAAATACTGTGGAAGTGAATGGCTACCAGATTTCAGCAATTTTCAAAATGTTTTCAGAGGAAGGAAACTTAAGATAGGCTTCGAAGAGAGAGGGACTGTCTTTTAAACCTTTACTAGTTTTTTGTTGTTGTTTCTGTCTAATACAAAAGAAAATGATTTGAAAAATGTTGGAAACTGGTAGCCATTGACATCCATAGTAAAAAAATGAATAAAAAAAAAATACACATGGAAGTGAAAGGCTACCAGATTCCAACAATATGTTCAATATGTTTTCAGATGAAAGAAACTTAAAATAGGTTTTGAAGAGAGGGACTAAATGTCTTTCAAAGGTTTATGAGTTTCTTTTTGTTTCTGTTGAACACAAACGGAAAAAGATTTGAAAAATGTTGGAAACTGTTAGCCAATGATATCTATAGTAAAAATATAAATAAATAAAATACTGTGGAAGCGAATGGCTACCGAATTCCAACAATCTTCGAAATGTTTTTAGAAGAAGGTAATTCAAGACAGGTATTGAAGAGAGGGACTAAATGTATTTCAAACTTTCATAAGTTTCTTTTTGTTTTGTTGAACAGAAAAGAAGATGATTTGAAAAATGTTGGAAACTGGTAGCCATGAACATCCATAGTAAAACTATAAATAAGTAAAATACTGTGGAAGTGAATGGCTACCAGATTCTAACAATCTTCAAAATGTTTTCAGAAGAAAGAAACGTTGTCTGTTGAACACAAAAAAAGATGATTCGAAAATTGTTAGAAACCGGTAGCCGTTGACTTCCATAGTAAAAATGTAAATAAATAAAGTACTGTGGAAATGAATGGCTACCAGATTTCTACAATCTTCAAAATGTTTTCAGATGAAAGAACGTCAAAAAAGGTTTTGAAGAGAGGAACTAAATGTCTTTCAAAGGTTTATGATTTTCTTTTTGTTTCTGTTGAACACAAAAGAAGATGATTTGAAAAATGTTGAAAACTGGTAGCCATTGACATCCACCGTATTTTATTTATGTATTTTTTACTATGAAAGTTAATGGCTACCAGATTTCAAGTCTTTAAAATGTTTTCAGAAGAATGAAACTGTTTCTGTTGAACACAAAGGAGAATGATTTGAAAAATGTCTGGAACTGGTATCCATTGACATCTATAATAAAAAATATAAGTTAATAAAATACCATGAAAGTGAATGGCTACCAGATTTCAACAATCTTCAAAATATATTTTAGAAGAAAGAAACTTAAAACAGGCTTTAAAGAGAGGAACTCAATATCTTCCAAACCTTTATTAGTTTATTTCTGTTCTGTTGAACAAAAGAAGATGATTTGAAGAATGTCGGAAACTGGTAGCCATTGACGTCCATAGTAGAAAATGCATTTAAAAAAATACACCTGGAAGTGAATAGCTACCAGATTCCAACAACCTTTAAAATGTTTTCAGAAGAAAGAAACTCAAAACAGGTTTTGAAGAGAAGGACTAAATGATTGAATTTTCATTTTTTTGGGTGAACTATCTTTTTTCTGATCACAAATGGGATTTACTACTCATATTCAACATAAAATATATTTTTTGTTTTTTTAGTGTTTCAGCGCAGAAGTAATCTGCCAGCTTTCCCATGCATCTCTATACCTGAGAAATTCACACTGTGGTCATCATAGCCGCTGGTTTTTGGTCAATTTTTTTTACATGGTTGCTGCTGTGACCGCTTTTATTGTGGTATTTATTGCAAATATGGTCTTGTTCTGGTTATGTGGTAGTTTTGCTTTTTTTTTTTGTTTGTTTGTCATGCTTATTTTTTTTCCATCACTAGATTATTGATCGGCATTTTTAAAGGGTTTCTCCTTCCAGTCATGGCACTCATTGTTATGAGCACTGGGAGTGTTGTCTGTGGATCAGAGTAATGTTAATAGGTTAAGTTAATAGATGCACATGTTTGTAGTGTTTGATAATGGCATAGTACATTCAGAATTAGGGTTGGGAATTATCTCATTTTCAAATGTTTTTTATTATATTTTCATGACACCAATTATAGCTATTTTTAACTTGTATGCATTCTTATGCATAACCATCATCACTTATAGATATACAAAATAAGTATAATACTGCTTTAAATTATTATTACCTTTTCCATATGTTTAATTGTTGTGTTATTACTTTTTTTTCTGTGCACAAAAAATATATATTCATGCCTAGGCCTGTCACAATAATCAATTTATTGACTTATGCAATACTTGGAGATGACCTCAATAGTTTTTCCATTGCAATATATATTTACAAATTCACCAATAATGTTAAAGTCATTTTACAATGACATTTACATTCTACCTTTATAGAGGCTTTATAGTTAACATTTATAATTGGATATTTACCTATTATGACATTTAATTGTCTATAAATAATAGGATATTTACCTTTTTAACATCCAATTATAGAGTCTAAATAACCTTAAGAATAAGTATTTTAAAGTGTTCATGGCTATTTGCATTATTATGCTGTTAAATTTTCATTATATAGTCAGTGGCATGAAATGATCTCAAAATGACAGTGATATCGCTTATCGCAACAATTTCTCTTACAATATATCACACAACAAAAGTTCCTTATTGTGACAGGCCTGTTCATGCCATGATTTACAGAAGACATTCATAACAATCTCATTCTGTGTATCAAAGGTTATATACCAAATACTCTTGAGGCATATTTAGAGCTAGAATCATTTAATGTTATATTAAAAGACACTTTACGGATTAGAGTTAAGCCCCAAGATACTAATTAATTGTTATAGTGAATCTTTATGCTTTGTTACTATCCTTCAAACCATCCTTCAAAGTTTTACTGATCTGTCAAGAAAATATTAATAAAATTTAATATGATCACTTGTTCAGAATATGTATGTATTTTTATTATTTAAAAAATCTGTTATGTTGAATTATAATGGACATTAGAGTTTCTACAGGTTTCATGAAGTCAAATTTAAGACCTTTTTAAGACCACTAAATTTTAGGCTTACTAAGGTTAAACGCTAAGGATTTTTTTCTAATGGCCCATTTAAAATATATAAAAAAAACATTAAAAACAAATGTTATTGTAAGGAAGACAATTAAAACATATTGGAAAATCCAGTTAATTAATAAACTTTTTATTTATTTATTTATTTTTTACTTTTATTGATGGAATGTTAGTGATTGGATGGGTGTTGGTCCGATTGGGTAGCTTTATATGGACATAGGATTATTAAAACCTGTTTAAAATTATTTAAAACCTACAGCACAATTTTTCTGTGAATTTAAGTGACCCCGCAGATACCCTGTCAGTACACTAACTTGCAATGTTTCGTTTTCACTTTAAAATATGATTCACTTGCTTTTCGCATGCTTTTTATGCATTTAAAATCACTTTTGTAAATTTGATTTTATGCAGACAAAAATTTGTCTTTAAGCCATTTATCATTACATTAGACAATAAATATTTACGATTAAAAAATTTAGAAACTCAGATTTTGCGATTCAAAAGCATAAATAAACAGGGAAAAAATAAAAACATGAATGACAAAATACGAAAAACTGCTAATTTACAGATATTTTTTACAGTGAATATATTTATACTTTTTGACCCTTTTCCCCATCCTCAAATTGCATAACATATTACAAAAATGTAATTGTTATTGTATTTTACAAAAAACATTTTACATAATTTTTATGAACTAATAATGAACAATTCATGTAAAGTGTTTACTAATACTGTGTTATTAAAATCCAAATTCATGCTTGTTAACATTAGTTAATTCACTCCACGTTAACAAAAACAGAACAGCTTTAATGTTTACAAGGACTAATAAATACTATAATGGACTTTGGAATGATTTGAATGACGCGTCTCTTTTTTGTTTTTATTTAAATCAGCTCTTAAAACTCATTTCTTTTTCATTTGTATTTGACACCTGATCTCACTAACAGGTTATCTTAATTTTTATGCCAGTAGTTTATCTATATTTTATCTTATATTGTATGTATTTTATACTGTTATGCTTGCTTTGTTGTATATTTCTGTACAGCACTTTGGCTCACTTTTGTGTTTTTTAAGTGCTCTATAAATAAAGTTTGACTAATGCATAAACTAATACAACCTTATTGTAAAGTATTACCATTTTATTCTTTGTTAAGACGGTAAAGAGTAAAATATTTGTTTGCATTTAATTTATTAACATTTAACACTGAAAAAAACAACCAAAAAAACAGAATCACGAAGTAACTAATACACTTTATGAATTAAAATAATCATAGTTTACTCAAATCTTTAATTTTAAGTAATTTCTTTTTAATTCACATCACTACTCCTAACCTCAGATGTGGGTCAGATGTTTGTTTTTTCTTTCTTTCTGTCTATATTTGACTTTCTGTGGCATGTGCATGATTGGCTTTGCTTTGGCTTTCTCTGGTTGTTGTCTTTGACTAATAGTCCTTTTTTTCCTGCTTGGAAAAACGAGCAGCAGGTGGGATTTGGTTAAGAGGATCTTGACCATATTATATTGCGAAGCGGGTGAAGTGATGGCGTGTGATGTACTGCTGGGGTTTTCTTCCTGGAAGTCAATTCCTCTTCGGCTACCCTTGTTATATCTGCGCATGTAACTTGAAGAGCAGCAGGTCTCTTGAGATCTCACTCACTGTCCCGTCTTTTCTATCCTCTACGCTTTTGGTGTGGTTTTTGTATTATTTATCTTTCCATATGTTTGCTGTGGTGTTAAGATCCTCCTTGCCTCAGGACGGGACCGCCGGCGTGTTTATTTTTGGCTTTATAGTTGCATTGCAATTTGTGTTTAAAGACATGAGGTGCTTCCCTAAATGCCCTGCCTGTAAGATTTATGCTAATGCCGTCAATCTGTTATGCTGAATATCAGCCGTTTAGCTGGAGTCCTTGATAATTACTGCTTTGGGAAGATTCTGTCATCGTGCCTGTTCTTTTCCCAGTGGGACTTCTGAACAAAGGAGAATGAATGCTGCAAATACATTTAATACATTTTCAGTGAACATGCATGATTATGATCTGTTGTTGTGTTTTTTTTATTTTTTTAAAGCCTTGATTTATTTTACACAGACACATGGAAACTTGACAACTTTTGACCAATGACTTCCACATGACCTTTCCAGTTGCTTGAATACTGGATAAGGAAAATCGGGGTATAGAAAGATTGCACTCACAAAGAGCAATTTCTAGTTGATAAAATATTTATAAGCTTTTTGAAATGTTATTAATTTCCGTGACTTTTTTTTTCAGGGGATTTTTTTTTTTTCAATTCTCTGACGCTCTCATTGCTGTGGGAATGCGTCTGGTTTTTAGATGCTGTTTGGTAAAACTTTACATGAAGAGGGTGTTCAGGAAGTCCTTTATAATGTGAATGAGATTTTATGCAATGCTTATGATAAGGGTGTACTCACACTAGGCTATCCGAACCATGATCAGGCACGTTTGACACCCATTTCGTAGTTCCTTTGACAAGTGTGAGTGCTCCAAATCAGGCCCACATGCAGTTCAGTTGGCTGGCCAGAGCATCAGGCCCAGGTGTGCCAGAGCATGGTTCGGTTGGGCTTTGGTGTGTTACGCTTGTAGTATGTGTGCAAAGTGCACCTGAACTCAAAACTAAAGACGCAATGTCACTTTTAAGGGACTATTTCATATGGATTTAATAATCATTCTTACTTTTCAATAAATGCGAACTGTCATATGAGTACACCCTAGGTGTCATTTGCTCATTTATGTCATTTTAAATGCAAAGATGACACAGTTTGTTATGACAACTTGACATAAACAAATACATCATAACCTGTCTTTATTGTTTTCATGACAACTTGACATTACAAAGACAACAAAACTTGTCATAAATCTTTCATAAACATGATCGCCATTATAATAGTGTCAGGAATATATTTCTTATGGCGTTTTCAGTGGAACAAACTGTATTTGTCATTAAAATGTCTCATTAAAAGTGTCAACTCTGTCAAATCATTTTAAAGAGCGTTATTAATATTAATTTTAATGACAAATTCAGAATGTACCACTTCAGTTGAGGTCAAAAAACTTAATGATGCTGTTATAAAATTCATGACATATTTATAATGGCTTCATGACAATCATGTTTATGACAAGTTTTGTTGCCTTGGTAATGTCAAGTTGTCATAACAAAGACAAAACCAGGTTGTGATGGATTTGTTTATGTCAAGTTGTCATAACAAACAGTGTAATCTTTACAATAAAAAATGTCAACTGAGTGAATGACACCTAATGATGGTTGTTATAAGCATCTCATTCACATTTATGACATAGGTCATATCATGATTATAAAGGTTTCATGACAGTCTTATTACAGGTAAAGTGTTACTCACTGTTCATTTAGCATTTTCAGTGTATTTCATCAACGCTTCAATGAATAACATCATAAATAAAATCGGTTTTGTTTTAGATTACCAGGGGTCTGATTCATACAATTTCCATAAAAACCTTCCTAAATAGATAGGTACACCAGAATAAATGTTAAATTATTTATTAATGATTATGGCTCATATGTTGATTTCAAGTTGTTCAATTAATTCAATATTTAAGTTAAATATGTTTACTAAGAAATGACTTATATCTGCGCACATTCTGCTGTCAAGTTTTTATTTTTAATTTTTTTATAAATCAAATCTTTTGCTTGGGAAGTTGGGTATGCACATTTTGTGTGTAAGCCACATTTATAAATCAGGCCCCAGGTGTGTGCACCTATACAATAAAGTATTGGTTCATATTTATTAGATTAAATTATTCATCCTCATATAATTCTTGAGCACAATTAAATATATCAGGATCATAAATAGGATCATAAAAATGGTGCATTTATTTATAAAATTGTCTTTATTTATTTAAATTATAACACCGTTGCTGATTTTGAGTGAATTATTTCTTGAAATACCTTGTGATTCCCATCCCTAGTCATATTACAGATTTAGATCATTTTTTGTGGGGTGACTTTTATGTTATTTATTTTTATATATGATTTTATAATTGAATTTATTTTTAGTGTTTTAGCACCGGTTTCCCCCACAGTCCAAAGACATGCGCTTTAGGTGAATTGGATGAACTAAATTGGCCGTAGTGTATGAGTGTAAATGTGAGAGTGTATGGGTGTTTCCCAGTACTAGGTTGCGGCTGGAAGGGCATCCGCTGTGTAAAACATATGCTGGAATAGTTGGCGGTTCATTCCGCTGTGGCGACGCCTAATAAATAAGGGACTAAGCCGAAGGAAAATGAATGAATGAATGTTTTACTCTATAATTAGTGTTTTAACTCATCAGGTGTGCAATGATTTCCCAGTGATAGGTTGCAGCTCTAAGGGCATCCACTGCGTAAAACATATGCTGGATAAGTTGATGGTTCATTTCGCTGTGGCGACCCCTGATTAATAAAGGGACTAAGCTGAAAACAAAATGAATGAATGAAGGTGTGCAATGAACATAGTTTGAGGCAGCATTAAGAGGATCGGAAAGAAAGTTCATTCACACATTACAATTTTAAAATTATCATTTATCATTTTGATTAGTACTGTTTTTTTAGATTAGTACTTTTTTTTTTTTTTTTTTTTACTTTTGACTGAGTTATTTTGTAAATAGCCTAAGATTTCAATTTCTACTCAGAGCACAGATTCAGGTCAGATTTGTATTTTTTTGCATGCTCATTTGGCATTTTTCTAAGCACTTTAACATGTCAAATTAGGTCCAGTTTTGTTTTAAATCATCACATGTGTGACCACCAGATTTAGGCCTGAATTAACAGGACAATAAAGTTTTTAATCATTCATTCATTTTCTTTTCAGCTTAGTCCCTTTATTAATCTGGGGTTGCCACAGCGGAATGAACCGCCAACTTATCCAGCATATGTTTTATGCAGCGGATGCCCTTCAAGCTGCAACCCATCACTGGGAAGGTTTTTAATCATTGATTTAAAATTTCTTAAATTGTCATTTGTGACCCTGGACTACAAAACTTGTCTCATTGAAATTGCCATTACTCTGTCAAATCATTTTCAACAGCATCATTGATATATTTAATGAAACTTCAATGACAAATTCAGCATGTACTGGTTTTTAGACGCTGTTTTAATCCCTTTTCAGTAACAATTTACTTGAAGGGGGTGTTCATAAGACTGTCATGAAACCTACATTGAGCCATTAAGCATTGTGCTTATGATATTGCTTATGAAACAGTGTTTTTAAAAGTCTAAACACTTTATTTATATAGTGTACAACCAAGCACATGTGGTCAGAACACAAACGAGTCGCAAGTATTAAAGTATTTAGTGTTTCTCATGCGTCTGCTCACGCTCCGCCTCTTTGCCCTTGTATGGTATGCTCCGGTTGGTGCAATGACACGGTAATAAAATGGCAACGGTTGGCCACGCTTCTTTTGGGTTCTTCATAAACCTATGGGTGACGTCACGGATACTACGTCCATATCTTTTACAGTCTATGGCCGCAACACGCCGGATCCGGCACTTCTGAAATCTGATCCAGCACCTCATTTTACCAATCCCCCTCCTCATAGCTCTCCTTTAACCCAAGTACTGCACTTGAAACGATTTTATGCAAGCTTATGACAACTGTTATCAAGTGTCATTTGCACAGTTATGTCGTTTTGTATTCAAATTGACTGTTTGTTATAACAACTTGACCTAAATACAGCACAACCTGTCTTTATCTTTGTCATGACAACTTAACATTACCAACTTGTCATAAATCTGTCATAAACATGATTGCCATTATAATTGTCATGAAATTTTTTCTGATGATGTTTTCAGTGGAACAAACTGTATTTGTCATGAAAATCTATCATTAAAATTGGTATTGCTCTGTCACATGATTTTTAAGAGCACCATTAACAACAAATTCAGCTTGTACCACTGTAGTTGAGGTAAAAACATTAACGATGCTGTTATAAAATTCATTACATAATTATAATGGCTTCATGACCAACATGTTTATGACAGAAGTATGACAAGTTTTAGTGTCTTGGTAATGTCAAGGTGTCATGACAAAGACAAAAAGTTGTGATGTATTTGTTTGTCAAGTTGTCATAACAATCAATGTCATCTTAGCATTTATGTCATGATTAGAAAGGTTTCATGACAGTCTTCTTAAATGTAGTGTCACCCACTGTTCATTTAGCATTTTCTGTGTATTTCATTAATGTTGGAAAATAACATTATTAAGATTCCCATTTATACTCAGAGCACAGATGCAGGTCAGATTTGTAGCTTTTTTGCATGTTCATTTGTTGTTTCTATTCACTTTAATATTTCAGATTGAATCAAGATTTAATTTTGTTTTAAATCATCGGGTGTGTGACCACCAGAATTTAGGGTTGAATTAACAGGACAATAAAGTTTTTAATCATTGATTTAACATTTCTTAAATTGCCTTTTGTGTTTCATGGGTATGTTTTTGCCAAAAATACATTGTATGGGAGAAAATGTATTTAATTGTCTTGACAAAAAAATCAGTATATTAAGTAAAGATCACGTTCTATGAAACTATTTTTAAAATTTCCTTCTCTTAATACATAACTTCATTTCTAGTTAGTAAAATGCATTGCTAAGAATGAAATTTGGACAAATTTAAAGGTGATTTTCTCAGTATTTCATTCATTTTCCTTCGGTTTAGTCCCTTAATTCATCAGGGATTACCACAGCGGAATTAACCACCAGCTTATCCAGCATATGTTTTACGCAGCGGATGCCCTTTCAGCTGCAACCCAGTGCTGGGAAACACCCATACACATTTTTCCACACACATACACTATGGCCAATTTAATTTATTTAGTTCACCTATAGCACATGTGTTTGGACTGGGGGGCAAACCGGAGCACCCAGAAGAAACCCACGCCAACACGGAGAGAACATGCAAACTCCACACAAAAATACCAACTGGCCTAGCCGGGACTCGAACCAGAGACCTTCTTGCTGTGAGGCGTCAGTGCTAACCATTGAACCACTGTGCCGCCCTGTTTTTTGTTTTTTATATTTTTATTAATTTATTTATAAATAAACAGTCATAATTGAATTAAATTTTAGTGTTTTGCAGTGTAATTAGTGTTTTATCTTATCAGGTGTGCAATGAACAGAAATCAGGGCTGCATTAAGAGGATCATAAAGAAACTGTTCATTCATACATTAAAATTTCATACT
>CAIGQZ010033112.1:31548964-31563407 GCA_903798205.1 Danio tinwini
AAAGGAGCGTTTTATTAATTTGTTTGCGTTGTGAGAAAATGCAGCACATTTTCGTAAATTGTTTGTGTTGGGAGAAAATGCAGCGCGTTTTATTAATTTGTTTGCATTGAGAGAAAATGTAGTGTGCTTCCGTAAATTGTTTGCGTTGTGAGAAAATGCAGCACTGTTTCATAAATTGTTTGCTTTTGTATTAATTTGTTTGCATTGTAAGAAAATGCATTGTGTTTTTTAATGTCGATGTGTTGTGAGAATTTGTGAAGATGTGAACTGATGAAGATCCTTTCTTAATTTGCTATAGTGTTTTTTATGTAATTGCATGTGTTTTAAGCTGAAGCACGTTAAGCTCTCTCGGCTACCATAAAATGGAAAAAAAGGGAACCTTTATTCACTCGGCTACTGTATGAGGTGTTAAAGGACAAGCACACAACACTTCTGAGCGCTTCTAGTATGCAAAAAATGCAGTATTGAGGCACAAAGTTGAAGTGACTAAAATACCCCCAAATGCTATAAAATATTTCTGCCATTTAATGCACGCTTCAAAACGGCACGCTTTAAAATATACGCCTTTGAAACCCCCGCCCCACTCGTTTTATGCTGTCAGAAGTGTGGATTTTTTTTCTAACTTTCATAAATAAAAATTCTATAGTTTTAATCATTTTAGTAGAAATCAACTTCATGCGCTTTTTTAGAAATATATTAACTTTTTTATTTTAATTTATTAATTAAAAAACAAAACGTCTCGAAGTTACTTATAAATATGTTTGCTTCATTAAAGATATTCATAAATAACATCCAGATACTGACCTCTTCCTCTGTCTATGAAATAATAATGCGTGTTAGCAAAATAGAATCTTACGAAACAGCTTTAAGACATTTTTTCCCTTTTTAAGTTGCTTTGTATAAATGCTGTGAGGAAGAACGTAAACAGACACGGTGGTATTTCTCTAGTCATGAATTATTCTTTTTTTTTAACTTAAAGCTCATTTTTGATGAAGGAAAAAAAGGCAAAACAATTAGACATTGGTTGGGTGGCCATTTTTACATTCAAATACATCATTTGCCCTTTTTTACTATACTGAAAGGCATTATAATTGCTTAAGTGCATCATGTATATGTTCTCTGGTGATTCTATGAAATGGACGCTGCAGTGGTTATAGATAAATACATGCAGCTTCACTATCTGCTATGTAAGAACATATAAGGGTATATACTGTTCGCATAAAAAAACAAACATTACCAAGGCTTAAAAAAATGCAAATATATCCATAATTCGGCTCATAAGTTTGCAAACCCCCTTCAAGAATTTCTAAATGCATTTGATTCTTTTTAGTACATCCCTGAAGAATAATCCACAAGACAAAACTGCTTGCATGGCCTTGTTTAGTATCGTGCGTATGTGTATGTGTGTGTGTTTCCTCCTCGAGCATCAATGACTGTTTGCGATATTTTGAGTGCAGAAGCAGCTCACAGTTCTTGACAAACATCCTCCGAGTTCTTTGGTTTCCCAGCATGCTCTGCACATTTGAGCTCTTCCTTACAATGTTGCTCCCTGGGTTTGACACTCGGGACAATCGAAGGGACTCGTGCAGCTTTCACAAAAAGGCTGGAAACAATCACAGACGCTCAAGGACAAAACGCATCGTATATACCTAGGCTATACATTTGAATTAGATGCTTTAATTATCACATATTCAGGTCAGTACTAAAAATAAATATCTTTTTTAGCACCTTCTAAACAAAAGACTCTGCTAGGGGCCTGTAAACATATGAGCACGACTGTATCGGGCCGGTTTGTGCATTAGATAACTTTATGTTGGGTATAACGCGTGGAAAAATAAACTGGTGTCGCTGTACGGCATTACATTAAACACCAGCTGTAATCCTCACTAAAGATCTCTGTAGTAGTACAAGTGGCTCTGTTATATTTTATCTACACAGGCTGTTCAAAGGTTAATAATGCTCTGTAAAATAATTTCCCAGCATGCACAACCCAAAAAGGAAGCTGTTGAATAACTATTTAACAACACCACGTAATTACTGCAACCAAAAAAATCAAATAAGATTCACAGTGGTTCTTAATATTACGCTTCACGTTACGACACATTCTTGTTAGACCTGTTAAGACTCTAAACTAGAGCACTTCTGCTTGAGAATCTATGGCCGTGTGTTGTGACCACTCCCCCTTCTCTGTCAGAATGGCTCTTTTTCTTTTGCACTGGCAGTTATTATTTTGGATTAGGCATAACAATAGTGCCCTTGAAATGAACGACGAAGGAATTTACCAGTGGAAATGAGGCAATTGGACGGATGTGCATTTTAAATAAATGTTGTGTTTAATTCTTTGTGCATTCAATAGGGTGTGTAGATTTGTTTAATCTTAAAATATATCATCATAACCATTTGCATTCAGTATATCAAAGCAAATCCTGTACAAAAAAATACTAAACTACACAAATTCCTTCCCCTATTGATTGTGATAACCCTAATTTTTTTGGTTATGTATTTCTTCTGAAGCGCTTTCAGATTTGGGGGCGTTCCGCTTTATTCGATTTCTATTGGGATGAAGCCTTATTACGCAATATCACAAGTAGGCTATTAGACACTAGTACTATATTTTCAGAATTGCTTCTTATATAGCAAATAGATTTAATGATATGCCTATGGTAGTCAGTCTTTACTATACATCTCCCTAAATGTCAATAAATATAGTCTTATTCCTATCAAATAAATAATACTCAAAAAAGGTTTTGCTGTGTAAAGTCTTTAACAGGTAAAACAGCTCTCCGCTTCATAGCCTGCATTGAATAATATCTCACTCTAAATACACTGCACCATTGATTCAGGCTACATTCTTCGAAGTATATCATCACTATATTAATGAGTTATGAAAAAAATAATAATAATGAAATAAGTTGAAGTGCTGCATTTTGAGATTGGGATTACTGCAGGGGTTTTTATCATGTAATTGTGCATGGCTTTAAAGATTTCTTAGGGTTAGCAACCACTGCGAAGTATTTTTTTGTAACAGTGCATTTTTTGGGATAAAGATAAACTTGTTTTATTAAGACGTTTATTGCCGTTTCCTGCATACGCTGACCTGGTGACCTTAAAAAGAGGCAGGAAAACAAAAGTATTTTATTGACAGACAGATATTCTGAATCGGATTGTAAAATTCGAGCGGTTACATTTTTGCATAATTCAGTTTTATAAACGGATTTGGTTTATTTATTTATTTTTTACAAATGACCGAAATGCATTAGCATGCATTCCTTCAATGGACGAGCGTCTGTCCCTGATCAGTGCTGGGGATTTGAAGAATCAGAAATGACGGTAAGAAAAACCTCCGTTCAATACCATCATATTGTTGTAAAAGAAATCCAAAATGAACGTCTAAAGACTGCGACATTTAGAAGGCTTTTTCAACCGTGCAAATACAACCAACTAACTCAAATATAACCCAAGTGCAACAATAACCATAATATTTGCCATTTGAGATATAGCTGTCGACAAATGCACATGCTTTTCGATTGCAAATGCTGCTGTGTTCTTCAAAATAAGGTGCTTTTTTAGGAGCTTTAATTTGTTAAGCCTTTTCAGTTTCATCTCTCACAACCGAGAGTCACTTAAAGGAAAAATATACTTCAATTAAAGTAAGTACCTTATTAAACTGATGCTTAAACAAAGTACTTGTTCTCTTAAACAAACAAAAAAAAAACACTATCAGGCGCTACTGCGTCCTTAACACATAAATTGAGGCAAACAACTATTTGAACAGTCAACTCAGCGTCAAAAAGTTTTTCAGAACTAATATTAAAAGAGGCTAATGGCTCAAAGGTAAATACAATCACAAGCTTACCCTAGCATCTCTTCTAACACCGCGCACATGTGGCAATGCCGCTGAGAGGCTCGATGGGGGAAAAACTGACCCATTTCAAACAGTACATTTTCTTCAGTCTTTTGTAGCGAGAGGGTTAATAAAAAAAGACAGTTTCCCAAACTTCGAATGCTCTAATCCCCTATTCCGAAATCCCCTAGCCTGCAATGAGACAGGCAGTGGGTGTGTAATTTGATTCAGCTTGAGCGGCCACCAAATTGGGCGTTTCCCCCCCCTTCCTTTCTTTCTTGTCAATTACAATTGTCTGATTTCATTGTGGAGTTCAAGGTTGTTCTGCAATTGGCTGCTTGTGACCGTGCACTGGCAGGGCCGTCTCGAGGGGGTCACGGCAGGATGTCCCGCTCGTGAAGGAAGACTCCATGGAAACTTGCCTCTCGTTGCACATTAAATTTCCACTTTTTCCTGCTATGCTGAATAAAAATGCATGGGGTCTATCTAGTCAGCTTTCACTCTCTACCCAGCCTCTTTTTGAAATAAAATCTGCTCTTGGTTTTTTTTTTTTCCACCCCGATGGCAGGACAAAAGAGGCCCCTTTTCTTCCCATTGGGAATAGCAGAACGGGAGCGAGCGATCAACAGGAGGGGCCCCAGCTGCACCTAGTTTAGCCCCCTGCGCCGCGTCTCCTCCGTCCTCATTCACGCCACTGTACGCCACCCCTCCTTACTCCTACAGCAGTTGCTTTGCACCTGGACTCTGATGTATGGCTAATTATCAGCTCCTCCTAGGGCAGGCCATGTCGGGGCGCTCCAGGGATTGTACCACCACTGCGACAAAACAATATACTCGCTGGGAGGAGCTCCGAAGCTCGCTAGTCATTACAGCATATGCACAGAGCCGTTGGTAGAATTGGAGCACAAGTCCCCCCCTCTGACATTCTGACCCTCAAAAGAGAGGGGAAAAAAACTTAATGGAAAGTACGATAAGCAACACCTGCCTCAGTGCTGACGCTTTGCAACTCAAATGCAGGGCACTTCGGGAGCGGGTGATTTACATTGTACTGTAGCTCGGAGTCTTGCTTGCTTTTGTCTATTTGGTCTATTCAGGATCAGATTACAGACCCCCTCCCCTCAATCACCCCCTTTTATCGCCACCCTTCTTATGCCTTATGCTTGTAATCGATGTTATACAAAATAAACGAGTGGAAATTTAAAAATCAGAAACGTAAATAGTGCAGAATTAAGAATAAAAAAATCTGGGAAAGACCTCTTGAACGTCAGAACGCTGGATGAATTCCAAGTTTAGTTTTTTTTGTTGTTGAGCTGACCAATCAGTTGGCTGTTTTTATATCGTATTGTATCATATAAGACCTCTTTATACATCATATAATAGGCTCACTGGTGCAGAAACAAACAAAAATATAAAAAAGAGAATCTCCCTGTTTTACTCGTCAATTACCCGTTCGAATATTGATCAGCAAAGCAGATACTACATCGGTAATTGTGTTGTTTAGAATATGATCCAAATCTAAAGCCACACCGACATCTGGTTGTATATATCAGCCCCATTTCTATACCATCTATTTCGCATAGACTTTTTTTTTGACAATCACTTCACATCAGTTTTAAGGTGCAAAGATTTAAGATTCTAGTTTGCCATTTAAAAAAGAATACTCGCTTATTTGCAGAAGATGCTGGGATGTAAAACTATACTCCAATCTTAGGAAATAAACTTGTATTGATATTTTTCATATAATAATAATAACAACATACTTCCCCAGCAAAGGAAAAGTGTCAAATGTTCACATTATTTCTCCTGTCACTGTCCACACACAGCATGTGGAAAAAAACAGCACCAGTACAAAATTAAATAAAAGGAAAAACGAAAACAAACATGCTAAGAACTACGTTCTTTCCATTTTAAAAAAACCTTTATAAAATATATATGTATATATGTGTACATATAAAAGAAAAATCTGAAAATACTTCTTCCTCTTTTTTTTTAGTAAAGCAAGCAGTGTGTTCTAAAATATCTGCTTGTTTTGGTTTTGTGTTTTCTGAAAAATAAAAAAGTGAATACTGACCAAATAAAAAAAAGGTAAACTGATTCTACAGAGTAAAAACAAAGCACAGGAAACAAAATGAGACAAAACGAAAAGAAATGACTCTTTAAGAGAATATTCGAATAGCCTGTGTGACCAGGGTGTGGCAAACAGGGCACTCTGGATGATTTAGCTCACAAATTCGGATGGCACACTCCATGCAGAAGAGGTTATGACCGCACGGGACCAAAGCAGCCGTCACCTTGCTCTCGAAACAGGTCATGCAGTCCCGAGACATGGCAGGCGGAGAATCCGGCACAGGGAGACGTCCGGTGAATGCCCCAGTGGCAGCGGTGGGCTCGCTGTGGGCACGCCGAGCCTGGGCGTGAGGAGACCCAACAGCGTTGGAGTTGCCGGTTCCGCATGGTTCGGGCAAACCCGGTGACAGTCTGGTCAGAGGAAGAGGCAGGCCTCCAAAGCTTTTGGAGCGCTGCTGGGCATAGTAAGCCACCTGTTTGGGATAGTCGGGATCGCCCCAGCTTTGAGTGCCCTCGGAGCCAAAGTAGGAGGATGGCTTGTCCCCGCTGCTGCCATGGTTGCTAAAGTCACCTTTACTGTAAATCCCTCCTCCTCCTCCACCGCTACTTCCGACCACGGTGTCTGAGAAATTCTGGCGGTAGCTGCTGGCAAGTGGCTTTCGTGGGGCCCCCTGTAGCCCCCACACCTGCTGCAGGCGGCTCTCCAGACCCCCGTTGCCACTTTCAGGGCCCAAGCAGTCATTCTCATTGTTGTGATCGTGCAGGCCACCTGTGCGGAAGGCGATGTGCGCTTCGATTTCTTCCCGAGCCCGTTCGGCGTTCCCAGGGGAGCCTGTAATCTCAAAGACGGGGTCACGGTCGCGGCTGGGAGTGACGATGTAAGTGCACGTTTGCTGCTGGATGCGCTTTATAGTCGAGCCTTTCGGTCCGACCACTAGACCCACAACCCGGTAGGGCACCCGCACCTGTATGGTGGTCTGGCCAGGTAGAGGCGCAGGAGGCGAGCCGCTGAACTTGTTCCTGGAGGCCCGCAGCATGGAGAAGTGCTCCGCAGCTGAGATGATTTCACGTCTGGCCAGGGCCACGTCCTCTTTGCGGCCGGTGATGAGGAAGACTGGTTCTTCGCCTCTGACAGGGGTCTTGATGTAGGTGTTTGTCTTTGCACGCAAAGCTTTGATTTTGCAACCTGTTGGGCGGAAAAGGAGCATTATAGTAGTAGAAGTACTAATATCTGATAGAGAGTATTTATGCAGCTTGTTTGCTTTAGGGTCAAAAGGTCAGCCATGCTCAGAATCTGTTCATTCTGCACGTTCTTCATCTCCCGAATGGAGTTTCTTTAGATGTTTTGGATCACTTCTTCTCAAGAAATGTGTAGTATTTAAAGAGATTGTTCTCGCAAAAATTATTTCCTCATCATTTAATCTCCCTCATGTGGTTTTAAACTTTTATGTGTTTCTGTCTTCTACACAAAAGTAGATATTTTGAAGAATGCTGGTTGCTAAGATCCATCAACTTCCATTGTAGGAAATACAATTAATATTGAAGTCAGTGGATCCCAGCAACCAGCTTCTTTTGTGTTTAACAGAAGAATCTCTTATAAGAGTGGATTGTGAGTAAATGATGACAATTTTTATTTTTTGGGCTGAACTATCCCTTTAACATTAATCATTATGCTCAAAATTATAATGTTTTATTTTATCATGCTTGAATATAAGAATTAGGGCTGGGCGATTTGGCCTAAAATCTAAATCTCAATTAATTGAACATTTTAACTCCATTATGATTAATGATATTTTTTGCCCTGATAGTCACTGACAAGTTTTATATGCCCTCTTAAGGCATTTCTGGTGCAGCTTCCAATCATCGTCAATGTAGTGCAAAGTAAGGTTCAAGAATGAGTCCATCGTCCTACTTGACAAGAAATCAGATGTGGCTGCAAAGTGGCCACAGAGATAGAAATTAGCCACAGCTTTTAACAGAGCAGGGTCATGTTACACGTAGGGTAAGTAATTTTAAAAATCGTCCTGGAAAAATTTGATCGATTATAGGTTCTGAATGTCGATTTCGATCACTTTTCGATTATCCGCCCAGCCCTAATAATATTGTGACGATTCATAGCAAAAGTCCACAGATTGAGTTTGGGCCTGCCCATACATGCTTCTATAGTACAATAAATAAAAATATGCCAAGGTACAAATTATTAATGATAAAATAAACATCACCTTGCCGTTTTTGTGCACAATTTACTAAAATCTAATTTTGTACCTTGACTTTTTTTGATAAGGACACATAGCAACATGTTTAATTTGATAACATCTGCTGGACTTAAACTGGACGACTGACACAGTTTCAATTTACTAGAACTTTTATTTTATGCTACTTTGACACAATCTACATTGTAAAAGCACTATAGAAACAAACTTAAATTTAATTCATGAAACAAAATACTGTCTGCATTAATCGTTCATTCTGTCAAATGTTCATAAAACTATTGACTGAACAACGTTCGCTAAAATACCTTCTGCTCGTGTTTTATGAATGAGGCCCAACGTGAAGTTGGAAATTGCTGTTCACTCTTCTCCATTGTGGGTACAAATCGATTAAAACATAGGCTGTTTTTAATACTGCATTACACTGTCTTGCTAATATATTTTTTATTCATAAAAGAGAAAGAAACAATTCTGCTTTTAATAATGCTAAGTGTTTAGCATAATAAATCCCATTTAGCGTATTAACAAATATCCAGTCTGTGCTGACTTGACCTATTAGGGTGCAATAAAAGTAAACAATAACAGTGATTGCAATAGATTTTAAAACCAATGTTGTCTGCATGACTTCTCAACACGAGTAGTGCCATGTGCTAACTTACAGTTACAAGTACGTAAATTTCTCAGCTATTCAGTTGCATCTACAGACTCGAGTTGATTTGAGGACAAAGCAAGCAAGCTAAATCCTTCATAAAGTTATTGTGGAAATATGAAATCACCAAGGTGTGGTGCTCCACATCCTCCGCCTCGTGTTCAGCAGCAGAGTATTTATTAGCACCTCAGTGGTGTCTTATCAAAAGCAGGGTGGCTTTCTCCGCCCAGGGGCCTGTTCAGTGGATAGATTTCTGCACACTGGTTTCATGCCTCATTGTGTACAGCAGAAGCTAAAAAAATAACCTGGATGGACTGTCTAGCACTGACAGCGGGGAGCACAGATTCCCTCCCGCCGCTGAACCGTCCCTTTCACCGCAGGAGCACATCTCCTAACAGGCATGGCAGACACTGCAGGTGAACAAAGCATAAAACCTTACAGCTCAAATTCTCAACTAATGATGATAGCAAGCGTACATAAGTGCTGCTTTTTTTTGTGCCATCACTCTCGAGTGTTGTTATCAGGCGCCTACCTATTCATAGAAAAAAATGCAATAAAATTAAGTTAATAAAAACAAACAAATGTCCAGTTATTCAGCACAGGATGTGGCCATGCTATCAGTAACTAATGAGGTAAAGATCTCATTTCAAATCCTCTTAATCAGCAATTTCCAGACCACGCGCTCACAGCATCCTAAGTTGGATTCAAGCAGAGGCGCGCAGGCCACTTTTCAACTCAACAAAGTCGTCATATGCAGGGAAGAGACTTGCTGGGACGTTTATTAGAGTATATTTCATCTAGGTTAGATTTAGGACTCTTAATGAACGCTTTGATAGAAGCTTCCTGACCCCCTGCTTTGAGTGCAGGGCTGTTGTGCTGGTAGACGGGGCGTGACTCTTACACAGTCTTTATAGTCTGTCTCTCCTGGACCAAATGTAACACACAGCTTTCCAGGACATTGCATATTAAGTGACTTTTTAGTCACAGAGTCAACAACACGCGACGGCTTACTTAACTTATTCCACGCGTTCAGAAATGTAACTTTTGTGTCAAGTCAGGTTAATATTGCTTTTCCCATTTTCCACCACACGAGCCTTGCCCTGAAAACACTCAAGGACTTTCACTTCTTTGTCTTAGAACGCTGAGCACTTTCAGGTGCAGCTCACGAGACCCACTTTTACGTGCTCCCCCCTGATGTTATTACGGATAAAAGTTACCCGACAAGTCCTCTTTGTCTGAGGGAGCCTGACAAAAACAACGTGGTGTTGCTGCATATGAAAGCCCCTAGGAACTACATAGGCGCGCGAAGCAGCGAATGACACAATGTATCCAGTCAACAAAGACCGTTGACTGTTACATTGTATCCAGCGAGCGCACACGCGTTCTATTTTCTGTTTCAAAAAAAACAGAATTACGCGCGCTCAGACGACAAAGGGAAAGCAGCATGCTGACATTGAAGGCGTGGATGTTGAATAATGCCTTTGTTCTCGTACCCGCTGGTAACTTTGCTTAACGCTAAGAGGAAATGCACATGCACATGCCATCTGCGATCTAAAATAGTGTGTGCTAAAACGGACACGTTAATAAACATCACCACCACTCCCTTTTTCTTTGTCAAGACAGCTCCACACTTAGTTTGAGCCGCGCGCGCGCCCTGGAGAACGAGTTCGAAAGCATGAGAAAGTGCGCATCGTTGTATTTACCTTGTCTCCCCACTATTTCGGCCACATGTTCGGAGCTTGGCACGGGGACGCACTCCGTTATGTTGCAGCCCCGTCCTTTGGTTTCGGTCGGCGAGCTCTCGTACAGGGCGCACAACTTATTCTTCCCTTGTAACATCCCCGACTCGGCTTGGATGTGGTTGTGGTGGTTATTGTTACTCCTGTCTTGAACTCCTCCACCACCACCACCTCCACCCGCAGGAGCCCCGTCCTCGCCCTCTCCAAGACCCAGCAGCGACAGTTGGCCCAGCGCAACTCTAAGGGCACGGGAATCGTCCTCCTCCTCCTCGGGTGGCACTAGGAGACCTTCGCTGCCGAAGCCGGAGCCGGCTAAATCTCCGCCGTAGCCCCCATTTTTCTCCATGATCCCTGCTAGAACCAGCAAGCTAGGCATGGCTAACAAAAGAGTGTGAGACAAAGACACTGGTAAGAGACTGGAGAAACAGCACCCTCGCCGCCACCCCGCCCCCTCCTGGTCCTCGTCCCCCGTTTGCGCTAGTCCCTCCCTCAGACCAGCCCCCTCTCCGGTTCCGAAGCGCGCAAGGCGAACGGGACACAAGGATGTCTGCGCCGAGCGGGGCCGGGCCTACCGATGCTCCGCCCCGTCTGGTTCACTCAGGCCCCGCCTATGGCAAGCCGCTGCAGCGTCTATTCCTTTAAAACCATCTATTTTTGTGTCACTTGTCATGATATTTGAGCGATTCATTCACTATTTGGATGCTGTTTTATATTTGATGGTAAATAGATACTAAAAAAATACTTATAATAAGTTTGCTATTTTAATAAGTAATAAATACATAATACATACTAATTTGCAGTATGCATTAGTTATGTTTACTGTAATATTAAAATGTATATTTATTTATAGAAGCAAGACTCAATCAATTATATTTCTATTAACAATAGTTGATTTGCATTTTGTATTATATATTTAATTTTTATACAAACAATACTCTTTAATTTGTATGTTTTTTACATTGAAATTTTGTAACAATGTTGTAATAACTTTTTTATTTTTCAAAATGTTTATATTATTTTCTAATATTGTTTATTTATATAGTATTTTATTAGTATTGTAATTACAAAAAGCCAAACACAGATCTTGTTTATACATAGTATAGGGCTGTGCTATCTTGAAGAAACGTAATATGCGATAACATACTGAATAATGCAATATTTA
Source organism: Danio tinwini (assembly GCA_903798205.1). Classification (NCBI taxonomy): domain Eukaryota; kingdom Metazoa; phylum Chordata; class Actinopteri; order Cypriniformes; family Danionidae; genus Danio; species Danio tinwini. The sequence continues at coordinate 31,560,636 of CAIGQZ010033112.1, forward strand.
ATATGCAATACAATATATATTATATTAATATAATTTAATATATATTATTTCAGGGGGGGAAATGCATTACTACAACTGCAGCTTTCAAAAGTGAACAACCATGTTTTACTGTTGGATGTAACATACACTACCTGACAAAAGTCTTGTCGCCTATCCAAGTTTTAGGAACAACAAATAATAATAACTTGACTTTTAGTTGATCATTTGGTATCAGAAGTGGCTTATATGAAAGGCAAAGGCCTCTAGATTACGCTTAATTTACCAAAATAAAATATGATCATGCTTTGATTTTTAATTATTTAATTATAACAGTAAGGTCTGACTTTGATTAGACAAAGTATTTTCACTTAACAGAAACAATGTACAGTATAGAATTTAAAGTCACGGTGCAGTGGAAAAAGAATTAATATTGTGTATGACTCCCATGAGCTTGGAGGACTGCATCCATACATCTCTGCAATGACTTAAAAAAAATCACTTATTAATAAAGTCATCTGGAATGGCAAAGAAAACGTTCTTGCAGGACTCCCAGAGTTCATCTCATTTTTTTTTGGATTCATCTTCAATGCCTCCTCCTTCATCTTACCCCAGACATGCTCAATAATGTTCATGTCTGGTGACTGGCCAATCCTGGAGCACCTTGACCTTCTTTGCTTCCAGGAACTTTGATGTGGAGGCTGAAGTACGAGAAGGAGTGCTATCCTGCTGAAGAATTTGCTCTCTCCTGTGGTTTGTAATGGGCAGCACAAATGTCTTATATCCACTCTGCAGATCTCTCACACGCCCCCATGCTGAATGTAACCCCAAACCATGCATGATTTTTTCTTCACCAAACTTGACTGATTTCTGTGAGAATCTTGGCTCTATGCACTCTCAGAAATAAAGGTACGCGAGCTGTCACTGGGGTGGTACCTTTTCAAAAGGTACAAATTTGTACCTAAAAGGTCCATATTAATACCTCAAGGGTACATATTATTACCTTAAAAGTAGAAAAGTCTACCTCTTTAATTTTTTAGGTATTAATGTATACTTTTGAAGTACCAATATGGACCCTTTAAGTACAAATGTGTACCTTTTGAAAAGGTACCACCCCAGTGACAGCTCGCATACCTTTATTTCTGAGAGTGTGTGGGTTCCAATAGGTCTACTGCAGTATTTGGTATTTGTGAAGACTGGAATGCGGTTCAACAGATGATTCATAGGAAAAATTCCTTCTGCCACTTTTCTAAACAATTACCTAGAAGTCAAGTTATTATTTGTTGTTCTTACAACTGGGATCGACAATAAAACTTTTGTCAAGTAGTGTATAAGGCATTCTAGCAATGTAAACAAACAAAAATAAATAAACATCCCCACCACTCTGCTCCACTGGTATAGTTTTATCAATCAGAAAATATCAACAACAACCTGGAAAACAAAAACAAAAAGTTGAGTTACTTCCTTTTCTGTCTTATTACAGCTTGCTTGCATGGTCATATTTCAGAATCCATACTAAAATTGTTACAGATTCTTGGACAAGAAAACCAGCATGTCTACTTTTCTTGTTTTCAGAGATGCACTTTGACATGTTCTGCATTGACTGATGTGCAGAAAACTCTTTTGGAGTGTGTGCTATTACAGGCATAGCAAAATACTTGTATTACATCACTCATTTATTGTATTTATACATGTGTAAAGTATATTTTTCTAATGCATATCAATACACATATGCAAAAACATATTAAATGAATAAAACAGCCAGTGGATAAATGCTTTATTTGTGTAATATGTTAGATATATATTTTTAAATACTGTTAGAATGTACTATTGCATTTTGATTCTGTTTAAGAAATATTAATATTAGTCTATTAGGAAGAATAGTGATCTTAAAGTTAAATTGATAAAGTTAATCATCATCATCATCATCATTATTATTATTATTTAGTTTGATTTGAAACAGTAAAATATAACTTAAATGTTCAAACAGCTTGCCATGTCTTTGCCTCCCTAAGACAGAGTCACCATCCGTCCATCCATCTATCCATCCATCCACCCATCCATCCCGTTTGCATTTCAGACTTCTTTGTAGCAGCCCACACCATCCTATCCTAATGCATAACCCAAAGCATCTATTTTCATCCAGTAAAATATCAGTCTGCAGCATCACAGCTCATTGTCTCGTGCAGTGAGAAGAGGCGTGCCAGAATAATCGCACATGTGCGCCTGCAAACAACACCATTATCATCCAGCTGCCTTTCTCCACACTCTGAACAACAGCGCGTCTGCTGTGATTCCCGATCATAACAAGACCGAAAACGCGCTGCGTTCATCACTGCTGTTTCACACAGAGAAAGGGAAACATCTGTGCCCAATATCTGGCCACAGTGAAAGAGTTAATGTGACAGAATTTGGGGGTTCCGCCCACCGTGTTTGCCGTTGGTTGCAGCGGGTCACTGAGTTGTTGTTGACGGAGAGGAAGAGCAGCGCGCGGGCGATCAGGAGGAGACACGCGGGGAGTTTTAGACAGACGATGCGGGATCTGCACTGGAGAGGGAGAGAGAGAGAGAGAGAGAGAGAGAGAGCACGTGTCTAGCAACATCGCAGGCAAACCTTGAACAAAGAGCGTTCGTGTTTCCACCTCAGACGCCGCTGATCCTCATGATGCCACGCCTGGCGGCAAAGATGAATCTCCAACAACAACAACAACAACACCACCATCAGCAGCAGCAATAATAATAATAATAATAATAATAATAATAATAATAATAATAATAATAATAATAATAATAATAA
>CAIGQZ010033112.1:31590282-31605673 GCA_903798205.1 Danio tinwini
ACACATACACACACACACACACACACACACACACAGATGTATAAAGTACTAGAGACCCAGACTTAAGTAAAAGTACAAGTGCTCTATCAGAAAAGTGACTTGAGTAGAAGTTGAAGTGCTCTTTAAGCACAATACTTAAGTGGAAGTACTAAAGTATTCAACATTTTTTGCACTTAAGTATTGCAAGTAGTTTATTTAAAAGTTTACTACTCAAGTACAGAAAGTAAAAGTACAAGTATTGTGTCAGAAAGCCCACTAGGAACTGAAAATAATCAGTGAGTTTTACACAGACTGTGATTGGAGGTGCAACTTTCCATATACGAATGCAGGTGCCAGATCACAATGCGCTTTCTTTCTTCCTACATGTTACCACAACATAATTGAAGGAAAGTTTGATGGCACTGACTGCTTAACAAATGTTATTAAAGAAGTTTGAAGAGGATTACTTCTTTGTTGCCTGATTCTTTGACCGGAATCAATGTCTATATTTGTCCGCCAGTAGAACTGTAAATACTTCAGTTGACAGAGGGACAGTACCCCGTCACATATTGCGTTATGTAGTTAATTGATCGTCTGATCAATGAATGATTGATTCGTAACATTTTTATAATTGTAACGAGTAACTATGCAACACATAAAAAAATCTACTGGAGTAAAAGTATTAAGCTCATCAAAAATATGTACTGAAGTAAAAGTAGAAGAAAAAACAATACTCCAGTAGAGTACAGATACAACCTTTTAGTACTTCATTACTATACATCTCTGTATATATATATATGTATATATGTATATGTGTGTATGTGTGTATGTGTGTGTGTGTGTGTGTTCAGTCACAAGTTTATAGTTTATAACACACCTCGTTATCAGAGCTTTTTACGCTCTGCTGAACTTACTAGTCCCTACTGTTCTTGAATTTCCTTGAACACAGGTCAAGACCGATGATTTAGTATGTGACAGCACACCAAACCCTTAGTGCTGAATGGCTGCAAGTGTGTTTTGGCAGTGTGATAGAGACACAGTAGACACCTGAGGGTGAACAAACTGTAGACGAGGACCACACAAAAAATACAACTTACAAAATTTCAACTACATTTTTCAATGTTTTTGCTTCTCTTAAATTTGTATTTAATATTTTTCTATAACATATAAATGTGGCTGTACTAGTTTTTGGACCATTATCGAAAGTTAATTTGTTAGATGAGCTCCAGATTTGGCTTCAGTACTGACTAAACTAATGTATATGCACAAATATAATATTGTATAGCTTCCTATTAAAAATATAAATTTAAAAGAGAGATTTGTGAGGGGTGTACTTATATATGCTGAGCGTTGTATGTGCACCAGAGGGATCCACTAATATACAGTAATGTTAGTCCACTTGTAAATATAGAATATTTTCAGTTTTGTCAGTCTTGTTGATATCTGTAGAGTAAGGTATACTTTGTTGTTTTGGCTGTTGTTTATCAACATGCTACATAAGGATCTTCAATAAAAGATAACAGTGTTTCAAACATGTTATTGCTTTGTATTTTACATCAATTATTGCTGAAGGAACTTACATACAGTGACAAATACCTCAAATATCAAGAGCAATTGAACTTTGACAGTGTCTACAGCTTTACTTTAACCATTGTTCAGAATTCAGGTACAGCTTTCATGCTTTGAGTCAAATTGAGTTTGACTCAGTGTAAAATACCCAAAATAACTATACTGAAACCATACAAAGCCTGATAAGAACAGTAATCCTTTAACATTTCATGAATAGTTCTCACACAAAAACAAACAATGCATTTAACAACTATCTTTAAACCCCTTTGTTCATTTATAATGTTACTAAGAAAGTGTGAAAAAGGACTTAAAGTGTGCCATAAAGTCCGACATTCAAATGTAGCATTATGTATACGGCAACAATACACACAATCGAGGCATGGCGACATGCATAAAGGCATTTGCAAAATGCATAAATTTAAATGAAAACACATTAAAGACTAGCTTTTTTGCTTATTTGTTTGTTTGTTTTTGGTTCTGTGACACTGCCTTTAACCATAAAATGAAAGGATTAAATTAAGCTGCATTATTAATAGAAATTAGTAAAAAAAATGCAGAATGTCTTTATTTATGTGCCTTGTGTGCATTTTATTAACCCTAAAGGGAAAAAAAAATCACAAAATTGACAAAAGTCAATCTAGGGCTGGGCGATAAAATGGGTATAGATATTTATTGACCAAACACCATTGTCAATATCAATAAAAAAAAAAAGATTCGGTATGAAGTTTCGGTATGAAGTCCTATAGTTTTAGGAAATGTGGCTGCTGAGCGTGTGCCTTGGAAGCAATGCCAATAAGCTTAGGGTGTAAGTTTGTCATTTCCAACAGAGGCACTCACATGTTGTAAAAGCAGCGCACATGTGACTCGCTTGCATTTTCCAGATGCACCTAGTTGAAAACATCTAAACTTTTCTCCATAAACTTGTCATGCTCTGAGAAAACGCTTGATGGTCGCTTTGTTACAAGAGACGCCAGGGGAGCGTGAGCGCAAAGCCCATTGTAATCGTTAGGGAAACCACGCGCTTGCCACTTCAGATCAGAATAACAACACATGTGAAAATGAGTGTGGTGGCTAGCAGCAGTGAAGTGATTGTAAATAAAAAAGGATGTAACATGTCGCCAGAGTGGCTTTTTGGTTGCTTTTCTTGTGCATCCCAGCCACTAGCTCCCCATCTGAAAGATTTTTTAGCATAGGGGTAATGTAGTCATCCAACTTCACAATTTTTTATGTTCGGATGTATTTGAATAATGATGGTTGGTTCCTTTACTTGAAAGCTTAGACTTGATTACAATTTGTGTTGTTGACAGAATTTGAGGTTTACTGTATCATTATTATTCAAAGTTTGCTTAGATCGTTCAGCGTTTACGCTTTACCATTGCACACACTTTGTAATGTTTTATTACTCAAGTTTAAGAGTCTCTTTAACAGTTATATTTGTTTTATTATAAAGAGATTAGAGATTTTGTTTAAATATTTTTGTGTTTGACTATTAAAACTATTAGCCTTAGTAATGTTGGTCAATTCAAATAAAGTTGTTAAATAAATAAAAAATCCTAATATTCTTAAATGTATTGTTAAAAAATATTCAATAATTATTAATATCAAATGATGTGAAACATGATATCATGATCATTTCTTTTGCAATATTGCCCAGCCCTAAGTCAACATTTATAGTGCATCAAAACCTTTTATAAACATTGTCCTAAAACTATTGAACAACACCCATTTTTGTCTTAGGACAATTCTGAAAAACTTTTAAAACTATAAATCCAAAAAGCAAACAACTAAAACACAATGTGAGTTTTTTTTAAAGCACCACCAGTAAAATGAATATAGGTACTGTACAGCCACAGTTTTCAGGAACACAAACTCTATTTGGTTATTTGCACTTTCTCATATTTGACAATTTTCCCTCCCTTCGTGACGATCTCTTTATATTCTAGGGCTCCTTTCTCCTCAATGTAGCGCTCCTGAGTCACTTTTCCGGTTTCTGGGAGAGGACATGGAAAGGACATCAGCGAGAACTGCTTGTTCAAGGCCTCATTTTTACCCGGGACCAATGCCTTTCCAAAATCTCTCTGCAGAGGTGGATCCTGTCGATAATACAAATTAGATTTATTTAACTCCACCTTAGGAGCAAAAGGAACTAGTGGACTCCACTTTTGGTTTGCCATTGGAATCTCTCTTGTAAAGTCTTTTGGGATCGCACTAGGGATGTCTCTAGTAATATCTCTTGGGATCTCTCTTGTAATGTCTTTTGGGATCTCTCTAGGGATGTCTCTAGTTATATCTTTTGCAATGTCTTTAGGTCTGCCGTCTATTTGTTGAATGGCTCCAGCTCTCCTGATTTCTGCAATGACTCCAGCCATAGTGGATCTGTAGCTAGGGTTGACTTCCACCATCCTAGACACTGGATTACAGTATGGCTGGTCTTTGAGGGTTTCACGAATTTTGAGGGCTGACACAAATTGGGTGGGCAATCTAATCCTAGCGCAGAGTTCAGCTATGATTTTACCCATGGCCCAAACGTCTGAGCGCTTGTCACGCACTCCGTCCATCTGCAGGATCTCTGGAGCTGAGTATGCTTCATTCCCCAAGTTTACGGCAGACGAGAGTCCATTCCGGGAGAATTTCGCCAGTCCCAAATCAATGATCACAGCACGGTGGGTTTGATGCTCCACCTGAAATGATAGAGATTTTTTAGAAAGTAAATAATCTCATCAAATGATTATCTATCTATCTATCTATCTATCTATCTATCTATCTATCTATCTATCTATCTATCTATCTATCTATCTATCTATCTATCTATCTATCTATCTATCTATCTATCTATCTATCTATCTGTCTATCTGTCTGTCTGTCTGTCTGTCTGTCTGTCTATCTATCTATTTTGTTTGTTTGTTTGCTTTTTTGGTTAATAAAACATTCATTCATTCATTCAATTTCTTTTCAGCTTAGTTCCTTTATTAATCAGGGGTCGCCACGGCGGAATGAACCGCTAACTTATCCAGCATATGTTTTACGCAGTGAATGCCCTTCAAGCTGCAACCCATCACGGGAAAACACCCATACACTTCCATTCACACACATACACTACAGACAATTTAGCTTACCCAATTCACCTATAGCACATGTCTTTGGACTTTTGGGGGAAACCGGAGCACCCAGAAGAAACCCACGCCAACATGGGGAGAACATCGAACTCCATACAGAAATGCCAACTGACCCAGCCGAGGCTCGAACCAGCGACCTTCTTGCTGTGACGCGACAGCGCTACCCATTGCGCCAGCTTGCCGCCCTGGTTGGTAACTCTTTATTTTAAACAACAATTCATACCATTTATTACTGGCTTATTATCTGCCTAATATTAAGATATTAACTGTTTATTGATACTTATAAAGTATGATCTTATTTTACATCCCTAATCCGACTCACAGCCCAAACCCATTTACTACCTTATAACTATTAATAAGCAGTTAATTAGCAATTTTTTGTTATAATAGTTTTAATGGTTTGTTTATAGTGTGAATTGTATATTAAACAAATTGTGATCATTTATTTATTTATCTATTGCACAGTGATGTGGAGTTTACATGCAGACATTTGATTTCAAATTCTACAAAGGTCACAGATTGAATTTACATGAATTTATGGTAAACACAAAACCAAAACCTAAATAAACACAGTCATGATGTAACTGAAGTGAGGAGCCACGTGCAGTACTTTATTCAACAAAGAATGGTCATGCAGGCAATGGTCAACACCGGAGCAAAACAGGCAAATATCAGGCTTAGCAGCTAGGAATCAAAGCACGGAAAACAGGGCAAGGATCAAAACATGGCAACACTAGACTGGATAAATGCTTAGAAATGCTACAGGAGATAGTGTTTGAGAAGTGTGTAAATAGTCTGTGTTAATAGTCCTGAACAGCTTTAGCTGTGTGTGCTTGCAATCATTGGGGATCTGGACCAGCTGTGTGAGTGAAGTGCATGATGGCATTTGTAGTTCATTAAAGTGGCAGATTTGTAGTTCTTCAGTGATCTGCACAGGCTGGATCGCTGCTGACCATGACACATGATACCTAAATTAAATCAATGCTCTTTATAATAAAAGCATGCAATGTATATTGCATCCATGCAAGTTAATTCACTGGAATTTTAAATTTTTTGGTAATCTTAAGTCAAAGTCTAAACATTTGCTTCAGCGTTTGGAGTGTCAGTCCTTCTCTGTTGACGTCACTTTGACGGCTTCAGCTACAACATTCCTAAAGTACAAATAAAATAAAATCTAACAATATTGAGTTTGTTCGCTCACATCGCTAGTTTTGTGGTGAACAATTCATCTGTGCCTTTTATTGAGAAAACAATATTTGCCCTTGTATTCTTTAAATGAAATCTAAAAATGCACTTCCTTTTTGTTTTTTCAGTTTAATTCTCAAATTACGTCTGTCTGAGGTATTGGGTGTGGCTAACAAACATAACCACGCCCCTCCAACTGTCAGTTTTGACAACACAAAAAAATGGTGAGAAGGAGGGGGTGTCTGTTAGGTTGTAATAACGCTCCCATTTTCCTGATCTTTTTGAATGAAATGCCTACTTTACTACATCCAATCAGCTTACAGTAGAAATAACAAGCCACGCCCACAGTTTTCTCGTTTAATATTCTGTTTCTCTAGGAACTGTGTCATAACACAAAAAATAATAATAATATGGTCGCAGCTTTCGGTTCATGTGGACTTTAACCACATTCCTCATACCGTTAGTTTGCTATGAGCAAATGATGCGCAAAAACAAAGCCCCACCCCCTACTCAATATTCTGTTTCAGTTGGAAGTACGTCAACGTACTGAAATAAAAGTCTCAGCAACTTCCAGTTCACACAGCCTTTAAGAAACAAATTGTTATTTTAAGAAATATTCACTGAAAGTTTCTGTAAGGAGGCCAATATGGTTCTTACATGGCATCACTGCTAAAGTGGTATTCCCAAAGGTTCATCTGTAAACCAATGAATGAGAATTGCATTGAAAAAGTAACCACTGAGCTAAAACAAATAACTTATTTTTTAATTCTTTGCCCCATGAGGAACATTTGTGTCTCGCTCACCATGACATTATCAGGTTTGAGGTCTTGATGGACGATGTCTTTACTGTGCAAATGAAGCAAACCTTCACACATACCAGTGACGATTGTAGCTCTCACAGCCGGGGTCAGCTGAAAGAGACAAAATGAACCAAAGTGAGCAATGTACACTTGTGTACATGTGTCTATTAATACAGAATCATGCTTTTTAATTTAGATGTTTTTAGAGATATCAGGAGTCAATAATGCACATTTTGTCATCAATTACTCATCCTCATGTCTGTTGTGTTCTTCTGTGACCAATAGATGGCTGCAGCAGCATTTAATAAGTACGTATGAGATTGAGGGGAGCCAGGTTTTTGCTACAGTTTTGTCAAACTGTGCCGTACTGTCAGACAACATAATTTTTGCTTTATTAAGGTATAGGATTATATATATTACTAACGATTATTTCTTTATTCTACTAAGAATATCAATAGAGTATTCAAATCCTGATCTAATATATACTCTACACTCATTGGTGACACGGTTTCACAACATTCATCTTCAAAACCACCTTAATGTTTTGTTGCCATTGATTCAGGAAGGTGCTAGAAACTTTCCTTACAGATTTTGCTCTATTTGTTTCAGATTTTGTTTCAGATTTTTCGTATTTGTTGTCTTCATGTTGTGAATCTCCAGTCTAAGCACATCTCAAATGTGCTCTTTTGGTTGAGATCAAGTCACCGTGGAGGGCGTTCGTCATTTGAGATGATTTGAGAGACAAAGCACATTATTCTGCTGGAAGAAGCCATCACAACATGGGACCACTGTGGCCATAAAGACATGGATAAGACCAGCAAGTATATATTTCCTTTTTTCTGGACCATTCTGGGTAAACTATGCAGTTTTAGAAATATTCAGGTCATCTGACACCAGCAAGCATGTTCAAAGTCACTTAAATTTTAAACGTCTGATACTCCAGCTACAACATGACAAATATGAAACAAAAAACCATGTAGCCCCTGCGCTTCAGATTTACATGTCAATGTTTTCAAAACAATCCGTGTTTACACTTCTGTGAATCTTGCTGTATTACATATGCTAGGCCTGTATTTGGAATTGCTGTGTGTGTAAGATGGTAGCTAAATTTACACTTTGCCGAGGAAGAGTTAGCATACACCTGAGGAACAACAACCCTTCCACATACTCAGCCAATGCTCTGTGTTTTGTTCATGCTTGCTGTTAATCTACACTCCTCTAAACACATACCATGGCCCAATCCCAATTCCACCCCTTAGCCCTTCCCCTTACCCCTACCCCTCATTTTGCGCGTTCACGTCAAGGGGTAGTGGTGTCCCAATTCTCTTTAGCTTGAAGGCGTAGGGCTAAGGGCAGGGGGTATACACCCCTTCGAACGAAGATTTTTCAGGAGCACACTCAAAACCAAGGAGTAAGAAAATTTCCCAGAATACACCTGCCACAATGGCAGTATTGCTGAACCCGGATGTAAGGAGATCCACAAATTAGTATTTTTTGTCATTATTATGAATTTTTACTACAAACAAACACATGTTTGAATATTTTCATAACCGCGTTCATGGTTTACCATCATGCTTTAAAAAAAAAAAAAAACGAAAAAAAAGCAAAATTTTGCGATCTATAATCCATAATACATAATCATAACTCCTGTACAGCAGTCCCACAACTCGATGACACTCGAATAGCCTGTCAGAAAAGTCTAGTGGCTGAGAATGAGCCTTTTACAGTGTCTGCTATAATGTTAATGTTGTTTTTGGTGTGTTTACATTGATGAATACAGCCACTGTGTAAATACACAGTACAGTTACGATCTTATTGCCACATTAGATCATTATGATAACATAATATATGCCTTCAGTGATTTCCTGAAGATAAATACAAAAAAAAACAACACAAATAGAATAACTACAGCAGTCGCCATTGTTTGATCTCATATGAAGCAAGAGATTGCAATGACGTATGATGACATGTGCAGGTGTTGAAGTGCTGTCCCAAGTCTTAGCAGTAAGTTTTGAAGCCCTTCCCCTTAACCCTCCGTTGTAAGGGCCAAGGGGAAGGGTTAGGGGTACAAAAATAGAATTGGGATTGGGCCATGTATGGATAATGCATCACTGTTTTCAAAGACTCTCATTTTCGGGTGTTTACATGGACACAACAATGATGGAATTTTAAAAAATTTCCACTCAGTAACCCATTTTCAGATGTGATGCATTTTAGTCCCAAGAATGCATCCCATTGCATAACGCAACAGGCAAAATGGAGGAAAAAAAAGTCTTGTTTTTGGCCAAAAATGTTCAAAAGTTCAGTTTGAACTTGGGCAGATTGCCTTGACCACATCAAATTTAGGTTTGACCCACAGGTGAGAAAATATCGAGTTCGATACCAATAGAAAAACATTCATTTCCCACCTGCATTTGAGTGCTGTTGATCGTGTTCTTAAGCACCGCTGATTGGCCATTATGTTCATGTGCTCATCATAAATGGCTGTGATTGGTAGTGACTGTGTAAACACAGATACATGGACATTCGAGCATTTCAAAGCTGTTTATATCAGTCAATTAATCAGCGGATCACTTGTATGTCAGCTTATAGACAGACCAGCTGATCTACGTGGCTTTGAAGCACTCCAGTGTCCATTAATCTTTGTTTGCACTTGGTGAACAGCAGTGAAGAATAGTGAACCGATGACCGTCATGTCCAATCACAGTAGTTTTTGTTGAGTGTACAAATGTTAGCAGGAAATGGAAATTTTTTTTTATTTCAGTACCCATTGGTACCGAACTTCATAGTTTTGACAACCCTATTCAGCAGTTTCTGTCATGTTTACCAGTATTTTAGAAAACTGTGCTTTGAAGATGGTCGTCTCGAGATCTTCCCCAACGATGAACTCCAAAGGAATGTTCCACTTGGAGTCTTTCAGCCAAGGATCGCCGATAAGCTTCACTATGTTTGGATGCAGAGCATTACTGGTGTGAAAAAAAAAACATTGTTATGTTTTATGGTTTTACTTTTAGCTCAGCAGTTAAATAAGAAAACTATTAGACATGTACACCTACTGATATACTCTGCATTCTCTGTCCAGCTGTTGTTTGCTGATGAGGCTCAGAGGAACTCTCTTGAGAGCAGCCCATGTGTCTCTATATTTCTCCTTGTATATTTTCCCAAAGCAGCCTCCGGCTAGTGTTTGTGTGGAGTACGCCATCTATTGAGGAGTTTACAGCAGAATGACAAACTGTACATCCTACATCTGTCTACCAATATATGTCTCTGTCTGTCTGTCTGTCTGTCTGTCTGTCTGTCTGTCTGTCTGTCTGTCTGTCTGTCTGTTCGTCCATCTGTTCGTCCGTCCATCCATCCAACCACTCACCCTCCCAACTGATCAATTCATCCATCCATCTATTCATATATCCAAAATATATCAAAATATTCCATCCATCCATCCGTCTATATATTGCATCCATCAATCCATCCATCTAACTATTGTATCTATCCATTCATTCATCCATCCATCCATCTAAATATCGTATCTATCTATCGTATCCATCCATCCATCTATCTAAATATTATATCCATCCATCCATAAATCCATCCATCTATCTAAATATCAAATCCATTCATCCATTCATTCATCCATCTATCTAAATATTGTATCCATCCATCATCCATCCATCCATCCATCCATCTATCTAAATATTGTATACATCCATCCATCCATCCATCTATCTATTTTTTCATCCACCCAAGTATTGTATCCATCCATCCATCCATCCATCTAAATATTGTATCCATTCATTCATCCATCCATCTAAATATTGTATCCATTCATTCATCCATCTATCTAAATATTGTATCCATCCATCCATCCATCCATCCATCCATCCATCAATCCATATAAACCATCCTTCCCTCCATCCATCCATCCATCCATCCATCCATCTATCCATCCATCCTTCAATCCATCATATTTTGCAGTAGTCATTAGCGCTCAAATTACTGTAATAGAGTATTTTTTTCTCCGTAATTGTACTTTATTAAGTAGTTTAAAATGTGTACGATTACTTGAGGACATGTACCTGTATCCTGCACTTGCTGCTATTGCACTCCTGGTTAGACCTAAACTGCATTTCATTTCCTTGTACTTGTACATGTGTAATGACAATAAAGTTTAATCTAATCTAATCCAATTAGTGCTGTACCAGGACTTTTATTGCACTATTTTACATTTAGTACTTTATTTGTTTATTTTATCTTGTCCATGTTGATTGGCTAAGTAGAGTAATCAATCTAAATCAAATCACATTGAAAAATCATTTTAGACAGACAATGATGCTTTATAAATGCAGCAAACTGGTACAGTGTTGAAGCACTAAAAGTGTGCAAGATGGCGCAAAATCATTACACACAACAATTAAAAGATAGTTTAGACTGACATCACTGATGAGAAAGTAAAGGATGCCTGCTGTATGATGACCGAAATCACCAAATGGCTTTTAACAATAACTAAATGCACTACAGAATGTTACGTTTTCAAACACATGTAATCGCGTGTATTCTATTAGTAATTGGTTTGCGGCGCCATCTGTTTCACACTTCGCTTGTTAGTCAGGCTTCAAAGTACATAATAAGTATTAGCATATCATCACGGCTGCACGATGGCACAGTGGGTAGCAGGTTCGCCTCACAGCAAGAAGGTCGCTGGTTCGAGCCTCGACTGGGTCAGTTGGCATTTCTGTGTGGAGTTTGCATGTTCTCCGCGTGTTCGCGTGGGTTTCCTTTGGGTGCTTCAGTTTCCTCCACACGTCTAAAAACATGTGGTATACAGTAGGTGAATTGGGTAAGCTAAAAGTATGTGTGTGAATGAGTGTGTATGGTTGTTTCCCAGTTATGGGTTGCAGCTGGAAGGGCATCTGCTGCGTAAAAACATATGCTGGATAAGTTGGCGGTTCATTCCGCTGTGGCGACCCCAGATTACTAAAGGAACTAAGTTGAAAAGATAATGAATGAATGAATATCATCACAGCCTGATTTTTGTCTCTTAGGTTACATTTTAAACTGATTTTAAGACACACATTTTTAGGATAGAGATTTTAACCCTGCTTTATGTCCGTTTATTATACACAAAAAAAATTGGTTGCAAACAATTTATATGGGCTGAATTTAGACAAATTCCACTTAATAATGTTCAACCTAATTTGTTTGTTTAAATTCAGCCCATATAAATTGTGTGGAAGCATTCAAAGTGTCCAAGAAGGCACAAATCATTACACACAACAACCAAGAGACAGTTCAGACTGACGTCACTGACGAGAGAATGAAGGATGTCTAATGTATGATGACTAAAACCACCAAACGGCCTTAATAACTAAATGCACTACAGAATGTTACGTTTTCAAACACATGTAATGTATTCCATCAATGCTTAATTTGTGGCACCATCTGTTAGACACTTAGCTTGTTAGTCAGGGTTCAAAGTCTTAGGTTACAGAGATTTTAAACCTGCTGTATGTTAGCTAATTATAGGTGTATATATTAATAAAATGTGTTCTCAAGTTAAATTAATCACACATTTTTTATGTAGTCCATGACTGGCAAATACTGTAGTTTAGATTTAGAAACAAAGGTAAGGACACTAATGTAAGTAAAAAAAAAATTATTTGCAGGATATAATGTGGAATAACTTTCACGGTGTAATACTCAATACTGTATTTAGTGTAGTATTTAGAACAGAAACATTTTCTTTTGCACTATATATTTTTTCCAAGTGATGGTACTTTCTATTTAGTAAGATTTTTCAGTACTCTTTCCACCCCTGCTACTAAAATGGGTCATCATCAGGTGTGTTTACAGGAAATCCCCAGCTCATGTTAACACGTGAACATATTTCGTAAAGCCATAAAAACCTACAGTGTTTTTTTAAATGCTACAAGACATTTAGATCATAAAAATAAATATCCTAACCTTTAGATACGTTGCAGAAAAACTTGATTTTACAGCTAAAACACTCATTAGCACAAATCTGTTGACACAGATTTTTTGCTGGAACGCCTCTAGGCAAAAATCTGCTTAAATTAAGCCTGCATGTACTTGCTGATAGGAAAATGCAGTCAAACTGGATCTGGATTATCTTTCATACACATTATTAAAGTTAAATCATTGACATTTAAGTTAATAGATCAATTTTTGGTGTCGCAAATCTCACTCACAACCACCTATCCACAAAGCATATTCATGCATACAGTAGTGTGACGATTTTCCCATAATCATAAATACCTATGACAATTACATACAAAGTAAGTGGTTCTACAATAGCTTTAGCCTCACAGAAACCACAAGAAACTCTAAAGAGAACCACGTCAGTCAGCGTTATCAGAATTATATTATAATCACAGTCCTCCATAGCACAACAAAATAAGTGGAGTTTGGTTCACTAGTTTTTTCTTACCTGTCTCAGTAGGTTGTGATCCTGATGGCAGCAGATGTGCTCAAATAAAGCTGGAAGAGAATTTTCCCTGCTAATTGCCTTCCTTCTTTCACCACACCCTCATATTTCAACACTGAAAGGACAGCTGGAGATGCACAGCCAGTCAGATAAGGTATTAAAATAGTTTACATGACAAACATTGGCAACTTTCTGAAGAATTGTTATATAAATTCTGTTGATGAATATGGGTGTGTATTTAGAGGAATTCACAGATTCCTCTTTATGAAGAGATCTATTTAGCAAAGGGGTTTTTAAATTTGAAGGAGAAAGGTGACTACATTTTCTCCTGTATTTTTTCATTTCTTTGTTCGTTCAGAAGGGATTTCTGTAATTTTGTTACAATAGTTTTTTTATGGTTGAACTCAACATTGCCTCATCTTGGAAGAAGAAGCAGGACTGACAAGTCAAAACAAGACAATGTTATGCAAGAGCAGACTATCCTCAGAGATCCTCTTGAAACTGTGACAGTAAGAATATTAATGCAGTTTTTTCAACCCAGGCTCATTTTGAAAACATAGCTCTATATACATTTCTGGAGAGTGCCAAATACGTCCAACGAGGTACATTTTTTTGCAGTTTTTGTTTTCGCGAATCCACCTGAGGCCACTGTGTATGCTTATTGACATCTCAAATTTCTCTCGCAAATGCCATTTGCGCCTGCTCTTCTCATGTAAATCCACAAGAGGCCGCTGTCGACTGACTGATTGACTGACCCATCCTCCTTCCCTAAGTGAAGTTTAATATCAAACTAATTTCGAGAGGAGCACGTGCTCATGATTGACCCAGCTGGCTCATATTAGCTAATCATGATCCTCCAATCAAAGGATCCCAAGTTCCTATACATATATATATATATATATATCCTTATTTTATTTCTACAACTATCTTTGTCTGGAAGAAACCCCCCTCCTCCCCTTCTTCCACCTTTTTATCCAGAACGGCGGCATGGCGGCTCAGCGACTGGCACCGTTGCCTCATAGCAAGAATTCCAATGGCTCTGGCTCCTGGCTAGGCCGTAGGTGTTTCTGTGGGGGGTTTGCGTGTTCTCCCCGTGTCCGCGTGGATTTCCCCCGAGTTCCTCGGTTTCCTCCCAAGATCCCAAATATGCTCTATATTATAAACAAAATAAACCTAAATCTCTTTTCTAGTCGCCTCGCTCTCGGGAAGTTCACCTTAGCCTCAGCCGTGGGGGAGTTCTGAGATTGTCCTGAGCTCAATCTCCCCTCGCACCACAAAAGGAGGTAGCCCTGGACTCGAGGATCCCTTGGGCTCAGGGCTCTCTCCAGGGACAAAATGCCAAACAAGCTTTTCACAAATCACAAGCTAAGCGTGAACTCTTGAAACCCAACCCATGGTGTTTTTGAATGCATCGATTAGATTTTACCACATTCTCATGTTATTTACTTGTTTATTTTATTTTTTGGCTTCTGTTTTTGTCTTACCTGCTTTCGAGAACCGTTCTTTGTCGCACTTGAACCCCGTCATCAAGGTCAATTCCTCTCTGCATTGCCACTGCAAAAACTGGTAACAGCAGAAAAATCGTCCACATGGAGAAAAGCGGTCAGCTGCTGTCGTGAAAAGGAACGGCGTCATAACACCCCGCACCATTCGTTTTAATGACAAAATGCAGCCATATGTACTGTACTTCTGGCTACATAATTTGTGATCTTCAGAAATATTTGTAGAGCTGTTTTCACAATGAGCCTATGTTGTTTTTTTCCATTTAATAATGCTTTTGAATTGCATTATGGGATCTCATTATTTGATATTATTTGATGCTGAAATGTATGAAAAAGTTACTTTTATTGACATTTTTAATAGGACTTAAATATGTATATTATTTCCTATGCAATGTATAGTTTCAAGCTACTAAATAAAAGTCACTTTGTTAAACTGTATAGAGTTGAATTTTCAAAATCAAATGTTGACAGCAGAGATCAACATTTCATAATGTAATTCACAACTGTAAATAAATGGGAAAAACTTGTGAATCATGAAATACAGAACCTTTTAATCAATTCATTTATTCATGGGAATCTAGAAGTGAGTTGATATTAAAGATGCTCAAAATAATTTGGCCACTGAAAATAGGTTATGCTATGTAATGGACCCTATCATTTTTGTGGCTTCTGTGGCTTCTATTGTTGCAGTACCTTTTTTAAATCTGGAAGCATTAACAACTGATACTGAAATATATATCATTATTGTTCAATATGAAAATTATTAAACAAGATTGCATTTTTGCCATATCGCCCAGGCCT
>CAIGQZ010033112.1:31620988-31636802 GCA_903798205.1 Danio tinwini
TAAACCCACTTCAACAACCCCTAAATACAGTAATAATAATACAAACAAGAAAACAATAATATAAAAAACTGCAAAAAATAATTTGCATTATAGAAAGAAAAGAAAAAAGGGAAATACAAGTTATATACAAGATAAGTCACGTTATTCCCTACGAAGTACATTTATAGCAGACAAATTTGATAATAAGGGTCAGCAAACATATGGGAATTTTCTAGAACCTCAAACTGAATAATGAATTATTTTCAAGTGTAGATATAACATCAGATCTTGAAGCCAGTGTGATGCTTTTGGGTGTTTGCGAGCCAGTAAAGATGCAAAGGCTATAATGTTTTGTTGTCTTTGAGTCAGACTCAGTTCATCAGGTGGAATGCCAAACAATGCAAATTCCACACATGGCTTAAGCTGTTCACACACACTTAATATATCGAATGTGGTTGACCAGTAAGGAGTAAGCTTAGTAATCTTGTCTGTAAAGAACCTATATTTTAACAGTGTGACTTGACTTTATATTTCTGAGTAATCTGTGGTTATTGAGCAGAATGGAAAATGTTTATTGCACATTTTGAGCCATGCAAAGCTGGTAGTAAAGCACTGTTTGTTTGGCATCGTGTTTGCTTAACAGTTGTCCGAACAAAGGCACGCTGCCATTGTGCTCTGCTGAGCTTTCTAGAATTACAGCATTGGTGGATTTGTGTAAAGATCAAGTTAAGCACGTGCTTGTGAACACTTAAGCAGTATTGGTGAAGCTGTTTGTGGTGAAGATGTGGAGGTGATGGTGGAGAAGGTCTGCATTTTTTTCTGGTTCTGCTCATTTCGTCAGATAATAATAGTAATGATGCATTTATGTGGACAAGAATCCCATCAGGTTTGGAGAGCAGAAACGCATTTGAAGAATCTCATCAGACTAATTGGTTTTTCCTCCTATAAGCTCAGAGAGAGGTAACTGGATGATTTAAGCTCATAATCCAGCACAGACCCTACCCACATTGCATGCTCACACACACACACACACACACACACAAACCTCTCTTTCTCTCGATGTATGTAGTGTTTAATTTGCCTTTTACGGTTTCACCAATGTTGTATATGGGCTCATTTGAATTATTCTTTAAAAAAAAAACCCTGATGTTTTTTTTATTTGGTTCGCTAGCTTTAAATGACGACAACATAAAACAGAATCCTAATTTATTATTATTATTTAGTTATTTTATTTCAGTGGTTTAACAATATTGAATAAAATAACTGAATATAAAATTAATAAATAAAGATCATTTTCTGTGTTGTTATACAAGTTTATATGCTAACTTAATCATTTATTTATATGATAAGTCATTATTTATTTGTTTGTTTATTTGTTTGCTTGTATGCTAGAATAATTATAATGAGCCCACAATAGAGTTCCAATGGTTAAACTATATACTGTAGAGTAAAACGGCTAGATTTTTAGTAGCGTGTATTTGAATAATCTATTTTGGAAGTTTAATCATTTTGCAGGAGATGTATTAAAAGCATAAAAATAAATAAACTTGAAGCCTTTTTATATATAACGTTATTATTTATATATTATTGTTTATATAACATATAATTTATATATTATTATTTATATAACGTTACTTATACGTATGTAACTTTACTTAATGAAATATTTCTGCAATGTACAGCTAGTTTTTTTCAGCCAATGATGAACTTCCGGTGAAAGGTTTATGTGACTGTTTTCAATTTCATAAGGCTCCTTTTACAACATCGATGTTGTAATGTAAATGAAATACAATCAGTTAAATAGACTTAAGCATCCATTTGGTTTTCAAAGCGTAAAAAGGGATGAAAGACCGCTTAAACACAGCCACCGTCATTATCAGCAGGCTAGCGCAGAAATTCCATTGAAAATACTGGGGTAAAATTAATGTTTCATATTTTAAAGACATGGCACGGAGAAATAGAATTTAGTGCAGTGCTTCTTGTTTCGTCTGATCCCCACTTATGCCCAATTCCAATTCTATTTTTCTACCCTCTGCCCTTGAAACAGAGTGTGAAGGGGAAGGGTTTAAAATTTACCCCTAATAAATGGGACAGCATTTCAGCACCTGCACACGTCATCGTGATCTCTTGCTTTTATATGAGATCGACAATGATGACTGCTGTAGTTATTCCAGTTGCGTTATTGTTTGGTATTTATCTTCAGGAAATCACTGAAGGCAACAATATCATTTAATCGTATAACAATATGTGGCAATGAGATCGTAACTGTACTGTGTATTTACACCATGGCCAAATTCATCAATGTAAACACACAAAACCAACATTAACGTTATACCAGACACTATAAAAAGGTCATTCCCAGCCACTACACTTTTCTGAGAGGGTAATCCAGTGTCATCGAGTGACAGAATGTTGTGGAATGGTTAGGGGAAGGGCTAAGGGGTAGAATTGGGATTGGGCCTTTGTATTGTATCATAGTCAGGCAGTGAAGATCGCTGTTTTTTTTTAAAGAAATCAGATCTTAAACGCAGCGATTTTGTATGGAATGACAATTAACCGGAAGCTGGGGCTGGCTGTCTAAAGTTAAAAGTCAGTGTGCATATAGCCCATTCTGCACAGTGTTGTCTGAATTTCTGTCATCAGAGACGAATCATAAGAAACAATGTTTGATTTTGGAATCAATCACTCATTTCGCTTGATTCGGTTCTTTTCCTATTTTCATCGAAACGTTCTGATCTGCAATTGGTTCGCGATTCAGCCTGAATCATTCAGACAGTTCATGCACGCTCACGCTTCTCATTTACTATGTATTCTCACTCCGTAAACAGTCACACGATATTACAAAACTGATAAACAGTGTTTACCACAGACGAAGATGATGCCTAGCTACGACTTTCACACCGGAAAGGCAGGTCAAATTTTTTTTTCAAACTAACGTTACCAGCATGTAAATAATGTGGTAATTCATAAATACTACTGTTTTTGAACCATCTTAAAGTGTATAGTATTTTAGTTTTATGTAACTAAACTGTATCATATATATTTGTGTAACTAAAGTATAGTACTTTTAATGAATTCTACAGGAAGCATACACTGTAAAAAAAACTTAATTTTACAGTTTATTTCCGATAGCTGAGGTGCCGCAAAAAAACCCCGTAAAATAACACTCGTTAAATTACAGAAATTTACTGTAAAATAACAGACATTAAATTACAGAAATTTCCTTAAATTTTAATTTCTGTTAAATTTCTGTAATTCAACCTCTGTTATTTTACAATAAAGTTCTGTAATTTAACACCCCAGTTGCCGGAAATAAACTGTAAAATTACAGATTTTTTACAGTGTAGTTTTTTGGTGTATATTGTAGAATAATTTGCCTTATAGTTTGTTTATAGCACTATACTTGTATTACCAGGGTAAATATAGAGGTACCTCAACAGATTACTTTAGGCAAAGTACTTTAGTAAAGTTAAAGTCCCTTATAGTCTTTGGTATAGGATGGTTCAAAAACATTATAGTATTTACTATAAATTACAATAGTATTTCTTATCATGTGGCTACATGAAGAGAACCATCCTATTACTATATTTTGGTCTCATGCATGTTTAAATTCTATAGTACGTTAAAGTACACATGAAATCAATGCTAACCATATTGATTTTGTTAGCTCACATTGCTAGTTTTGGCGAACAATTCATCTGTGCATGTCATTAAGAAAAAAAAATAGTTTGCCTTTGTAATCTAAAATTAATACCTGAAAATGCACTTCCTGTTTGTTTTCAGTTACGTTTTCAGATTATGTCTGTCTGAGGTATTGGGCGTGGCTAACATACTTAACCACGCCCCTCCAGCTGTCAGTTTTGACAACAAACATAACAGAAATGGTGAGCAGGAGGCGTCTGTTAGGTTGTAATAACTCTCCCCAAACTCATTTCCCCAATCGTTCTGAATGAAATGCCTACGTTACTACATCCAATCAGCTTGCAGTAGAAAAAAACAAGCCACGCCCACAGCTTTCTAATTTAATATCTTGTTTCGAATTGTGTCACAATACCAAACCAATATGGACGCAGCTTCCAGTTCATGTGGACTTTTTAATATATGTTAATGAGATTGTGTAGGATCAGTTGTGACAGCCATTTGAGCAGTTAGCATTAGTTGTGTGTGTGTGTGTGTGTGTGTGTGTGTATACGTATGTGTGTGTTTTGGATTCTTCTTCATCCTCCTCTTCTCTGTGAACATGAGTCAGTGAGCTTCACTCTGGCGACTGGAGCTCTATGACTGTCAGTCTTCAAGACTCTCCGCTGCTGCTGTCATCGCACTCACCTTGTGACTCATGGACAGCAGTCTAATCTATTGCAGGCCTGACAAACTGTCATCCTTCTCTGCCAGTCTTCCCTACTGCTCATCCTTGGAGCATTCAGAGCTAGCAGATACCAGGGAACGACCGTTTATCACTTTAGTTTTTCCGTTGCATTTATTTTAATACGTAATTCCAAAAGTGGCAATGGAGCAAATCCAGTGTTATGCATGTGACATTTGCTGTAAAAACTTAAAACAAATTCAGAGAGAAACTACACTACCTGATAAAAGTCTTGCCGTCGATCCCAGTTGAAAGAACAACAAATAATAACTTGACTTCTAGTTGATCATTTAGAAAAGTGGCAGATTTTTCCAATGAATCATCTGTTGAGCTGCATCCCAATCATCACAAATACTGCAGAAGACCTATTGAAACCCACATGGACCCAAGATTCTCACAGAAATCAGTTAAGTTTGGTGAAGGAAATATCATGGTTTGGGGTTACATTCAGTATGGGGGCATGCGAGAGATCTGCAGAGTGGATGGGAACATCAACAGCCTGAGGTATTAAGACATTTGTGCTGCCCATTACATTAAAAACCACAGGAGAGGGCAAATTCTTCAGCAGGATAGCGCTCCTTCTCATACTTCAGCCTCCACATCAAAGTTCCTAAAAGCAAAGAAGGTCAAGGTGCTCCAGGATCAGCCAGCCCAGTCACCAGACTTGAATATTATAGAGCTTGTCTGGGCTAAGATAAAGGAGGATGCATTGAAGATGAATCCAAAGATTCTTGATGAACTCTGGGAGTCCTGCATGAACACTTTCTTTGCCATTCCAGATGACTTTATTAATAAGTTATTTGAGTCATTGCAGAGATGTATGGATGCAGTCCTTTAAGCTCATGGAAGTCATATACAATATTAATTATTTTCCCACTGCACCATGGCTTTATATTCTATACTGTACATTATTTTATTTTGGTTAAATAGGCATAATCTAGAGGCCTTTGCCTTTAATATTAGCCACTTCTGATACCAAATGATCAACTAGAAGTCCAGTTATTATTTGTTGTTCCTAAAACTTGGAAAGGCGACAAGACTTTTGTCAGATAGTGTTATCATTTTATTGAAACATCTGCTTATATTTTCCAAAACAACTCACCACAGAGTTATAGGATCAGAAAAATATCAGTAAGACTTTATTTTGATGGCACATTTTGTTGACTAAAAGTTGCATTGCAGCTACATGCCAGTTAATTTTCTGTTGAGTATTAGTAGACTGTCTGCTTAATATCTGCTGATACTGCTGCTTCAACAGACATTTAACTGACTATAAGAAACTTTGCAAGTACATGCCAACTTACACTAACCCCAACCCCAACCGAACAGTCTACTTAATCGGATGAGAATTAGTTGCCATGTAGGTGCAATGTAACTTCAATTCAACAAAAAAATGCATTAAAGGGACCATCAAAATAAAGTGATACCAAAATATCAACCTGTAATAATTTAAACAAGGAAAAAAACATGCGTTATGGATGTGACAAAAAATGTATGTTACAGTGTACTACTGTCACAGTCACCAGCTATCTAATCCATGTGGATCGCCGGTAAAAACACAGATCGCTAAAGGACTTCAAATTCGCCGTTACATGGACTACAGATCCAGTCATGCACCACACACTCACACCTGTTCCGGTTGTCCGCTGATTGCTAATACAAACAGCTGAAGCTGTTCAGAACTGATTACATGGACCTAAGCAGCACAGACACACACACACACACACACACACACACACACACACTAGTTTCTTAGTCTTGTTTCTGTGAACATTACGACACGTTTCTCTTGCCTTGCTTTGCCGTGTTTTGACCCTCACCTTGTTTGTTTGTTTATGTAGTCTGCTGCCTGCCTGTACTGATCATTCGCTTGTTATTTGACCATGACTCTGGATTCCCTGTATACATCTGTTTGTCCCAGTGTTGATCGTTTCTTGCCTGGCCATTCTCTGCAATAAACCCTGCATTTGGATCAGCACTCCTTTTTCCAGCGTCCCTATAACAATACAACAACATACTACAAACTGCACAACCCAAAAGAAAAGATGCTAATCAAAAGAATAAGAGTTGGCTCACTATAAAACAAAAATGATTGATTATTTTTTTACTTTACATTTTTGCATTTGAGGAATAATCTTCATTATGGATGTGACATCTCTCTGTGATAGATGTGACGGATGTGAAATTGGCACTTCTGTGACTTTGCTAAATCAAATATAATTGTTTGAAAACATTGAGTGAAACATTTTTTATTATTTTACAGCACTGTAAAATACAAGCCTAAGCAAAAAACGTGGAAAGAGTCTCACTATTTTGGTCGTGAAAACAATTTTTTTTTAATGGGAAGGTTGACATTTGCATGGAACAGCCCTGTATTATGCTGGTGAATGCAGGGAAGGTTTTTTTAGTAGCCTCCGATCATCTCTTCTTGACCTTTTGACTTCAGCTCAGTTGCGTCAGGTTTGATTAGATTAAACTGATTCCTTTGTTTAGATTTCCTTTAGGTTTCCTGTAAGCAATAATGCTGAACACAATGGCAAATGCTGCAAGAACGATGAGACATGGATTAGGACCTGAATCATGTAGATTAATTGGAAAAACCAACAGACTTATGAAAGATTTGTCCACAATTTGCAATTGTAATGTTGCATATCATTCAGTTTCAAATGCAGGATATTCATACTTCTCATATTTCTTTGGCCAGGCCATTTTAAGCTGTTGGATAATTGATCATTCTAGGATTTTCAGACATTTTACTAGTTGACACATTTAGCTTAAAAAAAAGGCAAATATTCAAAAAATCACAGAGGACGATTTTTAAAATTAGAATTACTAATATTGCTTTTGACATGCTATTTTTGTATTGTCTATTGCATTAGTTAGCACTCCAACATTAATCAGTGTCTCCAGAAGTTCGCAGGGACGCATTTTTGGATAATTACGGCCTTAAATAACAGATTTAGTGATCACTTTTCTCAAAAAAAAGTCATTATATGCTGTTCGTCTTTTGCTTTCCTGTGAAAATAAACAAAGTATCTTGTAAAATGGTATTTTTTGGATCTCAAGAACTTCTGGTCTTGAGGAACTTCTTTATAAGACATCACTATGGATTCTTTGCAGCATGCACATGGTCACTGGTCCTCTTATTAGCAGAAGAAATATATATATAATCAAATTCGGAATGAATATAAATCACCAAAAAGCTGTCACCCATCACAATCTTACAAAGTTCTGTTATAATTAATGCAGCGCTCTGCACTGCACAATGATTATATTATTTACATCTTGTCTAAACTGTGTTTATAATGAGAGGATTTTCAAGTGTGTCCAACTGCACAAAACAAAAACTCCTGAATTTTAATTCTTGCAGAAAGTTTGACCACTTCTGAATGGCCATTGCATTCAAGAGAATGTCTGTGATTGGCTGCTTTGCTCAGCGCTGCACAAACACATTGTAAACACAGATTTGCATATGGGCATTTTCCAATTCTGTTTCCCCAATATGCAAATTACCCCACAGCTTTAGATGATTGCAATTAGCATTGGCTGTCACTCTTTAGTTGCATAAAGTTGAAGGATTCTCAACTTTGTTGTAGCGATCAACACGCCCACCAGATTGCCAACGGTCACCGCTTAGATGGAGTCGCAAGAAGTCACTCACTCTCTGTTGAAATTAACTTGGCTTGTAGCTTTGCAGCTGTGAATCGCTCGTAGTGTGAATGGTGTTAAGGTTGATTCATACTTCTGCGTCGAGTGATTGGCATGATTCACAGCTCCGTGCATTTATACTTTTGTGTGCTGTTTGTGTTGCTATATAACAACACTTTTTCAAAACGCTAGCTGGCAGTAGGTTTTTATGTTCCTCTGTGTCGAGTTTCTTCGCAGGTGTTGTTTTTTATGAATGCTACCTTAATGTACAAGTAGCTAAAACTCACTCATTCAGAGGTGAGAACTGGCAGAAGTGCAACAACTTTAATCATAAGGTAAACACAAAACAAAAGTTTCCATTTGGAGCTCCTTCACGGGACTCGGCACTTGTAAACACTCGTTCCATCAGGCTCACGGCTCTCAGCACCGCCCACACTCGGCACGGCTACCAAGCTGACCAATAACACAGCTTTCGCTATATGTCGTTGCGACGTGTAGTTACAATATTTGACAGGTGCGCGTCAGGCAAGGGCTATGTGACTACACGAAGAAGAGCTGCAACAACCAATCGATTTAAAATCGATTACTAAAAGCGTTGGCAATGAATTTTATAGTTGCACCTAGTGGTGTAACTGATCACAAATCTGCAGTTCGGATCACACTACGTTTTTTTAATCACGGATCGGACTATTTTTCGGATCAGCAAAAAAGTGAGGAGACAAATGTCATTTGCTTTCCATTTATATAGAAATATTACTGCAAAAAACATAGCTTTTACCAAACAGAACTTAGAACCTGTAATGTTAATAAAAATTTTAATCAAGAAAGAACCAGCTGAAAAAAGAAAAGTGTTCAATATAAAATATGATCTTTGCTACTTGCTGATAATGCTAAATATAGAAATCTAATACCTTGTACAACAGATCACATTTATCTTCAATTAATGGTTCACACATAAAACTTCATGTTTTATTATACTGTAGGTGTATTCTTTTTGAAAACCTTTTCAGTGACATAATTTTGATGGTTGTTTGTCGCCATCTGTTGGTTACACAATGTAATTGCTTTCACCAGCATCAAAAATTCACCAGCGTCATGTTTCATTAAACGGCGATTTTAATCTTTACCATAAACATCAGTGTTTATATCTGAACTATACACTGTTCTCCCAGCACTTCTGTGTTATTTAATTGTTTGTAACTCACTGAAAGAGTATAAAAACTGAATCTCTCTCCATGCAGATTTGAATGCAGCGCTTTAAAGGATTAATAAACATATGCAAATCATTATCATTTATCGTTTATGTTGCGCTGGTTTGAACTGAGATCCTGATGTTTTAATGCTTAATTGTGCAGCTTTACACTGACTGCATTAATGCAGGCTAAACAAGCAGTGCAGAAAACACATTAAATTAATAGCCTAAGAAAGCATTTCGGCAGGTCCCACCACAACTTTTCCCATCATCAATATATCTTACACTTAATTTACACTATGTCGACCCCCCCCCCCCCCCCCCGATTTTGTACATTTAGTATGCATATTTTTCATATCGCTCATATATGACACATGTGCAAGTCATACATCAAATGAAAGCTCTCAATCCCAGCAATAAGGTTCCACCTTTATTTGTATTAATTTACAATCACTTATCCACTATCTAAGTGATGCTTAACTTCTGTTTGAGATTATATCTCATTAAGATTATTTTTCTTACCCCATTGACAAATAATTTAGTGTGTTTTAAGCAAACAATCAGTTATGAATAATGTTTGTGCACTTTCTAAAGATTTAACCTCTGTTTTTGAATAAAGGGTTGCAAATTAATGCTTTTTTTACTGATTCATTGATCGAAAAAACAATGAAAAAAAAATAATCGAAAAAAACTATCGACAGATTAATCGATTATTAAAATAAATATTAGTTGCAGCCCTAGCGCAAATGCTGTGCTGGACCATATGCGTGCGCTTGACGCAGAAGTATAAAGGCTGGTTTATATTTCTGCGTCGAGTGATCAGCGTGACCCACGATGCCTGCCTTGCGCACAGCAGTGCATTTATTCATCTGTGTGCTGTTTGTGTTGCTCTGCAATAGTTTTTTCTGAACGCTACCTTAATGTACAAGTAGCTAAAACTCGCTCGTTCAGAGGTGGGAACTGACGGACATGCAACAACTTTAACCATAAGGTTTAAACACAAAACAAAAGTTTCCATCTCCTTCACGAGATTTGATACTTGTAAACAATCGCTCCATTGGTCTCGCGGCTCTCAGCACCATCCACACTCATCAGCACTGCCAAGCTGGCCAATCACAGTGCTATGCATCATTGCGACATGTAGTTACATTTTTTGAGAGGTGCGCGTCGGCGAGGGCTATGCGACTGCACTAAGATCATGCTCGTACGCTTGACGCAGAAGTATAATTGAACCTTTAATTCGAATTCAGGACTTAAAAATTTTCTGGGGATAAAATTTGGAAAGATTTGCTTTACGACACTTATGAATTGTGGATTTTAATGGAGCACAAATGTAGAAACAAAGCAAATCCATAAAAGAAATTGCATTAATGTCATTGTAATAAGTGCATATAAAGTTGCATATGTTGTTTTTGCCTAAATGGCATTACATGTTCCCGTGTTGTGAATTACACATGCATGCAAAATTGGAAGATTTCTTAAAACATTGTCAAATACATCACAGTTTCCATTCCATGTGTTCAAGAGAACATAATCTTCACTTTCCTGAAAGTGATGCAAAGCCCTAGCAATAAAGTAGTGAAACATTGCATCTGGTAAAGCTTTTGACTTCCTTTCCCTTCAAAATAAAACTACTTCCTCTATAGTAGAGAATGCAGTAATAAAATGTTGCCACAATCTTGCATTCTATACCTGATGATTGTGAACATCATTTTATGAGACAGTTCTGGCATATAATTACACCAAATCATTCTGATGACAGGCATTTCAGAGTAACAATATTTTAGATGGTGTGCAATGAGATTATGGTCCATTGTTTAATCCAATCATATGATTGACTGACGCAAAGTTACGTGAGGTTTACTTTTGTTACATAAGCAGGATTTCATTTGCTTTCTTCCTCACCGTTTAAGCTAGGCCTGTCACAATAGTCAATATATCAACTTATCGCACAACACATGAACATGACCACAATATATTGATTTTGTTGATACAATATATATCGCCCATACATAAAAACCAATTCTAGCAGCATTTTAGCTGATTGTGCAACATCTCGATTTCTATTAGAGGTGTCAGTGTCAGTATGCTTAAAAAGACACTGTAGTATTTACTATAAATTACTATAGTATATTTTCATGTGTGTGTCTGACAACTGAAAATAGATCTGGTAGCAGATATCACAGCCTCTGTTACTCTTTTATCTTTCACCTTTTTGTTAATATTTATGATTATTTATTTAGGATATGCCTTTTCAGATTCTGATTCCAATGACCAGTTTATTAAATTGCTAAAATGACTATAATTAAATTAAATATTCTTAAGAATAAAATATGATGTGTTGTTTGGAAGAGTGTACTTGCATTGTGATGATATTTTATAAAAGGGTCAATATTGACAATAATATCTATTATCGCAATATATTATGATGCAATATATTGTACAACTAAAAACAGAAATCGTGACAGGCCTAGTTTAAGCATATTTTCTTACCAAATAATCAGCATACTATCATGCTATATTATATATATATATATATAATTTTTTTTTTTTACTTATAAGGAGCTGAGCCCCCCCTTAAATGAACATCCTAAAATCGTCCCTGCACCTTACAATGCAAAATCATAATTCATATATTTAAAGAAATTTGTCTTTCATCCACGAACAAATCTCAGGAATTGTGTTGTTTCAGCTCATTACAATTAATTAGTTTGAACAAGCAGCAACAATCCCCTTTTGAGTTTCATTCTAAGATTTCATGCATGTTTCCGTCTAGTGCTTTTGTGCGATGTTTCAAAATTGGCATAAAAACCTTTATGGAAACATTTGCACATGTTATTGTGTTGCATTTTAATTGTTCTTTTTTTTTTTCTAATCGTCCTTGAGTCCAGAAATAAGAGCCGATTGATTGATTGCTCGTGACAAACACACCGCAATCTCCTTTAAATACAACCAACGGCTAAACTCTCTAACAAAGTGATTAGTGTGGTCCATCCCCATGCTGGCACAGGCTGTGTGATTTGCTGCCGCTCAGGCACAGGTTGACTGCAGTGTTGAGTGAACATTAGCACTGACCGGGGCAGCTTCTGCTTGAGCGGCTTCACTCATGGCCTGTCTGACCACTGGAGTGGAAGAGTAAGATCTCCTGCTGGGTTCAACTGTCATTCATAAAAAAAAAACTTCTGCCCTGCTGCTGACTCCCAGACACATTTTTAATGAATGAGCTACTTTATGTGGCACTTTCTTAGGTCTGCACAGCTTCTTGGATAATATTTTAGTATCTGAACTAGGCCTGCACAATATTGGAAAAATCAAACATTGCTTTATTTTGTTGTTATGCGATTATACACTCACCTGCCACTTTATTAGGTACACCTTACTAGTACCGGAGCGGACCCACTTTTGCCTTCAGAATTCCCTTAATCCTTCGTGGCATAGAATAAACAAGGTACTAGAAATATTCCTCAGAGATTTTGCTCCATATTGACATGATAGCATCAAGCGGTTGCTGCAGATTTGTCAGCTGCCCATCCATGATGTGAATCTCCCGTTCCCCCACATCCCAAAGGTGCTCTATTGGATTGAGATCTGCTGACTGTGAAGGCCATTTGAGTACAGTGAACTCATTGTCATGTTCAAGAAACCAGTCTGAGACGATTTGTGCTTTATGACATGGCACGTTATCCTGCTGGAAGTAGCCATCAGAAGATGTAGGGATGTGTAAACGTAACATTTTGTAGTGCATTTAGTTCTTGCTTAAGGCCATTTGATTAAGGACATCTTCTTGGACACTTGTAATGCTTCCAAATGGTTTGCTGCATTCATAAATTGCCCATGTCTTCAGGTAGTTCAGTATGATGCGATATACTTTCTATGTGCGATTTGATTGGACAGAAATCACAGGATTGATTTTTATTTTAACTTTTTTAACTAGCTAATCCCCATAGACAAGAAAAAATTAACGACTGCAGTTTGAAGGATAGTAGTGGAGGAAAAGTACCGATACACATTTTTAAAACTACTTGGTAAATTGTAATTCCTGAGAAAAACTACTTAATTACAGTAATCTGAGTATTTGTAATTTGTTACTTTACACCACTGTTATATAATGCATTAGTAAATGTTGAACTATGGTTAATAAATGCCGTACAATATTGTTCTTGATTAGTTCATGTTAGTAAATACGATACATTAACTAATGAAACCTTGATGTAAAGGAAATCAGAGCACATCACACCTGTCCTCAGGTCTTTGCACTGGCTCCCAGTTACATTCAGAATAGATTTTAAAGTATTATTACTTGTCTATAAATCACTAAATGGTCTAGGACCTCAATACATTACAGATATGCTCACTGAATACAAACCTAATAGATCACTCAGATCTCTAGGATCATATAAACTAGAAATTCCAAGAGTTCAGTCAAAGCAGGGTAAATCGGCTTTTAGCTCCTATGCCCCTCGCTGCTGGAATCAGCTTCCAGAAATGATCAGATGTGCTCCAACATTAGACACATTCAAATCCAGACTGAAAACACATCTGTTTAGCTGTGCCTTTACTGAATGAGCACTGTGCTACATCTGACAGATCGCACTATTGTTCTTTTCTTTTTATTCTTTTATAACCCATTTTAACACATTTTGATCTGTTTTTAATCTTTCTTATTATTTGCTTTTTTATCTTCTAACACTTGTCTTTTTATTCTTGTTTATGTAAAGCACTTTGAATTGCCACTGTGTATGAAATTTGCTATATAAATAAGCTTGCCTTGCCTAAAGTGTGACTGAAAAAATAGACAATTGACATAAGCAGTGTTTTATCATTTTACGAGTCTAACAGTATCCATGTACAGTAATAAAAATAATTCAGTGGTACAATTTCTTATGCCTGAATGCTTTTAAAATCATCACAGGCCTCAAAAACTCAACTCAACATGGGCCTCTGAACAAATAACTATTGTTTTGTGCAAATTTTGTGCTCTTTTTTTATTTTACACCTTGTTATCAACATATTTTTTGGCATTAAAGGGATAGTTCACTTAAAAAAAAAATTGCCTGATAATTTACTCTTTTTTTTTCCATGTGGTTTTAAATCTTTATGACTTTCTTTTGTTTGTTGAAGACAAACAAAGGTATTTACTGAAGTCAATGTTGGAATCTGGTATCCATTGACTTGCATAGTTCCATAAATTACTGTGGAAATCAATGGGTCCCAGCAAACAGAATAAAATATAAATAAAGTAACCTATTTTTGTGTTCAACTAGAATAAAGAAACTCAAAAAGGTTTTGAACAAGTGAATAAGAGATTCATCATTTTTGGGTGAACTGTTCCTTTAAGCGTAGCTCTTCTGATCAATGTGTTTAGAGGAATTTTTGCTCTAAAATGAGGATCTGACTGTTATTTCCTTGTACATAAAATTTGTTGCCTATGGCTTAGATAATTGACAGCTAATATATTTAGGTCTTTTTTTGTTTCTAGGTAATTGGCAGGAATTAATGTGTCCCATAATCAAGCAGCTACTGTACATGGTTAATTAGACCAATATATTTAGGGTGAGTTTTTTTATTTTTAATGTAGCGATTGTTGATGTGACAACTTTTTATTTTTATTTTTTTAAGTGAATAGTATAGTAACATGATTTAAGGATTACACATTTCTTCAACAATTCTTTGTGAATTTATGTTTTGTGTATTTTAGTGATGATTTGTGCATCATAAATGTAAGTATATAAATGATCATAATGAGATTACAATAACTTTTCTTTATGGATTGCTTGATTTCACACCATTCACACAATGACAGTAAATGGTCAAACTTTACAATAAGGTCTCATTAGAAGATTTCTTTACCAACATGAACTAATAATAAACAATACTTGTACAGCATTTATTATTCATAGTTCAACATTTACTAATGCATTATTAGAATCCATTTTATGCTTGTTAACATTAGTTAATGCACCGTGAGTTAACATGAACTGAATATGGCTGGGCGATATGGCAAAAATTAAATCTCGATAATTATTTTCCATATTGATTGATTGAATGATATATATTTTTATATCAGTTGTTAATGCTTCCAGATTAAAAGAGTACCCCAACAATGACTGAAGCCACAAAAATTAGAGGGTCCATTAAATGGCATAACATATTTTCGGCCAACACATTTTTGGAACTCTAATATCAACACACTTTAGATTCTCATTGTTGCACATTTCTGCTGTGTAATTGGCTCTTAGATCAATATAGAATAAAAAAAAGTCCAGAGATTATCATTGTTATTGCCGAAAATTTTATCGCGATTGGATATAATATCATTTTTTGGCCTAGCCCTAATACTGATTAACTTTATTTCCATTATTTAACGTTAACAAAAATGAATAAATGCTGTAATGAATGTATTGTTGATTATTTGTTCATGTTAGTAAATACGTTGTACAAGTTCATATTAGTAAATGTATTATAAAGTCTTACCCAGCAAGTAATTAAAAATGTATTGATGCACAAAAAGATTCTTTTAATTTTCCTTTAAAAATTTAATTAATATTATTTAGCTTTTAATATTCACAAAGCATAGTGTGTGTGTGTGTGTGTGTGTGTGTGTGTGTGTGTGTGTGTGTGTGTGTGTGTGT
>CAIGQZ010033112.1:31637202-31654021 GCA_903798205.1 Danio tinwini
AATCATCATCATCACTTTGCAGCTTTCTTTTAAATTATAGTAGGCCTATTTAAAAATAGCGCCGGACAGTTTCTCAGTGTTTCACTGGTAATGTCTTTAAATAAATAATTAGGCCTATTTAATTATTCATTCATTATTTATGTACAGTAATTGAGACATAAATTGAGATGGAAACATATAATCAACAACAAAAATGTAAATTAAAACAGTAAATGAAAACAGAAATAAAAAAAAGATATTGACTGTCTTAGTCCTATCACTTTAAAATAACAAACACTGTACATCTCTCTATATTTAGGCTAAAAACACTGCTTTATTTATTTAGTTATTTATTCATTTATTTACGCCTACTTATTTGTAATAATGTTTGTACCTTCATTTTAGTGGTCTTCTTTATTTCTACTTTCCAAAATGAATCCTCATTGCACTTAAGTTTACAATGATAATAAAGCTTGTTAACAAGATTTAATGATTAATGAAGGAATTATAATGCTTTGTTTCATTGTTTATCTTTATTTACAAGTAGCAGAGTATTAACAGCTACTGTATAGGCTATTTCAGTCCATTTGCATCCCGTCCCTTTGTGCCCCCTGGCGGCAATAGTCGCAAACTGCGGTCATACCTAAAAAACAATCCTTTAGAGCGGCGGCAGTAGGGTGTGACGATAATGGCCATATTAAGATGTCACCTACTGTGTGTGTGTGTATATATATATATATATATATATATATATATATATACTGTAAAAAAATCCATAATTTTACAGTTTATTTCCGGCAGCTGGGGTGCCGGAAAACCCCCCTTAAAATAACGGACATTTAATGACAGAAATTTCCTTACATTTAAATTTCTGGTAAATTTCTGTAATTCAACCTCTGCACCCCAGCTGCCGGAAATAAACCGTAAAATTACGGATTTTTTTCCACAGTGTATATATACATTTTGGTATTTTTTTTGCTTTTGAATTTGGGAAAAAATAATAACAATTTAGGTCAAAAAAGTAATCCAGGTGTAGTCCGATAAATAACCTAAAATAAGTTATCTATTTAATGTTACAGACATGTAATTTAACAGTCAACAACAGATTACAATTTGTAAGAACCATTGGTGAGGAGTGTTGTACAGTAAGACTAGTTTGTTATTTTTGCTGTTCAATAGTTTGCGCAGCAGCAAATATATGATTGGTCTAGATTTATTAAGTAATCTCTGGATATATTAAGTAACTTATCATGTAGTCAAGCTTCTTGCATGCTTTTTCAAGCAGACTCTAATGCATTGGTTTATACCAGAGTTCGAATTACAACCAAAACAAAGTGAACTCTAGTGTCATTGAGAGTCAGAAGTACTAGTGTGAAAGTGTCTTGACTCCTGAGTCTCACACACTGATGTCTAGTCCACTCTCATGCCCGTATCTGCCACTCAAGATCACGACCTGAACTATTGAGCTCAGGAAAGTGGATTAACAAGACGGTCATTAAGCTTTAGTGATCTCTGCTGGTGGAATGACATCACAATCTGTTATCTGACGGTGTACTCAGAATGCAATTGAGTATCGAGTACTGAGAATCTAGTATGTTGGTTATAGTAAGACTGTGTGGTCAGTCATTATGGTTTAAAATATTATGAAAACCATATAGAATATGAAAATGTGCTTTACTATTTTGGAAACATTTGAAAAGCTATTTTGCATCCCATTGGAATTAAGGCTGCACAATATATCGTTTCAGCATCGATATGGCAATGTGTGTGTTCGCAATAGTGACATCGCAGGATCTGCAATGTTCAGTAGGGATTATAGTTGATCAACTATTGAGAATTCAACAGAATTGTGGAGTCATTGCAAAGTAATACCACATCATGAAATGTGTGTGTTATCAATGCATTTCAAGAGAGGATAAAGCATTCAGCACAATAACACACAACATCTGTAACTTTAATGAAGAATAATTTGACAAAATTATTAATACAATCAATACCATACAGTTTTATTTGACATTTTATTATTTTTTATTCCTGTTCCTGAATACTGTTTGACTCTCCAGAAAACCTTAAAGCACTGTTTATTTGACTTTTGTCTTTGCTCTAATGTAATTATTTATGCTTGCAATTTGTGTAATATTTTTATTCATGATTCACACCCTCGAAGAAACGATTAATAATTCACCCATGATTCACACACATCGAAGAAACGATTAATTTTGACACCCCTAATGAATATGGCCCCTGTGTAAATACACAGTACAGTTACAATCTTATTGCCACATTAAATTGTTATGATAACCTAATTTATGCCTTCAGTGATTTCCTGAAGATAAATACCAAAAAATAACACAACTGGAATAACTACAGCAGTCGTGATCGTCTGATCTCATATGAAGCAAGAGATCGCGATGACGTATGATGACGTGTGCAGGTGTTGAAGTGCTGCCCCAATTCTTAGGGGTAAGTTTTGAAGCCCTTCCCTTTAACCCTCGGTTGTAAGGGCCAAGGGGAAGGGAAAGGGGTAGGGGTATAAACATAGAATTGGGATTGGGCCTTAGTGTCGTGCGCACAGAGGATTTGATGCGCGCGAGTGTTTAAAAGCACTGTTTATTTGACTTTTTTCTTTGCTCTAATGTAATTATTCATGCTTGCAGTTTGTGTATCTGTAATGAAGTTCACGGCCACCTGGCCGCCGGGAAGAAGGAGGCGGAGAACCGACTAACTTTTAAAGAAATATTTATTAATAAAAGGGACGGCAGCTCCTCACGGAGACTGCCGTCTAAATATTACTGAACCGATATCGAATTTTTCCCATCTGCATCGCGGTGCACTGAAGAAACGATTAATTTTGACACCCCTAATGAATATGGCCCCTGTGTAAATACACAGTACAGTTACAATCTTAATGCCACATTAGATTGTTATGATAACATAATATATGCCTTCAGTGATTTCCTGAAGATAAATACAAAAAAATAACACAACTGGAATAACTATAGCAGTCGTGATCGTCTGATCTCATATGAGGCAAGAGATCGCGATGACGTATGATGACGTGTGCTGGTGTTGAAGTGCTGCCCCAATTCTTAGGGGTAAGTTTTGAAGCCCTAGTTTTGAAAGGGTAGGGATACAAAAATAGAATTGGGATTGGGCCTTAGTGTCGCGCGCACAGATGATTTGATGCGCGCGAGTGTTTAAAAGCATTTCCTCCATTCCTCACTCAAAGCAACTGTGCCTGGAAACAAACTAGTGTGACACTCGTGCACCCACAGTCCTTCAAGGGCTCGAGATTCTTTGTAAGCAGCCGCAGTTGTTGTCGCTTTCACTTTAACCATTCTTTGAACAGATTATTAATTGGCGTAACATTAACCGTGTGCGCGGCATCATCATTTTATTATCGCTAATCATCATCACCAAATATGAAGTACCGTACCCAGTGAAACATGAACGGGCCTTTTCCTTTAGACACTAGCGGAGCGCGGGGGATCACGGGACTGATCATGACACAAAGATGACAATCACTGACAGATGGAGATTCACCTCCAGGGAATAAAGGGTTAAAGTTAATTTTCACAACAATACCACAGTATAACCAACCTAGTGCTGTGTTTGTTTCTGTCATTTTTTTGATTTCTGACACAACCTACACTGCAACATGGGATTCGTCAGCCGTTTGCTATTAAAGAAAGGAGCAGCAGAGACTATTATGTTTGGGACTTTGTCAGACTTTGTAAGGGACTTTGTCAGTAACTGTTACAGTTCAAATGGACCAGTTTCTTCTTCCTCCGGATCATAACATGTAAGTCTAATTAAAATTGTTGCCTTATTTTGTGTAGTTTGCAAAATATGTGTGTAGTTGTGTGTTGTAACTTGTAATAGCTCTGTGCGGCTTGTAATCACGTATCTTTTATAGATCAGTGCTTATACTGTATCTCTCAGGTTAAATCTTCATATCTTTCATATGGTTTGCCTTGCAATTGCCAATTCAATTTTTAAAATAGTTAAATTTTTACCACTGTGTGGATTAATACTGAATGTGTGTCGTTGTTATTACTTGGGGTTAGGTTAAAGTGTAGAGCATATGCTTGTGTTTAACGGCATTGCTTTAATGCATTCCTGCATTGGGCTGCCACATACTCTGCTACTTCATAGCCATGGTGGGCATTTCTCTCTGTCTACCGATCACAACAGACTGGGTTATCAGACCAATCAGCGAGATTAGCCTCACGTGAAGGAGGAGTTTGGCAACAAATGAATGGCTAAACGAATCATATCGGAGTCGTTGGCATAATTAGGTAAAAATAAATGCATATTAAGACAATGAAAATATCATGAAGACATATGATGTGTGCTGGTTTTGTAGTGGTGTCCCATTCCTTAGGGGTAAAATTTGAAGCCCTTCCCCTTCACACTCTGTTGTATGGGTAAAAATTTTTGAAGAAATGGGATTGGGCATAAATCTTTTATCTTTCTTTATTTGGCCATATGGCAATTATAACTTGTGTGATTGGCTCAAAAATAATTTTATTCTAATTTGTGCAAATGGCACAATGTGACTGAATGAACCACAGTTATAAACTTACGCTCAAAAATATATATTTTTGCTAGTTCAAACTACTTGATTAAAATGAGCTGAATCAACACAATCTTGAGGTTTTTTTTTGGGACAACTTAATTGTTTTATGTTCAATCCACTTAAATTAGCAAAAACAATTAAGTTAACTTAATCGAATTGTGTTGGGACAACATGAAGAAGTTGTGTGAAACCTTGCATTTTTAACAGTGTTGGTAATGTTGTGCAAAATTTTGAATACACTTTATATAAAGTAACCTGCGGATTGTTTGCTAAAAATCAATGAACATGCACCTGTTACAACCTGTTTTCTTTATTTATGTAACAAAATTGAGAGTAAAATTCTGTAACTTCCCTGTGTCTCCAGAGAATTTGGTCATTTGGCAATTACAACTGATTGGCGATTGGCATAAAATGTATTTTATTGTAATTTAAGTATGTTCAAGAATGCATAAGCTAGTTTCACTTCTTTGTAAAATAATCAAAACGTTGGAAGCAGAGGCAAAGGAAGTAATACGTTTTGATGATAAATCAAATTAATCAAATTATTTGCCAAATTATTAATTTGTCAACTTTAACTGCAGTTTGGCACTTTCACTTTCATTCAGCAACATTTCCTGCATGTCCCCGATGACAAACAAGATATTAAAAATGAGGAAGTGCAGTTTTAATGGGATGTTTGATACCGCACGGCGAATGGGAGAAAAAATCCTCTGCATTTCTCTGTGACTTAGATGCACTCGGTACGTAGCGTCAGAAAGCCGTGCGTATATAGACTATCCTATCACAAAATGCGGTGAAAAGTCTACACAACGGTAATAGTTTGATTGCGAGTTTGCATGTTTACATTCTGAGAGCAGCATTTACAGCAGATCTTTCAGTCTATAATATTTAACTATAATATTGCAGTGATATTACCATACTGTAAACTTAGTAACTAAATCATTTTGACTATAGCATGTCTTAAAAAAACTGAAAGAGCACTGCTGACGATACAAACTAACTTTCTGGTGAAACTTTTTATTTCACCAAAAAAACTTGTACATTCATAAAATATCCAGGAACATATTATGAATAAGGTCAATTTTGGTTTCATGCTTTTAGCCAGAGCGTTTAGTTAGAGTACCTCTAAGAATCTTCCATTAATACTGCATTTATTATTTGCTTCCCTTATTTGTAAAATGCATAAACGAATCATTCTCAAAAAATGAAAATCAAGTCTAACACACAATGGTGATGCAACCCAGCAAACAATTTTGTGTTTAATAGACGTCTAATAGACATCTAAACGTAGACAGCTTGGCTAAAACAAGGCTAAACTTGGGCTGTTAGTAAAAATCTAATAGACATCCAAGAATAACCCAAAACTAGAGTAGTCGTCAAATTAGACAGACTTTATATCTGTAGTCATTCATTTCTGTTTGTTTGATGCCTAGTCTAGTTTTGGCTTATACTTAGACTTCTGTTGGATTTTCACCGACAGCCCAAATTTTGCCTGTTTTAGCCTTGTTTATCTGTTAGACATCTATTAGACACCTTTTAAAAACAAAAAATGCTTGCTGGGTTATTTACATTGCACATGCATGAACCAATTTTACAGACTCCATACAATTTTTTGGAGACAAATCACAAACAAACCTTTTATTTAACTAAAATATGCACCAAAATATATCTGTGCATAAACAAGTTTGACATGCCACTTTCTTCATCGTGCATTTTGACCTCCTCGACACACCTCAACAGAATCCTAAATAGCCCATTTTCATCATTCGCTCAGCTCAGCTTCATTCAACTCCAGTTCCTTAATACGAGGACACAGTGAATGTGCAATATGCAGTTCATAAATCTCCCTCCCTCCCTCCCTTAGCGACAGCACTCGCCTCTTATCTTGTCTTCTTTAGCGTCACAGGAGCATGGCGAAGGAGCGTCCTTGTGCCCTAAGCTGGAGAGCGAGAGAGCAAGAGAGAGAGAGAGAGAGGGAGGGGAGATGCGGCGTCAGTCAGCTGCAGTAGGCAGAGGACAGCAGTAGCAGCACTGCCTGCCGTTTTCTATTGTTCAGCAAGAACATTTTTCCTTCTCGCTCCAATTAAAAAGAGGAGCAGAAGACGAGGAGATCCAGCAGAGGCACCGTTCCTTTGGGGAGAACTAATCGAAGACGCTCACAAACTCCTTCAAGTTCCTTCTCTGCTTTTATCGGGGTTTCTTTTCATCTGGAGCCGGTGGATTTTACCCGACTCAGGGGAGCCATGGGACTTGGGGTTAGGGGTGCAAGGACAGCGTTCCTGTGTTTGTGGAGGTTATTTTATCTGCTCTGTGGAATCTGGACTGCTTGCTCCCAAACCACGGGAGATGGGAAGTCGCTGTACTTCTGGGAGACAGGTACGCGTTTTGGCTATTTCTAGTACTTTGATGGATGGGTAAGGTTTTTTTTTTTTTTTTTTTTAGATGTCCCGCTGGTTGTTTGAAAGTTGCATTGCGATTTTTCTGTTGTTTTATGATCAAAACAAGAAGTCGAGGTCTTTTCTGCGTGCACTTCAAAACAGATCTGCGGAGAGAGCGTGTGAATTATTTCTCATCATCCTAATTTCTGATTCTCAAAGTCTGCACAGTGGAGAACGTGTCCCCGTTTCTGCACAGTAGGCTGTCTCCATTTTTTTCCCAAGCCGATTGTTCGATTTCTTGTGCTAGATAACCGCCGTATTATTATTGTAATGCAATCTGACACATGGAAGGAGCTGCGAGGTGAAAACTGACGGAAGTTATTCGAGTTTTGATTGCAGTTCTTGGCTTGTTTCGCAATCACATCTTCTGTGCAGAAATGTTTTCAAGTATTTTAGTTATTAGTTTTTTATATAAATATATGTGTATATACTCATTTCAAATTAATATAATCACAATTGCTGTCTATATTGTTGTAAGAGTATTTGAAATAGTAGTATGAAATAGTATTTGTAGTATTGAAATCAATGTATATACAATTTGTGTTCATTTTTTTATAGATTATTTTATTATTAATGCATGGAAATTTGGTAATGAAGCGTTTTACTACCGATAAGTCATTTTACATTGGAAAAACATAGTTGTTAAAGGGATAGTTCACCGCAAAATTTTAATTCTGTCATCATTTACTCACCCTTCAAACCAGTTTATATGTTTTGGTCTGTTGAACAAATGCACAAATAGATATTTTGAAGAATGTTGGAAACCTGTAACTATTGACTTGCATATTATTTGTTTTTCTTACTATGCAAGTCAATGGATACAGGTTTTCAACATTCTTCAAAATAATTTTTTTTGTCAATGATTCCAGGTTTCCAACATTCTTCAAAATCTCTTTTTTGTCAATAATTCAACATTCTTCAAAATATCTATTTGTTTTAATCAATGATCCAACATTCTTTATCATTTTGTTTTGTCAACGTTCCAACATTCTTTAAAATATCTATTTTTAGTCAATGATTTTAGATTTCCAACATTCTTCAAAAAAAATTTTTGTCAATGATCCAACATTTTTTAAAATATCTATTTTGTCAATGGTCCAACATTCTTCTAAATACCTATTTTTTGTCAATGATCCAACATTCTTCTAAATATCTATTTTTAGTTAATGATTTCAGTTTTCCAACATTCTTCAAAATATCTATTTTTTTTTGTCAATGACTCCAGGTTTCCAACATTCTTTAAAATATCAATTTTTTTGCCAATGATCTAACATTCTTCAAAATATCTTTTTTTTTGTCAATGATCCAACATTCTTTGAAATATCAATTTTTTTAGTCAATGTGCAACATTCTTCAAAATATATATTTTTATTCAATGATTCCAGGTTTCCAACATTCTTCAAGATATATTTTTTAGTCATTGATTACAGATTTCCAACCTTCTTCAAATTATCAATTTTTTTATCAATAATCCAACATTCTTCAAAATACCTATTTTTAGTCAATGATCCAACATTCTTCTAAATATCTATCTTTTTTTGTCAATGATTCCAGTTTTCCAACATTCTTCAAAATATCTTTTTTTTGTCAATGGTCCAGCATTCTTCAAAATATATGTTTTAGTCAGTGATTACAGGTTTCCAACATTCTTCAAAATATCTATTTTTGTGTGGAACAGGTAAAGGTTGAGTAAATGATGACAGAATAAAAATTTGGGGTGAACTATTCCTTTAACAACAAGTGTTTAAAAACAATGTTTTTCCATTGTAAAATGACTTATTGGTAGTAAAACGCTTCATTACCAAATTTGCATGCATTAATACTGAAATAATCTATATAAATGGACACAAATAGTTTAAACAAAAATATATACGTTAATTTTAGTACTACAAATATTACTATGATTAACAATTTGATCAATTTGGAGTGCAGAAATGAGAATCTGGCATTTTGCTGATTAAA
This sequence comes from Danio tinwini, assembly GCA_903798205.1. NCBI lineage: Eukaryota > Metazoa > Chordata > Actinopteri > Cypriniformes > Danionidae > Danio > Danio tinwini. The sequence continues at coordinate 31,646,161 of CAIGQZ010033112.1, forward strand.
AAACAAAGACTCTATCTAGAAGTTCATCCATACAACTGATCCAAAGCATTCAAATCAAAGCGTGCTCTTCTAAATAAGCGGTTTGCATTGTCCTATTGGCCAGAGCGACGTCCTGAGTCAGTGTGCGGTTGTAACTATGTTAGTGAATTTTTAAAGAGGATGTAACCGCGTAAGGAGATTAAAGGAGCTGCTGGGATTTATATTGTGAAAACATCCCTGGGACATTCATGCAGAGAAGCGGAGCGGCAGGCAAACTTAACCTACATATCTCTATCCTGTAGGTCACAGTAATTACAGATCATTGGCTCATTTCATCGCAAAAACATCTGGTGGAAATGCTGAGAGTTGGGCAGATGCACGATAGCGTGCCATTTTGACTGCGATTGCGATAATGTTATTGCCATTTGTAGATCGCTCAAGGGGAGGGAAATTTACTTTTGACGTACGATGTACTGTATGCATAATGAATCTGACCGTAGAAAGAGCTCCGGCTTCAACCTGTGGGGAATTGGCTCACATCTCTGCTGTTTATTGGCTTCACACAAGAGCAATAAATCTGCTGTCTGGGGCTGATAACCTCCCATGATGGAGATGCTCATATCACGGGCCCGGAAACACGAGTGCTTTAGAAGCAAATCAAGCTGCGTTCTTCGAAACGACGGTTAAAGCCTACACGCAATTCTTTAAGTGATTCTTAATGGCCGTGTTTTTCTTGTCGCAATCGATATTGCTGGCGTGCTTGGTGCTTTTATTTCTAATAAGCAAGCTGGATTAAATGGCATGCTGCTCTCTGTGCGTTTCCCTCTCTGTTTGCTGTCTGAACGCTCGGGTTTGATGTTCAAATATCCCTGGAGAAGATTGGAGCAATTTTGTCCTTATCGCTCCATGCCTCAGACTCCCAATTAGAAGCACTCTTTCCTCATTTTTATCGATATAAAGTCTCGGGTTGACCCTTCACCGCTGCAGATCTCAGCTCTGGCTCCCATGTGTCTCAAACCAGCGTAATAATATTGACTTGGGGAGGATTGTTAATTAATGAGGATGTTCATGGACCACAATTGACTGATCAGGTTACTGTAACCTTGGCTTGATTCTTGGTTAAATAGTGATAGTGTCAGAAATTAAGAGGAGTAATGCACGATATTGGAATAAAAGTGACATTGCAATGTTTACTTTTTCTGCGATTATAGATTATATATTGCGATATATATTGACTTGAATTGACTTGGGATAGTTGGGATGACTTGAATAACAGTTGAGTTGACGTGGGTCATGATTTTGTAGGACAGTTAATCTGCAAAAATGAAACCGCCACTGCATCCCAAATGGCACACTATGCACTTATGCACGATATACTTACAGTTAGGCATGGGCCGGTGTAAGATTCTGACGGGATGATAACCTTGGATAAAAATATCACGCTTTCACGGTACCACAGTATTGTGATTACTGCTCTAAAATAAATTCTTTTTAAATGTCTGTGTAAAAAAACTAAAAGTTTTTTTCCCTTTGAACACATAATATTTTATTTTGAGCAACATTTATAATATTTTGGAGCAGTAAACGTGCCAGGCCAAATAATGAAAATGAATCATTGACGTCTGCTGTCTTCATTAGTTTCAAAAACACAGATTTATTTACAATTTAAAATGGCATCTTTGGATATCTTTTCTGCTGGAGATGCTGTTGTTCAAAAAAATGTAAAAAAAAAAAAAATCTTACACATACCTTAGGAAATAGGAACGGTATTAGAGAAAATTTTGGCGGTATGGAAACCTTGACTTTTCCAAACTGTGGTGTACCTTGAAAACAGTTATTGTCCCATGCCTACTTACAGTAAGCACACTCAACAGCATAGTATATGTATGTAGTGTCGTCCCAAGGGGAACACTAATGGTTACTTTACTAAACGGAAATTCAACCTGTTTCCCTGATGACTTTTGGCAATTGCTAGATTAGTGAAATAAATGACCAAACCAGCAAAAAATACCTGCCATGAGTATAACCGCATTCACCATCAGGAGGCGCTATAATCACTCTCACAGGAGATTTGGCTTTCACAATACAAAATAAATATCCAACATGTGCGATCGAAAGCTCCACCCCTTCTGCTAACAAAGCTGCGTGTGTTGAGTGTGTGAAGTGTCCATCCTTATTAATTAAAGTGCACTTATTATTTTTAGAGTTTTGAGTGTGAACACGCTACTTACACTATTTATACTACAAAATGGCATAGAATAGTGCATAAGTATGCGATTTGGGATGCACCAGTGGTTTTCTACACTTAAAAAAAGTGTAAAATGTATGGTAAAAAATGGCAGCTGTGTCTACATTACATTTAAATGTAGTCATTTAGCAGATGCTTTTGTTATAAAAAAAAACCTGTGACTTACAATAAAGGAGGCGTTCAGCAATTCAACACGAAGAGGCAATACATTCGTTCATTCGTTTTCTTTTCGGCTTAGTCCCTTTATTAATCCGGGGTTGCCACAGCGGAATGAACCGCCAACTTATCCAGCACATTTTTATGCAGCGGATACCCTTCCAGCCGCAACCCATCTCTGGGAAACGAAGAGGCAATAAGCACAAGTGCTAATTATATAAAGGAACTGTTTGTGCTCAGAGTATTAAAGGTGCAGTAGGTGATTGTCTTCAGAAACATTTTTTGTTGTGCTTTTTGAAAGTCTCTTTACATTCCAGTAGTAATGATTAAAGTAAATGATCTAAATGTATTTACATGTGTTTTTATATTCTGGGTAAGGCATAAAACTAAAAAATGTTCATCCAATTAAAAATTGTCAGGTCGATAATCCCCATAATTCTGATAAGAAGCCCAAACTCTTTGTCAACAAATATAGATTTGTACATCTGCGCACCTGTTTACACAGATCCGGCATTTGCTCGTGCACACAGGCTGCATTCGAGAGAGTGACAGCGGTAAAACAAAAGCTGAATCAAAACTTTTTAAAATTCTGAATCAATATTGGAGTTACTTTTGCACGCTGAAGGAAGGATGACACCATGGCTGAAGTATTGCTTTTAGACAGGTAATGTTATGTCTTAAAACTATTTTAGTCACGCAAAGCTGATGTAGATTCAATAATTTTCTTTTCGGCTAGTCCCTCAATTAATCTGGTGTTGCCACAGTGGAATGAACCACCAACTTATCCAGCATATATTTTACACAGCGAATGCCCTTTCAGCTGCAACCCATCACTGGGAAACATCTCATTCACACACGCTGGATTCGGATCCGGCACATCTGAAATCGGATCCGGCACCTCATTTTACCGATTCCTCCTCCTGAACCGCCCTCCTACCCCGTCTGCTAGGGGTGAAACGGATCACTGTTGATCCGTGATCCGTAATGATCACAATTCACGGTGACCCGCGGATTAATAATTTATTTTGAACTTGTTTGTTAATCCAACATTTATAACAATTGCAGAGAGATCGCCTCCCGCGTCATTCAAATTGCGTGCATGAAAGCATTTTGGCTTCCCTGTAAGATATAACGATGACGGGAAAAGTTGTGGTGGGACCTGGGCTTAATTTGTGCCAGGGCTTAATTTGTGCCGGCACCTCATTTCACCGATCCCTCTCCTCAACCGCTCTCCTACCCGTCCGTTGTTTACTTTCTTCTGCGACTCCCCAACCCTCTTCACTATCGTCCGCGACACCTCCGCCCCGCTCACTTTTTTTATCTGCGACAGTCGACTGTCATCCACCGCCCCAACAACCCTAACCCAACCGTTTAATGAAACATGACGCTGGTAAATTTGACACTGGTAAAAGCAATTACATTGTGTAACCAACATATTAGGGCTGTGTATTGGCAATGGCCTCACGATACGATATATATCGTGATACATGGGTCACGATACGATATATTGCGATACAATAAATATTGTGATATATTGCAATAGTTTGTATTAGTATGTGTGTCACATTATATTGACAACTTGATAAAGTCGGCAGACAAATTAAAATTCCAATTTATTTTCCATCCATTCCAATTCACTAAAACTGCACAGTGTGATTGAACAGAGAACTATGTATATTTCAAAGCTTACAAATGCCATTTATTTTTTGTCTAATTCAGTACTCCCTGCTATAGCGTTTAGGGTTGGGCTATGTTGACCAATTTGGCATTGTACGATGTCTAATGTGAAACATGGCGATGGACCATGGCATCGTCGTCATAGGGGGAGGTGAACTAATTATTTATGAATAATTTATAAATTCATAACTAATTAATTATTTGTAGCCTACCGTTTCAACTACCTGACCTGCATGGCCTTTGTTTTACTCATAACCAAATCATAAATAAATAAATAAATAAGGATAAGTTACACACAAATTACCACCTGTCAATCACTTTTTTCTGCGGGACTCGATCTGGCATGACTAGGCAGAGTGAACCGTGCCGTTATGGTGTCCACAGACTTGCTTGGTAAAAAAGCTGCACAACCAACAGGAACTAACCAACAGTATCTGAGGTTTTCACTAAAATTACTGAGTACAAACGTGAAAGTGAAAGACTGAAGCAGTGTACTGACGCTGTGACACGTTACCTGAGAGAATCAAAAGACTGAAGATTAATTAAATATCACGTTTAACAACTAACTTATAGTGAGACGCAATCCAACCCAACCCTTATAGCGTTAAAACCAAAGTGCAGCCACACGTCAGCTCTAAAAGCTGGAGGCACCTTTATATTTTATGCCATGCTCACTTTTGTTTACTTCTGATCCCATACTACTTAGCGTTTTGTTGATCGTGAGTTAGGGACATCTACAGGAGTGGAGGAGGAGGTCGTTTGGCACAACTTGAATCGATACTTGAGGTTGGTCTATCGATACACTATCATAAAAGAAACTATCGCGATAGTTAGATGTATCAATAATATTGCACAGCCCTACAACAGATGGTGACAATCAACCATCAAAATTATGTCACTGAATAGTTTTCAAAAATAATACACCTACAGTATAATAAAACATAAAGTTTTCTTGATTTTCATTAACATTACAGGTTCTAAGTTCTGTTTGTTAAAAGCAATGTCTTTGCAGTAATATTTATGTATAAATGGAAAGCAAATGACATTTGTCTCCTCACTTTTTTGCTGATCCAAAAAATGGTCCGATCCGTGACAAAAAAACGTAGTGTGATCCGAACTGCAGATTTGTGATCCATTACAATACCGTCCGCTGTTCACTTTCACTTTCTTCCAGGACTCCCCAACCCTCTTCACTTTCGTCCTCGACACCCTTGTTTCGGTCACTTTCGCGGGGTGTCGTGGGCGAAAGTGAAGAGGGTTGGGGAGTCGCAGAAGAAAGTGAACAGCGAACATGGGAGGAGGCTGGTTAAGGAGGGGAAAATCGATAAAATTAGGTGCTGGATCAGATTTCAGAGGTGCCTGATCCGGCGTGTTCCGGCAAAAATTAAGCCCTTCTCCTACTCCATTCTGTTAGTAGCAACCAGTGCATAGCCACGTGGGTTTCACTCGCAAGAGGAGGTGAAGGAAAGTTGTATCAAAATGTGACTCCCCAGACAAATTGGACTCCCCTTCGCATGCACGCACATCACGCAGCACCTGCAGTTAAACTCACATCGGTTTATCATGACATTATTTAATAATTTTTTTTCGCAGTTGACAGCAAGAACAAGCATAGAAGCGTTGTCTGATAGACAAGCAACACCTAATTATGTTCAACATAATTGAAAACGCCATGGGATAAATTTATACCCCATTTTAAGAGTAAAACATACTCGAATAGGTTGTGTAATCTACACAACAATAAGTGCAGTGTGTGGGTGAGAGGGGGGCAGTGTTTCGATGTGATCCGGTTATGTTGTGGTTTTGTGACTGCTGCTGTTGGTTGCTGTGTAGTTAAAAAATATGACAGTTAAATAACTACACTCTCAGAAATAAAGGTACAAGAGCTGTCACTAGGGCAGTACCTTCTCAAAAGGTACATGTTTGTACCTGAAGAGACCATATTGGTACCTTAATGGTTCATATTGGTACATTTAAGGTGTATTTGGGTACTAATATGTACCTTTGAAGTACCACTGTGGTCTCTTTAGGTACAAATATGTATCTTTTGAAAAGGTACAGCCCCAGTGACAGCTCCCGTACCTTTAATTCTGAGAGTGTAGGTTAATTTTGATTTAAATTAAATCAAATATTTATTGTTAAATTAATCGTTTTGGACAGCTGAAAAAGTCAGCAATATCTGGCAACACTGCTTAGTACATATGTATTATATTATGCTCCCCTGAATTGAAGAAATAAAGTGGTACAGTTCTGCAACAATACATGAGGCTGTGTAAATAATGGCAGTATTTTTTCCTTTTTGGGTGAAGTGTCCCTTGATACCTCTGAAGCAGCACATCTTTAGTTTGTGTGTGTGTGTGTGTGTGTGTGTGTGTGTGTGTGTGTGTGTGTGTGTGTGTGTGTGTGTGTGTGTGTGTGAGAGAGTGTGTGTGTGTGTGTGTGTGTGTGTGTGTGTGTGTGTGTGTGTGTACTATTTCTGTTAGAAAAACAACACTTGCTGAAGGCACTGCTTACAGCTCTGGCCATGTTTTCCCATGTGATTTCCTGAGATCCACAGTGCACATTAGGATAGTCATTATGCGGCCAAGCTTAAAGACCACATACTGTACAGCGGATTCTGCTTAAAAACAGCAACGTTCCGTGCTTTCTTAATTGATCCATGAATGACACTGAAGGTCTATGAGTCATTACTAACATTCAAGCCATGTTATTATGCAATGATCAATATGCTCTTGCATATATATGGAGGTGGAATTTGCTGCTATTTTCATTTCTGATGTTTAGCTAAGAATAATTTTATTAGCCAGCTGAAAAAGACTACATTTTGCATGCTGGTGGTGAGGTTTAGTTTGGTTCAGAGCTGATTTACATGTATCTCATATTTTTGTTTTTATTGTTTGGCTGGCACATCAGTATCAAAACGTAATTTCTGCTTCTTTATAGATCTTTGGAGATTAATTTACTAGATGAGTAATAGTGTTGTTAATGTTATGCCTGTATGGTTTATTACGTCTGAGCATTGATTTTAGGATCAAACTGTTAAAGTTTGTGTGTGTGACTGTGCAATCTTTTGGTTGAATTAAGTTCACAGAAAAAAATATAATTGATTTAATTAATTTATAAAGTCATAAATAACTTTTTTGGATTTTTATTTGAGACTTTTTCAGACCATGGAACAGAAATGTTGTTGGAGATAAAATAGCTCTATAAAGTTGTGCATAATTCATTAAATATGAAATGGTATTATCTTGTGAAACATACTCCAGTAATCATTTTCTTAGTCTTTAATTTATATTGTAAAAACAAAAAAAAAAAAAGATTTGTATGGATTTTTAAAAACCACAAATATTGACAGCCTTGTTAAACCAGACCGCACACTTTCGGCTTGGAAGGGTAGGCCATGATGGACAGAGACCAGTGGGCAAATTAACCCCTACTTATTTTTGAAGGACATCCTGGGATTTTTTTACGACCACAGAGGGACCTTGGTTTTAGCGAAAGACTGCACTCACTGAGCAGTATAGAGTCCCCATCAATACACTGGGGTGTTAGGACCCACACAGATTGCAGGTTGAGTGCCCTCTGTTGGCCTCACTAACACCACTTCCAGCAGCAACCTAGCTTTCCCATGTGGTCTCCCACCCAGGTACTGACCGGGCGCAGCCTTGCTTATCTTCAGTGGGCAACCATGTGAGAGTTGCAAAGAGATGGCTACTAGTACTGCTACTACTCCTGCTGCTGCTGCTGCTACTACTACTTTGACAATGACTACTACTATAACAATGACGACTACTACTACAA
>CAIGQZ010033112.1:31654031-31678936 GCA_903798205.1 Danio tinwini
GACAAAGACTACTACTACTACTACTACAATGACTACTACTAATACTATAACAACCACTACTACTACTACTACAATGATTACTACTAATACTATAACAACGACTACTACTACTACTACAATGTCTTCTAATACTACGACAACGACTACAACTACTACTACTACTATGACAGACTACTGCTACTACTACTACTACTACTACTACTACTACTACTACAATGACTACTACTAATACTACAACAATGACTACTACTACAATGACTACTACTAATACTACTACAACAACTACTACTACTACTACTACGACTACTACTAATACTACTACTACTACTATGACTACTACTACTAACTACTATGACGAAGACTACTACTACTACTGCTACTACTACTAATACTTCTACTACTACTACTACTATGACAAATACTACTACTACTACTACCACTACAAGGACTACTACTAATACTACTACAACAACAAGTACTACTACTACTACTACTACTACTACGACAACGACTAATACTACGACAACGACTACTACTACTACTATGACAAAGACTACCACTACTACTACTACTATGATGAAGACTACTACTACTGCTACTACTACTAATACTATGACAACGACTACTACTATTACTATGACGAAGACGACGACTACTACTACTACTACTACTACTACTACTACAATGACTGCTACTAATACTACTACTACCACTACTACTATGACGAAGACTACTACTACTACTACTACTATTTTATTATTTATTTTTTAATAAGTTCAACAATCCAGAATTTAATGTTAGGGAGTAGCATGTCGGACACACTATTAAAACCAAGCCAGAGAAAAATCTCTTGTAGATCTTAATGTACATTGTTTTGTTACTCAGTGAATTTGCCTTTTGAATTAACTGAGTGAGTCATTGATTCAATGACTCATTCATATAGAGAGTCAATTGATTCATTTCTAAATGAGTCAGCCAGTTTTTATGAATTGTTTGAAGGAATTATTCATTGGATTTACTACATTTTTTAAGGTAAGCGGCTGAGCGCAACTTTTATGGGCTGAAATTAAAGAAACAGATTAAGTTGAACATTATTCAATTTAATTTGTTTGTTAAAAAATCAGCCCATTTCATTTTTTGCAACCACTTTCCTTAAAAAAAAATTGTTAATCCAAAGAATAATTTTTTTTTCAGTGACAAAACAAAGTGGTCGGGTGTTTCTTTTTATAGTAAAGTCATGCAGTGTGTATCCTCCTGATGCATTGTGTATTAACACACCAGCAACTGATTGCTTCCCCAAATATTCATGCAACGTCAACAACGGTGACCCGACAACTTTGAAAGCACACTGAGCAAAATACTGTTTTAATACCTCTATTGAAAATAAATCACATTGAGTTAGTATTTACAGTATGTCAATACTGCCCACTTCTTTTGAATATCAAATAATTAGTCGGTCTACAATGAGCATGTATTTTATACATTTTATACCTATTTTACCCCTTTTTCAAGATTCAAGAGAAGTATTTTGTGTGTCCAGAAAGTGTCTGTAAACTTTCAGCTACAAACACCCATCAGATTATTTATTATACTTTTTAGAACATTGGATTTTCTGCTCTGAACACACTGTAGCTGTTTTTGTGGCCTTAAATGCTAGTTCTCGCCGCCCACCGTTCCCACATGCCTGTCAGAGTGTGCCTCAATCTCCGCCTCGGCTGCGTCAGATAAACAGCACAGTGACAGACATGATACGTATTAATATCCTCTGCTGTATGGACATCTATTATGTTAATGTACAAAATAAACCTGATTTGTCCACAAATGTCCACAATCTGGGATTGAAGCATCTTCTTTAATAATTGTACTGACATGCGGCTGTGGTGATGAATTATATAGTTTTAATGTTTGATACCGCACGGCGAATGGGAGAATTTCTCTGTAACTTAGATGCACTCTGTAGGTAGCGTCAGAAAGCCGTGTGTGTATCCTGTCACAAAATGCGACGAAAATTTTACACGACATACTGTAAATTTAGTAACTAAGTCATTTTGACTATGGTATGTCTTTAAAACTGAAAGAGCACTGCTGACGATACAAACTATGTTTGCCATCTGAATGAACAAACAAAGGGCACTGATCACACACACACACTTACCAAATCTGTAGTGACAGGACAATCAACACAAACTGGAACCGTGTCGAGTGGCAAGGAGACGAGTGGCAAATCTGGATTTCATCATTTCCAGATGTGAAAAGCTCTCGGGTAAAAAATGTTCTTTACGAACGCATTTCTGTCACGTGTCGCATGCACTGTTATCCACACGTGAGTCCAGCTGCGCTCATAGCGAGGAAATGAAAACAAAACCTTCGTTGCAACACACTATCAAACGCAACACTGATGACCCATGTCTCCAAATTCTTGTTCTTCCACTTGTTTTGGCAACACAACTTGGCGTCTCTCTGTCGTCTGAACACTGTAACAGGTAAAACAGTCTTCGAAGCTATCATGCATATTAATGAAGTTGCACCGCATACACAATAGAGCGCGCTGATTGGTTTGAACCAAGTCTTTCTCATAAATTAATGCTGCACGCTCAGAGACGTCACGATGTACTCGCAGGTACAGACATCCACTCTTCACGCTGGAATACACACAAGTATCTAATCGCCGTGACGCAGCTTCAAATATTCATTTTATTTGCTCAAAATAATGCAAAAACAACCATTTCTTTGTCCTAATAGTGTTTATAGCAGCGTGGGACACATATATGACTGTCAACAGCTCAAAAAATGTGTTTTGTGACCCTTTACACTTGTAAAATTTATTCTTGCTCACATTTGATAATGATTGATGATCACAGAGAGCTGAACAGATCTTTTAATCTCGGTTGCTTTGCGAATGTCCTATCTTGTTGATATGATTATACGCTTTACTACGGAGACCTGTTAATATGTGGCTGTCAATCAATTCGGTGGGCGTGGAAACCGCACTCCTATGTCATGTTGCGTTGGGTCTCAAAATGGCAGGGATTTGGATCCTACTTTAACGACAGGAAATATATATATAAAAAAAAGAGACTTATTGTCTTTATATCACTCCAATATGACTGTGGACACACTTTACCTACACACAGTTCTGTCCAAACAGCTTACTAAAGATGATTTTCATCATAGATGTCCTTTAATAGTTCATATTTTTTTGCATGTGATGCGTCACACATGGTATGACACAATGTAACCTATTAACTGTTCTCACAAGGAATAGGAACAGTTAATTCAGACTGAACTCTTGTGTGTAGCCCAAGCCTCAGCAGGGTTTATCCACTCTTAGAGCAGAGATTACCCAGATTACGCAGGATTCGCCTCTTGTCTCCTGATCACACAATCCCTCAAGAACAAAGTTGGGCTGTCAGAGCTGCTCACACTTCACACCACGTTACTGCTCTAATAGGGCTTGTTAATGAAGAGCCAGTAGGCAGGTTGTCTTCTGTTCAGATCTTCACTATGAGTCAATACCAATGTAATCTCATAACTCATATCAAATAAAGATCCCAGCGGGCATCGCATGACAGAAATGACATAAAAATTGATGCCAGAAGCGACGCCAAAAATGCAAATCAAGTTCAAGTTTAGTGTCATTGCACAGAATTATTATGAAATTTTTGTTGTGCAATACTTAAAGGTGCAGTATATAAGTTTGACACCAAGTGGTTGAACTAGGTATTGCACTCCTGAATTAAAATAAACGCAAGCGCTGGATGCCAGATTGAGTACAGTAGCGAGTGATTTAAACTGTTCTACTGTAAATAAAAGCAACGACACGTGATAGAGGGAATATTCTCCATATTATAAGGAATTTTGGTTCTAACCAACACCTCGAATTGATATATTAGAAACGGCTTCTATTTCTCACAGCTGAACATGTGAAACCTATGACAGTGAACTTTGTGTGTTTTATTCAGTGCTAAATGCTAACAATGTGAGTTTAAATAGATTCTAATCCTTACCGTTTCATGAGTGAGTGCAAATTCTGTGCTTCTGAATGGTTGTGTTTAAATTTCTGTCGTGTTTCGTCTGGTGCAAACAGCCAAATTGCTCATCATTGCGTATCTTGTCACAAATTGTGTTGTTAGGACACGCGGTTACAATGTAACCTGCTCACCTAATGTTTATGTTTGTAATATTTATATCATTTGCTAATTAAAAACCTCATGTGGAACTGAATCTGTCTCATTTCGACGTCTGATACTGTCTATTTTGGTTACAGGCGCATGCTTTCAGAGTCTTTCTGAATGAATGAATGAATGAATGAATGAATGAATGAATGAAATGTGCTGTTTTCCAACAAGGCAACCCGGGGTGCTGAATTACAATTGGCTAAACTGTTGAGGTACATTTAACCTGCACAATGCCAAAGACAGCGTTCCGGCACAGAAAAAACATTTTCAAAGCAGAATATCTGACTTCCGTATTGTTCTTCAGTTAAACAAGTATGTTCACTTGGGATGTTTCTTAAATATCTGCACACATATTATGGTATTTTTAGGCTTTAGAAGAGTCAAAAACTTACATACAGCACCTTTAAAGTGGAAGTAAAGCCCTCAGTCAAGTTTATATTATTTTGTAAATTGATTTCCACTTTAATAAAAATATATAAAACAAACATGATTAACAAAATAATTTTGTGTTTATATATTATTGTTGTTTTATTATAATTATTGTTTGTTTATTTATTTATTGTTAAACTGAACATTTAAACCTTTGTCAATTTGTACACTGTTTAAAATAAATTTGCTGTTAAAGAAAAGAAGAATTATTTTCGTAATGTGAATTATACAGAACCCATAAAGAAAGGTTCCAAGTCACCATGGAATCAATTATGGAATATTGCTGTATTTAATAATAAATGGTTTATTCATGCATATTATTATTATCATTATTATAATTATTATAATTATTATTATTATTATTATTATTATTATTATTATTTAATTGTAATCTTGAATCTAAATGACTTCTTTTCCCTTTTCAACTGTATCTCTGAATTGCTTACTTGTCAAGTGGTGGGGCAACATGTCAGTCACTTGAAATCCACCAATATGAACATTCACAACCATCCAATCAATTCCCAATGGACAAAATCAAGTCCTGCCCCAATATTTTTTTCTCTCACTCAAGATGTCTTAAATTAGTGGTCCCCAACCTTTTTTTGGGGGGGGATGACAAGCTGTCAAAACATTACTGCAACTCTGATACAAGTACGAAGCTGCTTGGTAAGTTATTTTCATGTGACTCGGGGCATTCTGAAAAGTTGTTTTGTGATGTTTTCAACTGGTACATGAGTGTGTCGCTCCCTATATGCCTGCAATATGGAAATAACGAACTTGTGCGTGGAAAGCACGCGATTTGTGAACAGCCTCCCACCATCATTTGCAATCTCCAGCAGTTGATCTTCTTGCACAGACATGCTGGTTTCACCTGATTTGTTAACAAACGGATTGTGGATCCATTCCTTGGCAGTTAGTGGGTCCTTCACTTGGCCTTTTCCTCTTCCCAAAGAAATCTTCCAGAGATCTCTGTGTCTTCCTCATTACCATAGCTTGTGGGTTAAATTTTGTCGCACAATTAATGAGATGTAAGCAAAAGAATATAGTCATATTTCAAAATAAAAGATTTTTCAAAATAAAAGATCGTTCAGACTCGGATAATAAATAAAATGGAAATAATTAATGATTTCTTGTGTGGCTCGGTACCATTTGGTCCATGGACCGGTACCGGTCCGCGGCCTAGGGGTTCGGGACCACTGTCTTAAATTTCCCAAAAGAGAAGAAAACAAATATGGCAATGCCAGCTTTAAGAGTGTACAGTATTTCCACATCAATATTTTTGTGTTTCTAAATGCTTTGAAGTTTCTGGAGTTCACACTAAGAGCATAAGATCAGGGGGTCACTTAGATTCTGAATAATTGCTGTTTTAAGAGGTCCTGGAGTGTTTGAAGATTTCTCCTCTCAAAATAAGAGGCTTTATTGAAAGCGTAGAGAGAGGATAACTTCTGTCAATTTCAAGAAATTGAATGGGGAAAAAATGGAGGTGACTTAATTGTTACCTTCATTTTGAGACGCAGATAAGGAAATGTTCCTGCTGAATTTCTGAACTCATTTCAGCGAATGCATTTTAATGTCACCTCATGTGACCTTGATTTTCATACGGACCTACAGGCAAACGAACCCTCCGACTATAATTGGTTGAAAACTATTCCAGACCCTTGGCAAAGGACTTCAAATTTAGGACGCGCATACAAACGAGGCCGGTTGTCTCAGAATATATTATTCTCTGCAAATGTTTAATGGCATATCAACAGTTTGCAAAATATATTTCCCTTATGTGATTGCTTTTTTACTTCTGCTTATTTTGAAGCACCTAAATTTGGCTCTAATTTAAGATATATGCAGTCCTAATGCACTGCGCATTAAGAGTGTGAAGTCCCAGAAGCAGCCTGATCATGCTTATATTCACTAAATGGAGCGCATCCTTGTTCTCTGCACACGTTACCCGGTGAATTATAGCTCATTTTCTTTTGGGATGAAATGTGACTTGGGTTGCATGTTTTTAAATGCTGCAGATGTACAGCGGGAATAATAATAAATAGTTTCTATTATGTTTTACTTCATTTTCATTCCCTGTCATATTTTCACAGTTCTTTACTGGTTGCCCTTAATTTCCCACAGGGAATAAGAAGAAAGACAATATTAGTATATTTGTCAAAGTCTTAAGAGAACTGAAAGATCTTTGTGTCTGTGTACTGTACAGTACATTCACTATACAGTTACTGTACACTGGTCAATTGCAGATATACTTTCTGAGTGAATACCTATTTATAGAGTATTATTTGTAGATATTTTCCATGTAGTTTCCATGTATTGTATTATGTTCCAGTTAGAACTATGTGATATAAACATTTGTAAAGCTTTTTGAGTGTTGAGAAATCTTTAGAAAAACAACATTTTGAAAAGAAGAGCAATTTTAGAGTATACATAATAACAAAGCAACAAATATTTCTCTTCACAGAAAAAAAAAAGCTTTTCTACTACACTACCTGACAAAAGTCACATATTGATGTGTATTTTAATGTTGTTTTGACATCAAATTATCTGCTGGAATTGCATCAAATTTTAAATTAAATTTTTATGTGGGAAAACACTCCAACCACCCTTAACCCACATGTTAAGTCTTGTAAAACTGGACAAGATTAAGTTCTCTCTCAGAGGCTCAACGCAAAAGTTTTATACTCATTGGAAGCCTCTACTAAATTATTTTGATGATTTAACACCTCTTGAAGTGATCATTTAAGAAATCATTTTATGATCAGAATTAACTTTCAATTTAGCATTTTTACTCTGGTACTGTCATGCCCTAAACTAGACACATTGGTCCAACCTCAGCACAACTAAAACCACAATAACTAAGAAGTAGGTAGCACATTATTGTTGATGTAACTAGCTAATGTATCTACTTTATTTATTTATTTATTTATTTATTTAATATACTTTGCCCCGTGTTATATTATCACTTTATTTACTTTTGTGTGTATATAAGTAATTATATATTATATTATATCAATTGATTGAAAAGTTAACTAATTAATCACACTTTTTTTGTGATTAATCCTGATTAATTACAAAAAATATATAAATCCAAAATACAGGTATGCAAATATGGAAATTGGAAAACAACAACAACAACAACAATAATAATAATAATAATAATAACAAAAATATAAATATTAATAATAATAATAATAATAATAATAATAATAATAATAATAATAATAATAATAATAATAAAAATAAAGTATTAAATACAAACAATTGTACTCATTGTAAAGTTGTATTGCGAGTTGAGAACATTAATTATGAAGTAGAAACAATTTAGCTTAGTTCTTAACATTTAGCCAGTTGCTAAGACAGTCCAGTCTATTGACATTATTGGGGGACAACACACACGTGCATTAACACGCTAATTTTGACAGCCTTAATAAATATATATATATATATATATCAATTCATTTGAATATATATATTTATTTTAAATTGTAATATATATATATATATTTTTTTTTTTTTTATTACTCAGTCATTTGTTATACGTTTTACATGAAGACTGGCTATGTGTATGTATGGTTGGGATGGGTGGGGTTTTGGGGTTAAATGTTTACAAAGATGTTCAAAAGCAAAAATTTGACATTTCTATACAACAAATTCTATTCACTTGTGTTCAATAAATAAAGTTTACAACAACAAAAAAGTTTTTAATTAATAATGTTCTCATATTTGTATAAAGTTAGTGTTGTTGTTTTTAGGATTAAAAATCAATGTGGTATACACACAATGCTGCTTAAATGAAATATATTATAATACATGTATAATATATTTTGTCCAATCCACTATTAAAGAAATGCATTTCAAAAGCCCACACTGCGACCTGAAAGTGTGAAATGGCTGTTGTATGATCCAGTCTTTCAAGGAATATTGCTTTTTAATCCCTCTATTTCAGAGAAGCAAGAACTACACATTGCCAGTGTTAAGGTTCTTGCATTACAGTGAAATTATACACTTGTTACATAATGCCTCAAAGGGTCTGCAAATGTGTTACAGGATAATAGCTTCTTTATATTAGAAAAAAATCAGCTTTTTATGAAATAGGTTGCCCTTTATGGACGTGCATGTGTGGTTTGGTCCTGCTGGGGAAATGGTGTTTGTTTAATCTAAATGGCAGGGCTTATGCTAAGACCGAGGCATCTCTAATATGGCTGTGTTGTGTGGATTAAAGATTATTCTAGATCCATAAAGTTTATTTAGTGTGGCATAAGAGGATTAGTGCTTTACACCATGTCCCACAATGTCTTAGTGCCAAACCACATATGATTATTACTTCACAAAGCATCTTGCGTGGAAAAAAAGAAGGATCCTTTCAGGGAAAAATAGATTTAATTCGGCATCTATCGTTGTGTGGTTCTCTTTATAACAGGGGTGTCCTGCATAGTTTAGCTCCAACTTCCTTCAACACACCTCCCTGGAAGTTTCTAGTATACCTGAGAGCTTGATTAGCTGGTTCAGGTGTGTTTTAATTGGGGTTGGAACTAAAATATGCAGGACACCGTCCCTCCAGGACCAAGTTTGGACACTCCTGGTTTAAAACATCCGATTAACTACCACATTTTAATGGTGGCTGTAACATAGCAATGCTGACAACGGAGTTGAGGATCTAATGGCAGTGTTTTTATTGACAAAGAATGAATAGGCAGGCAATGGTCAAACACAGGAGCAAACAGAATCATCAGGGGCAATCTAGAAGAGTAGTCAAAAACAGGCAAGCAATCGGTTCAGGCGGCTAACATCAAAAATCAGAAAACAAAGCATAGATCAAACATGACACAGGAAAACAAGGCAAGGAAAACGCTTCATAATGCTTACAGGAACAACAAGACTCAGCACTGAAGTGTGTGTGTGTGTGCGTGCTGTTTTTATAGTCCAAGATATCAGTCCATGATGAGTTACCAGGTGTGTGTATGTAATCAGTGTAAATGAGGGAACAGGTGTGTGCGTGTTGCTGGGTGTTGTAGTTCATATGTGGCGTGTGTGTAGTTCTCCAGCGATCCACAGTAGCTAGATTACTGGTGACTGCAACAGTGTCATTTAAACACTAGAACTACTGAGGCAGTCATTTTGACAGTTTGTGACTTAGTTAAAATAAACCCATATAACGAAAGTACCCTGCATTAGGGCTTGAAAAAATAAACAGGGGGGGCTAATAAATCTGACTTCAACTGTATATGTACATGTAAATGTAAAGCCTGGTCTATATGTACAGTTGAAGTCAGAATCATTAGCCCACATTTAGGATTTAGGATTTTTTCTTTTTTAAATATTTCCCAAATGATGTTTAACAGAGCAAGGAAATTTTCACAGTTTGTCTGATAATATTTTCTTCTGGAGAAATTCTTATTTGTTTTATTTTGGCTAGAATAAAAGCAGTTTTAAAATTTTTAAGAACCATTTTAAGGTCAAAATTAGCCCCTTTAAGCATTTTTTTTTTCGATAGTCTACAGAACAAATCATTATTATACAATAACTTACCTAATTACTCTAACTTGCCTAGTTAACCTAATTAATCTAGTTAAGCCTTTAAATGCCACTTTAAGCTGTATAGAAGTGTCTAAAATAAACAGGTGGTCTAATAATTCAGGGTGGCTAATAAATATTTATTAATTAATAATTTTAGAAAAATAGGATGATTTTGTAGTGGAGCATATCTGTATAAAATATAATATACCAGATCACAAGCAATTATAAATACAGTGAAGCAAAGGTAGAATGGAAATAAATGCCTTTTTTTTTTTCTGAGAGTCTAACAGTATTCAGGTACACAAATTGAATAATTAAATGTAAAATAAATAACATCTTATAATCTTCATTGCATATATGCTGTACTAATCTTTCTTGAAGTTACTATTTTTGTTATATGTTGTTATATCACAAATATATATCCAAGTAAGGGGCCTCCTATTTTCACATCTTCAATTGGCATAGATTTACATCAAAATCACTCTCTTGGCCAACACCTTGCCAAACATAAGGGAGAGTTGTTGATGTTTAGGCCAAGTTAAAGCCTGGTCTGAACATCCTATTAATGCTAACTCCATGTCAATGGTAATATAATTTTCAAAAACCAGCAAGTTAACTGCGAGAATACAGTTTAAAGACTTTTAACCGACTACGACTAAGATCTACACTACCTGACAAAAGTCTTGTCATCAATTAAAGTTTTAGGAACAACAAATAACTTGACTTCTAGTTGATCATTTGGTATCAGAAGTGGCTTGAAAGGCAAAGTCCTCTAGATTACGCTTGTTTTACCACATTAAATTATGATCATGCCTTGATTTTTAATGATTTAATTAGGACAGTAAGGTCTGACTTTGTTTGGACAAGTCTTGTCACTTAACAGAAATAATGTACAGTATAGAATATAAAGTCATGGTGCAGTGGAAAAAGAATTAATATTATGTATGACTCCCATGAGCTTAGAGGACTGCATCCATACATCTCTGCAATGACTCAAATAACTTATTAATAAAGTCATCTGGAATAGCAAAGAAAACGCTCTTAATCAAGACTATTTGGATTCATCTTCAATGCCTCCTCCTTCATCTTACCCCAGACATGCTCAATAATGTTCATGTCTGGTGACTGGGCTGGCCAATCCTGGAGCAACTTGACCTTTTTTGCTTTCAGGAACTTTAATGTAGAGGCTGAAGTATGAGGAGGAGCACCATCCTGTGAAGTACTTGCCCTCTCCTGTGGTTTATAATGTGATGGGCAGCAAAAATGTCTTGATACCTCAGGCTTGCACGCCCCCATAATGAATGTAACCCCAAACCATGATTTTTCCTTCACCAAACTTGACTTACTTCTGTGAGAATCTTGGGTCCGTGCTGGTTCCAATAGGTTTTCTACAGTATTTGTGAAGATTGAGATGCAGCTCAACAGATGATTCATCAGAAAAATCTACCTTCTTACACTTTTCCAAATGATCAACTAGAAGTCATTTGTTATTATTTGTTGCTCTTACAACTAGGATCGACGGCAAGACTTTTATCAGGTAGTGTATAACAAATCACCATAATCAATTACAGATAAAAAAGTACAAAGTTCCTTCTAGCCTCATAAGAAAAGCTGATTTTTTTAAACGATAAAAGAGCCTCAGTTTTTAGGACACAGTTACTTCATTTATGATGCACTTTGATCCTTGAAAAAACTGAAGACCTTTTTACGTTTACAATTAGCTCTATTAAGAGTCTATATAGAAAGACACATGCATAGACTATACACTGTATTTTTATTCCTGAACTGAGTGACCTCGAGTCTTTTCAAGTGTCTCCTCAGCAAGAAGATGAAAATACTTAATACTTTGACAATGCCGGCTGAAAGAGGTCAGCAAACTTCACATCCACCCTGCTGTGGATGTGTTTCTGAACTCTCCAGAGCCAAATAAAAGAGACCGGCGGCGTCAGCTAGAGAAAACAGACCCCGAACACCTCAACAATCCACACTCAAGAGCTCTTCTTTCATCTTTGTGAAGCAATGCACAGCTTTTTTTTTTTTTTTGCGGGGGGAACTGAATGAAATAGACTCCCCCTTGTGAGTGCAGTGACATTTAGTTGGCCGATGTGGTCATTGTTCCTGAGGATAAATGAGCAAAGGAAGGTATGGCTGTGAAACTTCCTGCTGTTAGTTGAGCATCTCTGCTGTACAGTTGAAGTCTGAATTATTATCCCCTCTGTATATTTTTCCCCCCAAATTCTGTTTAACAGAGAGAATTTTTTTTTCAAACACATTTTTAAACATAACAGTTTTAATAACTTATCATTGTATAACGATGGGTTGTTCTGTTTGTTTCTGGTTCGAAAGACTCAAGACTTATTTTCTTTAAGGTCTTATTTTGACTGCTATACCATCATAAATAGTGAAAATAACCCATTGAAGTGGAATCCTCTGTTATGTGTTGCTTCACAGTGTGACTTCAGCTAATCAGTTTTGGCCAGTGAACACAATTATTTTTCATGAGTTATTATTATGATTTATTTCATGAGTTACTTATAATCTGTAAGTGAACTCATCTTTTACTACTGTATTGTTTTTTAAATAGAGAAAACAGTGTACAAGTGACTTTTATTTTAAATCTTTCACCTTACTCTTGAAACAATGACCAATGAAAAGGTGTGAAGCACCAAAAGCGATTTTATAAGTGAATACTATTTTGGCTATTGTTGTTATCCATGAATTTTCAAATGTACTTTTTTTTTTTTTTTTTTTTGCTTATGATGACTATCCAACAATCATTTTCAGCTAAAATAGGGCTTAAATAGTAGCTTAAGCCTATGTTCACACTGCAGGCAAATGTGGCCCAAATCTAATTTTTTTGCCCACATGTGATTCTGTTTGAAACTGTTTGATCTCCTCATCCACCACCTGTGTGCAGCATCCACCTGGATGACGCGACGGCAGCCATTTTGAGCCAGACCGCACACCACACACTAGCTGATTGGTGGAGAGGAGACAGAGTGATGAAGCCAATTATGATATGGAGAGGGTTAGGAGGCCATGATGGACAGAGGCCAGAGGGCAGATTTGGCCAGGATGCCGGGGTTAAACCCCTACTTTTTTTTTTTCGAAGGACATTCTGGGATTTTTAATGACCACAGAGAGTCAGGACCTCGGTTTAACGTCTCATCCGAAAGACGGCGCCCACTGAGCAGTATAGAGTCCCCGTCACTATACTGGGGCATTAGGGCCCACACAGACCGCAGGTTGGGCACCCCCTGCTGGCCTCACTAACACCACTTCCGGCAGCAACCTAGCTTTCCCATGTGGTCTCCCATCCAGGTACTGACCGGGCCCTGCCTAGCTTCAGTGGGCGACCATGTGAGAGTTGCAGAGAGCTAGCTGCCGTATTTCAATTAATATGGAAAGCGAGTGCATGCTTTTACTAAAACTAATATTGGATTTTTAAAAAATGTGTGTGCCAATATAATTTGCACAAAGAAATGATGGGGTTCTTCTCTGACAAAGTTATTATCACTCTGTTTAGAGCATCATTATAAGCGTTTTACGTTATAACTAACGTGGTTCCAACGATGGATCTGCGACAGAGAAACTACGGGTTTTGGGAAACACTAGTCACTACATCATTCTTTTCCCAAACGATTCAACGTACTATGTTAGTTCAGGCGCGAGTTACGTCATTGTTTGGGAAACGCACCCCTGGTTAACGATTGGGCCAGGGGTTGATCGCGAAGCTGAAGAACGTCGGGGGGTGTCCGGGGATCCATGCGCAAAGGAGGGAGCACTTTCATTTTAAGGATGAACTTTCTCTCTGAGAGAAAAAAGGGCAAGTGCTCAAGCAACCAAACCTCCCTTCTGCAAGTGCCTGTTGTTTTTAATGAAGTCAAACTGAAATAACTCCGCAAACAGAGATAAACCAACTCCGCCTTCACAGTTCAGTCTGCGGCTGCTCATTCACCTGTTATGAGTTCACATTTTGTGCTGTCCATAATTGTACTTTTGCGCATGCAGGTCAGTTTAGGACCATGATCTGTTCACACTGCAAATCTGACATTGGCGACATGTATGACAGCAGTGTGAACAGCTGTGCAAAAACATCAGATCTGAGAAAAAATCTGATTTGAGCACTAAGTCTGGCAGTGTGAACGTAGCATAAATAGGCCTATAACCGCAAAAAGATCCACATTTTGAGAAATGTGATTTCCCCCACAGTCCAAAGACATGTGGTATAGGTGCATTGAATGGAACTAAATTGTAGTGTATATGAGTGTGTGTGAATGAGAGTGTATGGGTGTTTCCGAGTACCACGTTGTGGCTGGAAGGGCATCCGCTGGACATATACTGGAATAGTTGGCGTTTCATTCTGCTGTGCACTGACAAATCAGAGACTAAGTGGAAGGAAAATAAATAATTATGATATTTCTCACATATTTTTAACCATAAAATTCTGACAGCTTCCAGTTTTTTATGTAAATTTGACAGATTTTATTATTTATTTTTTTTACAGTGTGGCGTTAGGTGCAAGATTTGGGTTTAATTGTTCATTGAGGTCGTAGCAGTGGTTTGTTGTGATTTCACATAACCTGCACCCAACACGATGCCCAGAATCTGTGAAGTCATTTTGACTCTCACTACACGTAGTAGTGTTTGACGGCTTCTCGAATCTAACAGAACAGGTGGTCAAACCATCTACTTTAATCCTCTAGACCTTTCTAGTCTTTTGTGTTTAATATCAAACCACCTATTCATTCATACTTTACAGAGAAACATTTCAGTACTGAGACTTTGCTCTTTTATAGTGTAGGAGAATTAATGCACTTCATTTAAATGAGACAGTTGCTGTAATGGACAAAGAAGAGTAAGTAGCTGTGAATGGGGATTACTTACTGCATCTAAGATCATTTGGTTTTGAAATAGGTTTAATTAGAGATGTTTATTCATTTAGAATATACTGTAATGTTCTAGACACATGCATGCATACATCCAATGGGTGTGGTAAGTATTCAGACCCTCTTAAATGTTTCACATTGTTTTATTGCAGCCATTTGCTAAAATAATTTGACAGAAAAACACAGAATTTCTGAAATTTTTGCAGATTTGTTAAACAAGAAAAACTAAAATATCACATGGTCCTAAATATTCAGACCCTTTGCTGTGACACTCATATATTTAAAGTTTTTGACTGTTCTAAAGCATAAAAACACCATAATATGTGCGCAGATATTTAAGAAACATCCCAAGTGAACATACTTGTTTAACTGAAGAACAATACGGAAGTCAGATATTCTGCTTTGAAAATGTTTTTTTCCACGCTGGAATGCTGTCTTTGTTTAGGTAAATTTAACCTGCACAATGCCAGTTTAGCCAATTATATTTCAGCACCCCGGGTTGCCTTGTTGGAAAACAGCGTATTTCAGTCATTCATTTAGAAAGACTCTGAAAGCATGCGTCCGTGACCGAAATGGACAGTATCAGACGTCGAAATGAGACCGATTCAGTTCGATATCAATTCGAGGTGTTGCTTAGAACCAAAACTCCTTTTAATATGGAGAATATTCCCTCTATTGCGTGTTATTGCTTTTATTTAGAACACAGATTAAATCACTCACTCCTGTACTCAATCTGGCAACTTGCATTTGCGTTTGTTTTGATCCAGCAGTGCAATACCTAGTTCAGCCTCTGGGTGTCAAACTTACATACTGCACCTTTAACTCAGGTCCATTTCTTCTTTCATCCTTGAGATGGTTCCACACCTTTATTTGAGTCCAGCTGTGTTTGATTACGCCCCATTCACACGGGGCGTCAGCTTCAACTCTTCCCATTCACTTTGAATGGGTGACGTCAGGCGTTGCTGAACTGCATTGTGGATCCGTCTGCGCCGCTTCAGTGGCGTTGCTCGTTGCAAAAAATGGGACCTGCTCAACTTTTCATGCGGTGACGGAAGCGTCAGCCAATAAGATCGCTGTATGCAAATGCACCAGCTCGGACAGTGGCCTATTGCTGACTAATTTCATTGGCTGACGCTGCTATGACGATCGCGTCAGCCTTAGCTTCAGACACACTCTCTGTCAAGCGTTGACGGTGAAGCCCCGTGTGAATGGGGCGTTACACTGATTGGACTTGATTAGGAAAACCACCCACCTGTCTATATAAGATCTTACAGTTCACTATGTGTGTCAGAGCAAATGAGAATTATTAGGTCAAAGGAACTGCCTGAAGAGCTCAGAGACAGAATTGTGGCAAGGCACAGATCAGGCCGACGTTACAAAAACATTTCTGCTGCACTTAAGTTTCCTAAGAGCACAGTGGCCTCCATGTTCCTTAAATGGAAGACGTGGGTTTACCACAACCATTCCTAGAGCTGGCCATCCAGCCAAACTGAGCTCTTGGTGGAGAAGAGCCTTGGTGAGAGAGGTAAAGAAGAACCCAAAGATGACTGTGGCTGAGCTCCAGAGATGAAGTTGGGAGATGGGAGAAAGTTATAGAAAGTCAACCATCACTGCAGCCCTCCACCAGTCGAGTGGCCCGACACATAAAAGCCTGCATGGAGTTTGTTAAAAGGCACCTGAATGACTCCAAGATGGTGGGAAATAAGATTCTCTGAGAAACAAACACTGCTTATCACCTGTCCAATACAGTTCCAGCAGTAAAGCATGGTGGTGGCAGCATCATGCAGTGGGGGTGTTTTTCAGCTGCAAGGACAGGACGACTAGTTGCAATCGAGAGAAAGATGAATGCGGCCAAGAACAGGAATATCCTGGATAAAAATCTTCTCCAGAGCGCTCAGGACCTCAGACTGGGCCGAAGGTTTACCTTTCAAGACAATGACCCTAAGCACACAGCTAAAATAATGGAGTGGCTTCACAACAACTCTGTGACTTTTCTTCAATGGCCCACCCAGTTCCCTGACTTAAACCCAATTGACCTAAAAATGGCTGTCTATCAACATTTACCATCCAACCTGACAGAACTGGAGAGGATCTGCAGGAAGGAATGACAGAGGATCCTCAAATCCAGATGTGAAAAACACGATATATCTTTCCAAAAAAACTCATGGCTGTATTAGATCAAAAGGGTGCTTCTACTAAATACTGAGCAAAGGGTCTGAATACTTAGGACGATGTGATATTTCAGGTTTCAACAATTCTGTGTTTTTCTGTCAATATGGGGTGCTGTGTGTACATTGAGGAAAAAAAATTAACTTTTAATGATTTTAGCAAATGGCTGCAATATAACAAAAGTGAAACATTTAAGGGGGTCTGAATACTTTCTGCATATATACTGTATATTAATCATTTCTGCTCAACGAGGCTGCATTTATTTAATCAAAAGTACAGTAAAAACTAAAGGTATTATCATAATTTTAAATTTTTCCATTGAAATGTATTTTTAAAATATAGCTCATTCATTTGATTTAAAATGCATTTACAGCACGGTTAGTCTAAAGGCCCATTTACACCGGGACACTTTTTGCTGGTGTTTTCTGTCAACGTTTAACGCCTCGTGACTAAATAAAGGGCGCCAATGTGATCATGCACACCAGGCGTAAAAACATCTTTTTTTTAAGGAACACCTCATGCTCGTTTTTTTTTTGTCACATCAAAACCTTCTCCACCAATCAGATTGGCACTTTTGTTCACGAGAACGGAGCTGCTGAAGTTACAGTAAATAGCACTTGGAGACGCTCAAGCGTAACACTGTCAATGCAAGCGCACATTGAAGAAGATGCCCAGAGGTGATATGATTGTGGAGTTACTTATTGCACTGGTAAACAATAATCATTTCTTCATCGCTAGAGCTGGAGCTGCTACTTGAACCACCCATGCTGGTTCGAATCGCCAGTAACTGAGAAACTCAGGAAAGTGGGTGTGTCCAGCTCTGTTTAGGTGTGAGTGTCGGGGGAGGGAAAGGGAAGGTTTGCAAAAATATGGGAGTTTCCATTTGGGCACGCGCTGATTTTCACAAAGGCAAAACAAACACACAGACGCAGGGGAGAAAGACAGTGACTGTGTTTACATGGACATCAGTAATCAAATTATTTGTCAAATTCTATATTTGTCGATTTTAACTGCAGTTTGGCACTTTCACTTTCATTCAGGAATATTTCCTGCATGCCCCCCGTGACAAACGAGATATTTTATACAAGGAACAGCTAGAAGAGTGCAGTTTTAATGCAATGTTTGATACCACATATCAAATGGGAGAAAAGATCGTTCGCATTTCTCTGTAACTTAGATGCACTCGGTAGGTAGCGTCAGAAAGCCAGGCGTGTGTATAGATTATCCTGTCACAAAATGCAGTGAAAATCCTACATGACGGTAATAGTTTGATTGCTGTGTTTACATTCAGAGAGCAGCATTTACAGCAGATCTTTCAGTCTATAATATTGTACTATAATATTGCAGTGATATTACCATACTGTAAACTTAGTAACTAAATCATTTTGACTATGGTATGTCTTTAAAAACTGAAAGAGCACTGCTGACGATACGAACTAACTTTGCCATCTGAATGAACAAACAAAGAACACCAATCTAACACACACTTACCAAATCTGTAGTGACAGGACAATCAACACAAACTGGAACCGTGTCTTTTTTAAAAGGAGACAAGTGGCAAATCTGGATTTCATCAATTCCAGGTGTGAAAAGCTCTCGGGTAAAAAAAAAAAGAAAAAAGTTCTTCACAAACGCATTTCTGTCACGTATCGCGTGCACTGTAATCCACACGTGAGTCCAGCTGCGCTCTCATAGCGGGGAAATGAAAACAAAACCTTCGTTGCAGCACACTATCAAACGCAACACTGATGACCCATGTCTTCAACTTCTTGTTCTTCCACTTGTTTTGGCAACACAACTTGGCGTCTCTCTGTCGCCTGAACACTGTAACAGGTAAAACAGTCTTCAAAGCTATCATGCATATTAATGAAGTTGCACCGCATACACAATAGAGCGCGCTGATTGGTTTGAACCAAGTCTTTCTCATGAATTAATGCCGCACACTCAGAGATGTCACAATGCACTCGCAGGAACAGACATCCACTCTTCATGCTGGAATACACACAAGTGTCTAATCACCGTGACGCAGCTTCAAAAATTAGTTTTAAACCGGAGGAACGAATTTGCTCAAAATAACGTGAAAAAACAAAAACAATTTTCACTTTTTAGTAAATAAAATTGTCCTAATAGTGTTTACAGCAGCGTGGGACACATATATGACTGTCAACAACTCAAAAAATGTGTTTTGGTGTTTCGTGACCCTTTAAACCCTTGAACTGATGTTAAAAACAGTACAATATCAGCCTTAAAAATACTCGCTGACTTGAAATCAAAAAACACTTTACATTTAAGCTTGTATTATTGGTTTCTTCAGTGCTTGTTATTCTAAAAAACAGGGTATCATTGCGAATCACACCAATACTAAGCTAATTTTCCATTTAATCTCCTATAGCTCCTCTTCACGATTTTCGTTTTAAATTGATTCCTTCCCTTCTACCATTGTGCAGAACTTAATTGTTACAGTATCTCTTCCTCCCTCTCTAATGTGGGTGTTGTTTGTAGTGCCAGCTCTCGCTATTCCAGCACCTCCACATTTACACTCAGGCACTGACGCCTTCAGATCTGGTATAAAAGGGTATGAGCTTCATCTCTGTCGCACTTCCCATTATAGTTCACTTCATTTACTGACACCATGCCAATACCGATGCCTTTCATCTGCTCTAATTACTCAACTTCATTATTCAGTACCTGCCTCCTCTCATCAGAACGGTGTATTTACAGTTCTGCGAGCGACAGAGGGAGTGTATGGTGACTCTCCACTGATGAGCTATTGATATTTTTTCCAGTGCTGTGGACTGTGGGCTATTATACGTGACCCATATGGGTGAGCATCTGCTTCAGATTCTAGGTTCCAAGAAAGAAAACGCTGTCATTATTTACTCACTCATTATGTCATTGCAAACCCATATGCTGTTTTTTTTTTTACTTGTAAAGTGAAGGAGAATTTGTCATGCAGGTCATTTTTAGACTGTTTATTTTTGTGACACTGTATTGAAACAGTATTAAAGTATTGTATTTTAGGGATTACCAAATGTTTTATCAGCCAAATCACTTATGTATTTTGCTTATACAGTTTATTGATGATATTTATAGGTCATTGCTTATCCAGTATATGTTTTAGGCAGCGGATGCCCTTCCAGCTGCAGCTTAGTACTGGGAAACACCCAGTAGGGCTGTGTATTGGCAAGGGCCTCACGATATAATGCATATCGCGATATATGGGTCACAATACGGTATATCACGATATATCGCAAGACAATAAATATTGTGATATATTGCAATAGTTTGTATTAGTATGTGTGTCACATTATATTGACAACTTGATAAAGTCGGCAGACAAATTAAAATTCCAATTCCAATTTATTTTCCATCCATTCCAATTCACTAAAACTGCACAGTGTGATTGAACAGAGAACTATGTATATTTCAAAGCTTACAAATGGCATTTATTTTTTGTCTAATTCAGTACTCCCTGCTATAGCGTTTAGGGTTGGGCTTTGTTGACCAATTTGGCATAGTTCGATGTTTAATGTGAAACATGGCGATGGACCATGGCATCGTCGTCATAGGGGGAGGTGAACTAATTATTTATGAATAATTTATAAATTCATAACTAATTAATTATTTGTAGTCTACCGTTTCAACTACCTAACCTGCATGGCCTTTGTTTTACTCATGACCAAATCATAAATAAATAAATAAATAAGGATAAGTTACACACAAATCACCACCTGTCAATCATATTTTTCCGCGGGACTCAATCTGGCATGACTAGGCAGAGTGAACCGTGCCGTTATGGCGTCCACACACTTGCTTGGTAAAAAAAAAGCTGCACAACCAACAGGAACTAACCAACAGTATCTGAGGTTTTCACTAAAATTACTTAGTACAAGCGTGAAAGTGAAGACTGAAGCAGTGTACTGACGCTGACACGTTACCTGATAGAATCAAAAGACTGAAGAGTTGTTAGATAGAGACAAGATTAATTAAATATCACATTTAACAACTAACATAGTGAGACGCGATCCAGCGGTACATCCTTGACTGTATGAAATATAGAGTCCGTACACTGTTCTCTGGAGCTTAGACGAGCACATGACAGAGAGTGTGTGTGTGTGTTTGTGTGGTCACGTGATGTGCTTTTTCAGCGGACAATGGGCTGTTCAGAAATGCTTGGTGAAACGCCAGTTTGGATGTGGATCATTTTCGTTCTAAAATGCCATATTAAAACTAAGCAGTATCAGTGTAAACGGGGCCTGAGTGTGTGTTTTTCACAAGCGGGTTTGCAACGGGGGCCTTGCGGAGGATCGGTGATGCCGCCTCAGCATCATGATGTCTATAGGCCATCGGCAATAGTAGATGGCATTGTCTATCGACCCAACCCTAATAGCGTTAAAACCAAAGTGCAACCACACGTCAGCTCTAAAAGCTGGAGGCACCTTTATATTTTATGCCATGCTCACTCTTGCTTTCTTCTGATCCCGTACTACTTGGTGTTTTGTTGATTGCGAGTTAGCGACATCTACTGGAGCGGAGGAGGAGGTCATTTGGCACAACTTGAATCGATACTTGAGGTTGGACTATCGATACACTATCGTAAAAGAAACTATTGCGATAGTTAGATGTATCAATAATATTGCACAGCCCTACAACAGATGGTGACAATCAACCATCAAAATTATGTCACTGAATAGTTTTCAAAAATAATACACCTACAGTATAATAAAACATAAAGTTTTCTTGATTTTCATTAACATTACAGGTTCTAAGTTCTGTTTGTTAAAAGCAATGTCTTTGCAGTAATATTTATGTATAAATGGAAAGCAAATGACATTTGTCTCCTCACTTTTTTGCTGATCCAAAAAATGGTCCGATCCGTGACAAAAAAACGTAGTGTGATCCGAACTGCAGATTTGTGATCCATTACAATACCGTCCGCTGTTCACTTTCACTTTCTTCCAGGACTCCCCAACCCTCTTCACTTTCGTCCTCGACACCCTTGTTTCGGTCACTTTCGCGGGGTGTCGTGGGCGAAAGTGAAGAGGGTTGGGGAGTCGCAGAAGAAAGTGAACAGCGAACATGGGAGGAGGCTGGTTAAGGAGGGGAAAATCGATAAAATTAGGTGCTGGATCAGATTTCAGAGGTGCCTGATCCGGCGTGTTCCGGCAAAAATTAAGCCCTTCTCCTACTCCATTCTGTTAGTAGCAACCAGTGCATAGCCACGTGGGTTTCACTCGCAAGAGGAGGTGAAGGAAAGTTGTATCAAAATGTGACTCCCCAGACAAATTGGACTCCCCTTCGCATGCACGCACATCACGCAGCACCTGCAGTTAAACTCACATCGGTTTATCATGACATTATTTAATAATTTTTTTTCGCAGTTGACAGCAAGAACAAGCATAGAAGCGTTGTCTGATAGACAAGCAACACCTAATTATGTTCAACATAATTGAAAACGCCATGGGATAAATTTATACCCCATTTTAAAAGTAAAACATACTCGAATAGGTTGTGTAATCTACACAACAATAAGTGCAGTGTGTGGGTGAGAGGGGGGCAGTGTTTCGATGTGATCCGGTTATGTTGTGGTTCTGTGACTGCTGCTGTTGGTTGCTGTGTAGTTAAAAAATATGACAGTTAAATAACTACACTCTCAGAAATAAAGGTACAAGAGCTGTCACTAGGGCAGTACCTTCTCAAAAGGTACATGTTTGTACCTGAAGAGACCATATTGGTACCTTAATAATTCATATTGGTACATTTAAGGTGTATTTGGGTACTAATATGTACCTTTGAAGTACCACTGTGGTCTCTTTAGGTACAAATATGTATCTTTTGAAAAGGTACAGCCCCAGTGACAGCTCCCGTACCTTTAATTCTGAGAGTGTAGGTTAATTTTGATTTAAATTAAATCAAATATTTATTGTTAAATTAATCGTTTTGGACAGCTGAAAAAGTCAGCAATATCTGGCAACACTGCTTAGTACATATGTATTATATTATGCTCCCCTGAATTGAAGAAATAAAGTGGTACAGTTCTGCAACAATACATGAGGCTGTGTAAATAATGGCAGTATTTTTTCCTTTTTGGGTGAAGTGTCCCTTGATACCTCTGAAGCAGCACATCTTTAGTTTGTGTGTGTGTGTGTGTGTGTGTGTGTGTGTGTGTGTGTGTGTGTGTGTGTGTGTGTGTGTGTGTGTGTGTGAGAGAGTGTGTGTGTGTGTGTGTGTGTGTGTGTGTGTGTGTGTGTGTGTGTACTATTTCTGTTAGAAAAACAACACTTGCTGAAGGCACTGCTTACAGCTCTGGCCATGTTTTCCCATGTGATTTCCTGAGATCCACAGTGCACATTAGGATAGTCATTATGCGGCCAAGCTTAAAGACCACATACTGTACAGCGGATTCTGCTTAAAAACAGCAACGTTCCGTGCTTTCTTAATTGATCCATGAATGACACTGAAGGTCTATGAGTCATTACTAACATTCAAGCCATGTTATTATGCAATGATCAATATGCTCTTGCATATATATGGAGGTGGAATTTGCTGCTATTTTCATTTCTGATGTTTAGCTAAGAATAATTTTATTAGCCAGCTGAAAAAGACTACATTTTGCATGCTGGTGGTGAGGTTTAGTTTGGTTCAGAGCTGATTTACATGTATCTCATATTTTTGTTTTTATTGTTTGGCTGGCACATCAGTATCAAAACGTAATTTCTGCTTCTTTATAGATCTTTGGAGATTAATTTACTAGATGAGTAATAGTGTTGTTAATGTTATGCCTGTATGGTTTATTACGTCTGAGCATTGATTTTAGGATCAAACTGTTAAAGTTTGTGTGTGTGACTGTGCAATCTTTTGGTTGAATTAAGTTCACAGAAAAAATATAATTGATTTAATTAATTTATAAAGTCATAAATAACTTTTTTGGATTTTTATTTGAGACTTTTTCAGACCATGGAACAGAAATGTTGTTGGAGATAAAATAGCTCTATAAAGTTGTGCATAATTCATTAAATATGAAATGGTATTATCTTGTGAAACATACTCCAGTAATCATTTTCTTAGTCTTTAATTTATATTGTAAAAACAAAAAAAAAAAAGATTTGTATGGATTTTTAAAAACCACAAATATTGACAGCCTTGTTAAACCAGACCGCACACTTTCGGCTTGGAAGGGTAGGCCATGATGGACAGAGACCAGTGGGCAAATTAACCCCTACTTATTTTTGAAGGACATCCTGGGATTTTTTTACGACCACAGAGGGACCTTGGTTTTAGCGAAAGACTGCACTCACTGAGCAGTATAGAGTCCCCATCAATACACTGGGGTGTTAGGACCCACACAGATTGCAGGTTGAGTGCCCTCTGTTGGCCTCACTAACACCACTTCCAGCAGCAACCTAGCTTTCCCATGTGGTCTCCCACCCAGGTACTGACCGGGCGCAGCCTTGCTTATCTTCAGTGGGCAACCATGTGAGAGTTGCAAAGAGATGGCTACTAGTACTGCTACTACTCCTGCTGCTGCTGCTGCTACTACTACTTTGACAATGACTACTACTATAACAATGACGACTACTACTACAATGACTTCTACTAATACTACGACAATGACTACTACTACTACTACTATTACTACTACTACTACTACTATGACAAATACTACTATTACTACCACTACTACTACTACTACTACAATGACTACTACTAATACTACGACAAT
>CAIGQZ010033112.1:31698843-31724053 GCA_903798205.1 Danio tinwini
TGATTTTAGCAACAAATGAGACAATTATTGAAATAATTTGGTTTTAGAAGTCGATGAGTTCTCATTATATGATCTTGGATTTTTTTTTATTTCAGTATCCTGGCAAATCCAAGCAAAATTGTGCGGTGTTTGTTCAAAACTTTCTGACATGTGACAGATTTGTCATTTACCTGATTTGTGTCCTCCTATCCGTCCCAGAGCTCCTCCTATATCCTGATTACAGCTCTAATCCCAGCAGGACAGATTCAGCAAATGCTCGTTCAACCTTCAAACGTGATTAAATGGGGAAAAATGTCGGAAAAAATTGCAGATGTTGGGAGGGCTGGAGAGGAAGTGAGGTGTGTGTTTGTTGAGATAAATCCCTGCTTTTCCACCTCTGTGCTTCATTGATTGCCTCTTTCTCTCTGGGCTTGCTCGATGTGTCGGGTCAGATTACCTCTTTGATCACCGCCAACTGCAGTTCACAAATTTTACCAGGCTCCTGGATTGAATTTAATCTGCGGGGGAAGTATCACAATCCCATTGATCTATTTTAGGACTCCATTATGATTATTTAAGTATCTCTGTAAAAGATGTGGGAACTGAGAATCAATCCTTATTTGCAACCACGTTTTTTCCACATATACTGTACAAAATTAGTTGATAGCATAATTTATGCATGAATGAGTTATATCCGTTTAATGATTCAGTAAAAATCTCACTGAATCAATATTACTCACTGAATCGACTCACTGAATCAGCTGTTGCAGTGTTTATTTGAGACTTTATTTGTTTATATACTAATTATTTGCGTCCCAGTGATGGGTTGCAGCTGGAAAGGCATCCGCTGCATAAAACATATGCTGGATAAGTTAGCAGATCATTCTGCTGTGGCGACCCCAGATTAATAAAGGGACTAAGCCAAAAAGAAAATGAATAAATGATACTAATTATTTGTATCATAATCTGTAGTGGCTGTTCAGAATTGTAGATTTTTTTTTCATTAAAGGAATATTAAGTTGATTGGCAGTGTTGGTAAAGACATTTATAATGTTAGCAATTCTGTTTTAAATAAAAGCTATCAGTAATCAGAAAATCTTGCAAGAATTGTTTCAGGGTGTCAACAAAAATATTAAGGTAGAAATATACACTTACCGGCCACTTTATTAGGTACACCTGTCCAACTACTCGTTAACAGAGTTCACACTTAGCTGATGCACAATAAATCATAATTGGCATGCTGTCCCGGGAGAGAGCCCTGAGCTCGTAATATACTCGAGCCCGGGGCTCCCTCCCTTTAGAAGGGCGAGAGGGGAGTTAGAGCTCAGAAAGGTCTCGAGAACTCCCCTGCTGTCGCTGTGTGAGAATTGTAAACTAAGGTTGTCTTAGGTAATAATTTGGTTTAGTCGATTGGCTATGATGTATGTTTTGGATGGTGGGAGGAAACCGGGGAACCCGGGGAGACATGCAAACTCTGCACAGAAACACTAACCGGCCCAATAGGAGGTTAAACCGTCGGCATTTCCCCTTTAATCAGTCAATCACATGGCGGCAGCAGCAACTCAATGCATTTAGGCATGTAGACATGGTCAAGACGATCTGCTGCTGTTCAAACCGAGCATCAGAAAGGTGATTTAAGTGACTTTGAATGTGGCGTGGTTCATTGATTTTTGCTGCAACATTCAGATGGTAGGGTCAGAATTTGGCATCAACAACATGAAAGCATGGATCCATCCTGCCTTGTATCAATGGTTCAGGCTGCTGCTGGTGGTATAATGGTGTGGGGGATATTTTCTTGGCACACTTTGGGCCCATTAGTACTAATTTAGCATTGTGTCAACGCCACAGCCTACCTGAGTATTGTTGCTAACCATGTCCATCCCTTTATGAGCACAGTATGATCTTCTGATGGCTACTTCCAGCAGGCTAACGCACCATGTCATAGTGTGAATGATCTCAGACTGGTTTCTTGAACATGACAATGAATTCACTGTACTCAAACGGCCTCCACAGTCACCAGAGCTCAACCCAATAGAGCACATTTGGGATGTGGTGGAACGGGAGATTTGCATCATGAATGTGCAGCCGACAAATCTGCAGCAACTGCGTGATGCTATCATGTCAATATGGACCAAAATCTCAGAGGAATATTTCCAGTACCTTGGTGAATCTATGCCACAAAGGATTAAGGCAGTTCTGAAGGCAAAAGAAGGTCCAACCTGGTACTTAGTAAGGTGTACCTAATAAAGTGAGGTGCTTGGATATAATGTGATTATATTAATATGATTTCTGAAGGATTGTGTGACAACGAAAAAGGGTGAATTGATGCTAAAATGCAGTCACAGGAATAAATCACAGTTTTATTGTTTTGGGTTTGTTATCAAATATATGCAGCCTTATTAAGCATAAACAATTTTTACCCACTTCAAACTGAAAAACACTGCATGCTCTTTTGCCATAATAAACCATATTTTAGTAAATAAAAATCTATTGTGTTTGGTTTAATTATGTGGTACTTGTGGTATACAATTGGAGACTAGTTATTTTTGAAATTAGTTTAAATGAGTAATTCAAACCAAATTATTTATTATTTATAACATTTCCCCTATATGAGTCTGCATCTTCAGTTCACTTCATTTTCTAAAAAAATATTTAGTTTCCTTGATCCTTTTGGTATAGAAGTTCTAAGAGGTCATGTGTTATTTTTTTTTCTCATGATTTTAGCGTAACAAAACGTTGATTTCTTGGGATCACGACTTGATTTTCTTATGATCTCAACATCACAAAAAATATGTCCCCTCATCATAACTTTTTTTCTTGCATATTTGGCTTACAAGTAACGTTACCTTGAATAATACTTTTCTCTGACTTAATTTTCTCCAGATCACAAAATAATGAATTTGTGACATATTGACAAAAAGGAAGTTGTGATCATAAAAAAACCAAGAGAAAATTATAATAACGCTTGGCCTCTAAGGACTTGGTACTAAATGAATGATGAGTTCCCAATATGCTTTGCCTGGGATTGTATTAAGAGGTAGAAATGTTCACTGTATGTAAAATGTTAAGTGTTTTTTTCTAATGAGGAAGGTTTGCAAGAAAAAAACAATGAAGGCTTTAAGGTTATTCCTGTACATAAGTGTATAGCACTCATGCTTAGGTTGTTGACGGTTTTATTAAAGGGATAGTTCTCTTCAAAATTAGACTTCTGTTATCATTTCCTTACACTTCACTTGTTTAAACCATGTTCGAGTTGAGTTTGAACACAAAAGAAGATATTTTGAAAAAGGCTGGTTGCTGGCAGCATTGGATCACAGCAACCAGCATGCTTCAAAATATCTTCTTTTGTATTCAACAGATGAAAGAAACTCATAAAGGTTTAAAACCAAATAGAACAAATTTTGGAGTGAACTATCGCTTTAACAACAATGTTGCTTCACTCAATGAGCAGTAGCTAATGTAAGTTCTGAGATCAGCCTCTTCCTATTTAGTCCAAACATTACTTTTAAAACAATTAATGTTATTGTCATTAGCAAGTTATTGATTACTATTTAAGTTGTTTCCACAAAGCATCATTTGATTTGTTTAAATGAACTTGTTTTAGTCTTATTATGTGATCTGATTGCACGAAAAAGTTTTCCAATAATTGAATCAAGTTCATCTAAACAAGCTTTTTTTATTATTTATTGAATGTGTTGTTTTTGCACTGCCTCATTTACATGAACCATCTGAACAAATTGGTTTTCTAAAATGAATTGGACTTCCCAGTGCAGCATACTGTATGAGAGTGCAAGCGTGTATGATTAGTGCCTTGGTTTTCTTTCTGAAGTGCTGCGTGTGCAATGCGGTGTGCCAAAAACTAAAGAAGAAGAAAAAAAAAGCCTGAAATTTTCCTTTTCAGCATAATTATATTCTGCTCACTTCAGGGCATGAATAATTTACCAAACCAGTGATTCCATATGCAACAAACTGGCCGGTTATCTGCGCAAACTCTTGTCTTTACAAATCTTTTCTCAGACTCTGGGAGAAGAGCAATCACAGGGCAGGCGAAAAAAGAGTAGCGTGATCATTCATCTTGCCCTCCTGCTAATGGAAATCATCAGTGTTCATTGTACGCAGCCCGCTGTGATCACAGCCCAGTGGTCATGTCATCTCAGAGGAGAGCAAGATGCTTGACTTAAAGCTAGGCTTTCTGAGGAAAATCTGAGGGTTGTTGTGGGTAATTGCCAAGGCGTTGGTGTTGGTCGCTAAATAATCGAGAGGGTTTTTTAGGGTTTTGCTAGTTTGTGCAGTATTATCAGTGTACATCACAACTTAATTTTCTTGCGATCTTAACATAACAAATATTTTTTTTCTCTTTGTGATTACATTTTTTTAATTTTTGTATGTTCTTTGGTTTGAGTTTGGGCTGGGTCAGTTGGCATTTTTTTGTGGACAGTGCATGTTCTCCCTGTTTTCATGTGGGTTTCCTCTGGGTGCTCCGGTTTCCCCCACAGTCCCAAGACATGCGCTAAAGGTGAATTGGATAAACTAAATTGGCCGTAGTGTATGTGTGTGTGTGTGAATGAGAGTGTGTATGGGCATTTTCCAGTACTGGGTTGCAGCTGTAAGGGCATCTGCTGCTTAAAACTTATACTGGAATAGTTGGTGGTTCATTCCACTGTGGTGACCCCTGAAATAGAGACTAAGCTGAAGGAAAATGAATAAAGGAATATTCGACATTAGTAACGTTACCTAACAATAGTGGTTTTCTTTTTATCATGACTTAATTTTTATCAAGATCACAAGAAAATTAAGTTGTGACAACTTTTATGTTAAAGGGCACCTATGGTAAAAAAATCTACTTTTCAAGCTGTTTGGACAGACATATGTGTATGTATGGTGTATAGACCGTCATATTGGGGTAATATAAACACACCCAGTCCTTTTTTTCAATTTAACAACATAAAAACAGTGGACCAATTGGAGCGGTTTTCAGACCGACCGCAACTTGACGTAGGAGTGCGGTCCCCCCGCCCACCGAATTGGTTGACAGCTGCGTATTAACATGTCTCTGTAGTAAGTTATGTAATCATATCAACCAGACACAGGACCAGGACGTGAGCAAACTAAGCAACCATAAATAAAAGGTCTGTTCAGTTTGCTAGGATCATCAATCATCATCAAATGTGATCAAGAGTGAGTTTTACAAGTTTAAAATGTTTTAAAACAGTGCATGTTTGTAATGAATTACAGCCATTTACTTCATCAACACAGCCGCGTGTCAGAACAATCATAAAAGACGCTTCAATCCCGGTTTGTGGACGTTAAATCAGGTTTATTTTGTACATTAACATAACAGACATCTATACAGCAGTGGAGATTAACCTGTATCCTGTCACATTTGCATGCAAAAAGAGTGCAAAGCTAAACGCGCGCTGTCTGTGTGTGCCTGTCAGCGCTGTGTATGTGTGTGTGCGTGAACTTTGTAACGACATTGTGTGTGACTCATCCTTGCAACTCCACAACATGCATTAAATACTCATTGGTAAAGTTTTTACTGTTGTTTTTCCTCACAAACGTTCCGTGAGATCTTATTCCTTCCTGTTTGTCTGTTGTCTGACGCAGCCGAGGGAGCCGCTGCCTGGCACGTGGAAACGGTGGGCGTGAAGGACTAGCCTTAAAGGCACAGTACACAAAAACAGCTAGCTTCTGCTAAATGCTACAAAAAAGAAACTTATAAAAGGTATAATAAAAAATCTGATGAGATGAAACTTTACAGACACATTCTGGAGACACAAAAGACTTATATTTAATCTGGAAAAAGTGGTAACCTATGTGCCCTTTAAGATAACAAGAAAATTGTTCATGACAATTGAGAAAAATAAAGATCTATTATACCCCTTTCTACAAGATGTAGAATAAGTCTCTGATTTTCCTAGTGTATTTCACAACATTCTGAAAACGTAGCCTTATATAAATTTCTGGAGATCGCAAATTATGTAGCCAGAAGTACATGTAGCTGCATTTCGGCTTTAAAATGAACACTACGGGGTGGTATGACGCCTCCTTTTTGCACTTACCTGTTCACCACTTCTGTATGGACGGCTTTCCCGCTGTTACCAGTTTGCCCAGTAGCTCGCCAAGTATGTTGGCAGACTTGAGGCACAGGTGCATATCTGGGTTATGATTTAATTCATAGCTACAGTACCTTGGACAGCTACTGTGCTACTCCATAAAGCTTTCAAGCAAAAGTCCAAATTAAAGAAAGATTTGACTTTCTGCGGTGACAGTCGACGTTCACAACACGCCATAACCGTCTTTCAGGTGGTGCGCAGGTATAAAATACAAAACCAGACGTCTGGACTTTGAATTAGGTGCAATTATTTCCTTGTTGTTCAAAGAGTCTGCAAGTTTGTGTTTCATGGATATATGTTGTTGTTGATTCGATGCGCAGCAGGAAAAAAAGGCTTTCAGCAGTGCATGTAGTCGCTGGTAAAGTTCTCACCCAGATTAGAGCGATCTGTGCTACCGAATACAGCGCAGCATGCAATAAACTCACACTCAGTCAAGCGAAGTAAAGGTCTCATTGCCTATATGCCAATCAAATTAATTAAGCTCTATCCCCCACGAATAAAACTTTTAGCCTATTTTATTATTTTGTGTAATGTATATAGTGTAATCAGAGCCGGAGCAAGCTGAACTGGCCCTCAACCCGAAAGTGAAATAGAAACTTACCGGTTTGCAGATGAAAGTGAGGACCGGGAGGGGGTGGGTGTCGCAGATGAAAGTGAGGACCCGGGGGTTCTCGCTCACTATTCTGCCTCCCAAGGCAGCCGCCTAGGTTGCCTTTATGGACGCGCCGGCCCTGAGTGTAAAGCTGGATTTATACTTTCGCCTGTCGCCGCATTGCGCGCCTCTGCTGACTGCGCGCGCACCTCGCGACAATGGGCTAGTGCGCTTGCGCTGAGCCAGCTGTGGTAGCTCATCAACAGAGCTGCGACATCAACACACAGAATCTGTCAGCACAATTCAGCACGGTTGTCTAACAGAACGGTTTGGCACGATAGTGGAAAAGCTGCTTTAATATTTTTATTAAAAAAATCGCGATAACTCGATTTTATATAAAATGAAATCGTCTTAAAACGTAAATTCGAATTAATTGAAAAAATTGTCCAGCCCTATGTGGAGTGCATCCGCATAATTACCGAATTACAAACACAGATAAATTCAACAGAACGAAAATAAGGTCAATTAATCAAACAGGGCTTTATGCTTTCTTTTGAATGTCTGACAGGTAAAGAAACTAAATTAGCACTGTATAAAGAATCTATAAATCTTTAAATTCTTCACTTACGCCAATTGGTGAAGTTTTTTCGCTGTTGGCACTAGCTTGCATGGTTTGGGATCTGTAGAGCTACACATCGATGAAATTGCTCTTCAGTGGACTCTCAGTAGTGATTATTAAACCACACTGAATTGAGCTAAACTGAACTAAACCTAAACACTGAAAACTGGACTAACACTGTTTCAATTTACTATAATCGTCTATGTAAAGCTGCGTTCACACAATCTACATTGTAAAAGCGCTATACAAATAAAGGTGAATTGAATTGACAAATCACAAATCACATACGGTTTCTAACCATGTATCCTAGTTAATCATGATGTCTATCTTGCATGTTCATTATCATCATATATTAAATAACTGAATATCAGCACATGTCTAGTAGACTGTTTTAATATGTATTAAAGAGCAAGAGATGTTGCTAATAGTCTTTTATTAGCCTAATTAACCAGGCTCTCCATGGAACAAACAAAACAAAACATACAAATTAATAAGACAAGGCGTTATTAAGATGCTTTGTATGTTAATGGCAGTTGATGATTTGTAGATGATTTAAACGATTTGTATATCAGCAGGCATCAGCAGTGTGTGGTGATTTGAGCTTTTCAATACCGTATTAAGCAAATTATTCTGTTTATTCAGAGTTTCTCCTACTAGGTGGCTTTTTGTAAGCCCAATTAAAATGTCTCAATTGTTGTTTTCCTTATCTTTCGCCAATTCCAAATTAATTGAACCTCTTTAGTTACAGAAAAATCTTGCGTTTTCTCATATCTTAGCTCTGATTTTCAGTCAGAATCAGAATAGGCCAATGGCAGATGAAGGTTGCTCCCTCTTCTCTTCCTCTTCTCCTATGCTAAGTTGAAGTATGATGTGGAATTGAACTGAAAAATGAGGGTTTTATGACCCTTTTAAACAAAGTTTGAAATTAATGTTTTATACACTGTAAAAAAGTGATTGACTTTACTATAGGCTCAATCCTCAATCCTACCCCTTCGCCCTCTTTCACTTACCTCTTGTTTTGCACAAATGGGGTATCCCATTTCTGTTTAGCTTGGAGGCAGAGGGGTAAGATCATATAGTCCTTCAAACTGAGATTTTTCAGGACCACATACAAACCGAGAAGACGCCCCAAAAAACTTAAACAAAATGGGCATTAATAAGTATTTTTACTACAAACATAATCTTTAAAGAAATAGATAAAAAAAAATTTAAATAAACTCAAAATTTTACTAACGGTAGTCCTATAAAACCGCTGCAAAATATTACACAATTTATTTTAAATGAATAATGATTTAAATAAAATAAAAACTGCTTTTTACAGCACCTCTGGTATGTTGTTTTCTTGTAGTTACATCCATTAAAACAAGCACTGTAAAAACAAAGCATAGTTTTGTGCATCTTGCAAAACCCGGAGGCTTGTACGTGAGATGCACTACAATAACTTTTGTTCATGTTATTAAGTGCGATGCGTTTTACCACTTTATCAACGCTCTTAGTGCTGGAGCGCATGACATCAAAAACATGAGGTTTTAAGTTCAGTAATACAGATGCATTAACACTCATGCCTTGCAATATGTTCAACTTCCATATGTATGAATTGAAAATGATGCAACCTGTGCTCGTGATGATGTGTGTGTAGTGGTAGTAATATCCTATTTCTTAAGGGGATATTTCTATCCATACTCCATCACACTCTTTCAGCACTGTAAAAAAAATGGTGGGTTTCGAATAATTGTGTTGGGACAACATGAAGGAATTAAGTTAACTTATCGTTTTTTTTTTAACAAATTTAAGTTGATTGAACATAAAACAATTAAAAAAACTTAAGTATTGTGTTTCAACTCATTTTACACATGTCGTTTGGACAAACAATTTTTATTTTGAGAATTAAAATAAAATAAAATTGGAATTGATCGTAATCCTGTTGCCCTTTCAGCAGTTATTAAGTAAACAAACTATGGATTATTATCAAAATTAGGTAGTCAATAGAACAGTTAGAGAGTAAACAGGGTTTACTCACAATTTTTATATAAATGAATGGTCACACTTTATTTTAATGTATAATTCATGCTATTAACAAACCATGAGCAAAACATTAAGACTTAGCTCAATAAAATACTAATCAGCTGTTTATTAATAGTTACTAAAGAGGAACTATCATGCAAAAATCACTTTCATAAGGGGTTTAAATACAGTTGTGTAGTGAAATTCTTTGTATATATCCAGCCTCTAATGGTAAAAATGTATTAACTGAATTTTTTATAATCACTTTTTATGAAAACAGTCTGCAGAAACTGTATGTGTCCCTTTGTACGTGTCATCAGAGGGGGAAAGCCCCATTGGTGACAGTCTCTCCCTTATTAACATAGGATGCTATTGTTGTTTTTTAGTCTGCCATTATGCTGACACATAGGTGTTTGTAGCTCCGCCCTCTTTTGAAAAAAGCACAAT
Organism: Danio tinwini; assembly: GCA_903798205.1. NCBI lineage: Eukaryota > Metazoa > Chordata > Actinopteri > Cypriniformes > Danionidae > Danio > Danio tinwini. The sequence continues at coordinate 31,708,601 of CAIGQZ010033112.1, forward strand.
CTCATTTGAATTTAAAGTGATAGTCACTAAAAACGGCATGATTAGGATCAAATCCTAAAAGGATCAGTTTCAAAGAGTTATAAAACATTATTAGTGGGGTATTTTGAGCTGTAACGTCACATTCACACTCTAGGGACTAGAGATGCATATCGTTAAGGTTTTAAGGTGTTACTACTTTTATCGATACCACTTATCGATTCGGTACTTCAACAGTTCTCTTATCGGTACTTATTGTAGTGTTTTTTTAATGAAAAAAAAACAACAAAAAAAACAAATTGAACTCTTTCATTGAAAATGACTCTCAGTTTTTAACCATTCTTCTGGATAAAAATCAACATGTTTGCCTTTTCTGGCAGAAATGGGTATCTTTCTTGGTTTATTGTGCTCCCTGCAGTTGAAAATACCCTCTTTGAGTTGCAAAATTCAGTTAAATGAGATAATGTTTATGAATTTTTATAAATGCATTCACATAAATTTAACAGTATTTTGGGCGTTAAATATGTTTTTATTACAGTTTTGGAGCATATTGCAATGTACAAATTTGCTGTTTTTTATAATTTCTTAATAAGCATAGTTTATTATTAGGCTATACATTGACTGTATTTGAAATGTACAGCATTTTTTATGTTTAAGATTTATTTAGGCTACTGCAGAAAAAAATACTGTTTTCATTGTAACCAAATGTGTGTATTTATTTAACTATTAATAGTATTCTAATTTAGGTGATTATTGCTGGCATAACGATGTGGATGATGAACAATACCGTTAGTAGCTAAGCAGCAGTCAAAAACGTTTCATTATTTTTCATTGCAGTGAATGCACTTTTAAAAGATACTTTCACTTCGCCAGATTGCTTGCGTTTCTGCTTATACAAGAAAACAACTTGTTGCATTTATTGCAACGGGCATTGTTGCTGTCCACTCTGGAAATACAACCGATTTTGTTCACTCTGTAAACTTACGAGCTGTGTGTCTGCACTTAGCGCGAGCCTCCGCTGAGTGCGCGTGCACAGCCAAGAACTGTGAAGGCTTTTATACTTGCCGGAAACACGCACATTTCTCATGTGAGATTGCCAACTGTGCAGACGAATATCAAATATCGTAAATTAGAAAAGGTTGGTCAGTTAAATTATGCTACTGTAAGTAATGTTTATTCAGCAATAAATATCCAGTACTGATAGCAGAACTGTTAACGTCAGAGCTTATCGATACTTCGGTCTTTTATAATGTAGCACCGATATCGATAAAGTACCAAGTTTCGATACCCATCCCTACTATGGACATTAGAGACTTATATTACATCTTGTAAAAAACATTTAACACCCTAATAAGTGGCAGGTATTAAGCTAATAGAAAATTAATTGTTACTTAAACTAAAGTGTTAACAAAAATAACTTATAATTTTTTAGGTAAACTGCACATTTTCAACTTTTATTTTAAGCTTCTTCTCTGCCAAAAGATCCTGCCATTTTCACTTTATTTCGATTCATCAGATTACACAAGTATACGAGTTACTCACAGCTTGTCATGTTGACTTTGTCGTACATAATCTGAAATATTCCTTCAATTTGTCACACCCACGTTGAGCACGACATGAGATGAGACAAGATGACGAACGGGACAAAATGTAATGCAAACTAATGACTGAAGCTCCTCGAATCAAAGGAAGTCAGGAGGAGTTTGATGAAGATGCACATCCTCCCTCTGATGTAATGATCTCATTATCTAATGCAAGATTTTGTTTTAGCGCAGAAAAGTGCTTCATTTACGACAGCGTAAAACTCCTTTAATGGGCTTAAGAAACATCCCTGTCCTGACCTGCTTCGTGTGTACTCTAAATCATGCTGGTGTTGAAATATGGCCGATTTAAAGCCGAAAGTTGCGTGGAAATGATTTGAAGGAAGGCGTTTGTCGTCTGTACCTGCGATCTCCCACAACACTGCCTTGTTCTCTCTTTCAAGTCGTTCCCTCGCAGCACTTGAAAGGCTGACGCATCCATTAGAGTGTTTCAGCTACAATGGCTGGAGTTGTGCTTGATTTGAAGCGCTCCGAGAGCTCAGTCTACCGTAAACAACACTCTGTTGTTGAGTTCCAGTGTCTCTCTTTTCCTAGATATATTGTATTTCTTTGGAGGATCAGTTTCAGAGCTGGATTGTGACTGTATAGCTTTTGCATCACTGGATTACAGTGGTCATTTCATTCAATATGTGGTTAATAAAAAAATAAGTATATGTATAATACTATTTAAAAGAACACTCAAAGTTTTATTTAGATTTTTTTATTACTGTTTTTAAAGCTCCCCTAGTGTTAAGCAGATGAGTTTTAGCTTCTTTTTTTTATCCATTCAGCCGATCTCTGGGTCTGGCAGAGCACTTTTAGCTTAGCTTAGCTTAGCGAAAATCATTGAATTTATTTGACTGTTAGCATCTCCATCAATAATAACCAAAGAGTTTCAATAATTTTCTTATTTAAAGCCGGACTTTTCTGCTGTTACACTGAGTACTAAGCTTGCAGAAAATGAACATTTGCTATTTTCTAGAGAGATATGACTGTTTAACGTAACTATGAGGAGCATTGAAATGAAAAAAGTGGAGTGTTCCTTTAATAATTTCATCTATCCATCCATATCTACTTTTTTTCGATTGTTTCCATCCATTTATCCATTCATCTATACTTATCTACTTTTCTATTGTTCCCATCTATCCATCCATCCATTCATTTATCCATGCCTTCATCTATTCATCTATCCTTATCTACTTTTATTTTTTTGTTGTTCCCATCAATTCATTCATCTTTCCATTTCTAGTTTTTTCGATTGTTTCCATCCATCCTTCCACTTATCCATATCTACTTTTGTTGTTCCCATCCATCCATCCATCCATCCATCTACTTGTATTTTCCTATTGTTTCCATTATTCCATTATTATTATTATTACTAATTAATTTAACTGATCTGATCATTAAATATTCCAAATTGATTATATATTTAATAATTATATTATATTATATTATATTATATTATATTATATTATATTATATTATATTATGTTATGTTATATTATATTATATTATATTATATTATATTATATTATATTATATTATATTATATTATATTCATTCATTCATTTTCTTTTCGGCTTAGTCCCTTTATTAATCCGGAATCGCCACAGCGGAATGAACCGCCAACTTATCCAGCAGTGGATAAGTTTTACGCAGTGGATGCCCTTCCAGCTGCAACCCATCTCTGGGAAACATCCATGCACACTCATTCACACTCATACACTACGAACAATTTAGCCTACCCAATTCACCTGTTGACTGGGGGGGAAACCGGAGCACACGTAGGAAACCCACACGAACGAGGGGAGAACATGCAAACTCCACACAGAAACGTCAACAGACCCAGCCGAGGCTCGAACTTACAAGTGCATTAACTTTCGCAAAGTTCGGAAGTTGACGATACAAGTCTTGAAATACAAGCAGCCAATCAGTTTATTTCTGTTTCTTTGTGTTTTTCTAGGACTCTGATCTTCTTCTAACCTGTAACCTTGAAAAGTTTGAAAAAAGTGACTTTTATAAACATTTTTAATAGCTTAAAGTGATATATTGTCTGGGTTGGTGTTGTATATTACAGTACAGAAGCCTCCTATTAAACTGCCAGTACATTTTCTGTTATGACTTATTTTAATATATATTATTTATTGTACATTATATTATTTCAAACTATTAAAACATTAATAAAAGTCACTTTGTTAAAGTGTAGAGTTAAATTTTTAACTTCAACGGGTCAACAGAGCAGAGATCAACATCGTATAATGCAATTCACAACCTTAAATAAACAAAAAAACACTTGTGGATCACAAAATACAGAAACTTATGAACCAATATTTTTAACAGTGTTAGGGAACTTGTCTCAGCCCCTAGCACTGCATTTGCGTACACTGAACAAAACAAACAACAACACATTTGAGCAAAGCTTGAAAGTTGGCAACACAAGTCTTGAACTACAAGCAGCCAATTAGAATCAGCATTAGGTGGTCAGGTGGTCATGCACATGTGTTTCCTCCAGTACACATTGGAGACGAATGATTAGATTTGTGTGTGAACGGAAAGGGCCTGGCCAGCATCTGTCAGCCTTCAGTCCATTAAGAGAGAGGAGGTGAGGACAGGGCTAAAGACACACCGCATCTTAACACCAGACGCTCCCTGGAGAGCCTATTTTTATCTGCTCTGCTTATCACAGGCCTGTTCGCCTCTTCAATCTCATTTTAACTGAGCTCCCCAAAGATAAAAGAAACGTGCGTGTGAGTTTTTTTTTTTTTTTGTTCAATTATTTTTATTTTTAGGATGACGCTTGTCTTAATTTAGCTCAGATCAGCAGATGCGATGCGTTCGGATTTGCAGTTTTATTTGACACATACACACGTTCTGGGTTGAAATTAGCAGGAACATTTAACATTTCACTCCTGGAAAGGGGAAAAGCTGTTTTTCTTGACATTTTAGGTGTTTTCGGCTCAGTGCGTCAACTAATCAATGTTCACTTTTAGCACTTCTAAGCTGAAGTGATTTATTTATTTTTAATCTGGTTGATCTAAATTGTGGCAAATCTGATGTAAACAAGCTTCAGGTAGACATGAAATACACTGACCTTTTGTATTGACCTTTTGTAGCTCTCCACAGTCTTGTACCTTTCTCTTTTTGTCACATTGTCTTATACACTCACCGGCCACTTTATTAGGTACACCTTACTAGTACCGGGTTGGACCCCCTTTTGCCTTCAGAACTGCCTTAATCCTATTATTCCAGTAGCTTGGCATAGATTCACCAAACTACTGGAAATATTCCTCAGAGATTTTGGTCCATATTGACTGGATAGCATCATGCAAGTGCTGCAGATTTGTTGGCTGCACATCCATGATGTGAATCTTCCGTTCCACAACATCCCAAAGGTGCTCTATTGGATTGAGATCTGGTGACTGTGGAGGCCATTTGAGTACAGCAAACTCATTGCCAAGTTCAAAAATTCAGTCTGAGATGATTCTGTTTTTATGACATAGCGCGTTATCCTGCTGGAAGTAGCCATCAGAAGATGGGTACACTGTGATCATAAAGGGATGGACATGATCAGCAATAATACTCAGGCAGGCTGTGGCGTTGACACGATGCTCAATTGGTACTAATGGGCCCAAAGTGTGCCAAGAAAATATCCCCCACAACATTACATTACCACCAGCCTGAACCGTTGATACAAGGCAGGATGGATCCATGCTTTCATGTTGTTGATGCCAAATTCTGACCCTACCATCCGAATGTCGCAGCAGAAATTGAAACTTATCAGAACAGGCAATGGTTTTCTAATCTTCTACTGTCCAATTTTGGTGAACCTGTGCAAATTGTTGCCTCAGTTTCCTGTTCTTAGCTGACAGGAGTGGCACCCGGTGTGGTCTTCTGCTGCTGTAGCCCATCTGCCTTAAGGTTGGACATGTTGTGTTTTCAGAGATGCTTTTCTGCATACCTCAGTTGTAACGAGTGGTTATTTGAGTTACTGTTGCCTTTCAATCAGCTGGAACCAGTCTGGCCATTCCCCTCTGACCTCTGGCATCAACAAAGCATTTGCGCCCACAGAACACTCACTCACTGGATATTTTCTCTTTTTCAGACCATTCTCTGTAAACCCTAGAGATGGTTGTATGTGAAAATCCCAGTAGATCAGAAGTTTCTGAAATACTTAGACCAGCCCGTGTGGCACCAACAACCATGCCACGTTCAAAGACACTTAAATCACCTTTCTTCCTCATTCTGATGCTCAGTTTGAGCTGCAGCAGATCGTCTTGACCATGTCTACATGCCTAAATACATTGAGTTGCTGCCATGTAATTGGCTGATTAGAAATTTGAGTTAACGAGCAGTTGGACAGGTGTACCTAATAAAGTTGCCGTTAAGTGTATGACTTTTATACTATATAGTACGCTAAAATCAGTATGCGAGCCGAGTAGTATGTCTGAACTCACAGAATTCGAAAATCAATATTCGAGAAGTACCCAGATGACTTACTACTTCCGGCGAGATTCTGAAGTGTGCATCCCCTACATGCTGCACTACCCTATGATGCATCGCCAGAGAATTCATGAATGGAGTAAAGCGACGCAACTGACGTGGGTAGGTCTCGTAAACATGACAAAATGGCGGATGTAGTACATCTGAGTTCCATTGATACTGCTTACTTTCATACTGTATAGAACATACTTTTCTAATGGCCGAGTACGTTTAAATTCAAATGCAGTACCTACTCAGTAGTAGGCGATTTTAAATGCAGCCTATGTCTTTGTTTGAAATCCACATCTGCAATGATTTGATTCTTCTCGTAAAATACCAGCACAGCCGTTTAGAGGTCATTTCTTGTTAATGCTGAACTGATTTATTTTTGGATGTGCGAATGGTGCAATTTTGATATCTTAGTTTTTAAAATTACCATAGGAAAATTATTGACAAAATTACTGATCAAGTGGGTGGAAAACTATTGCTATTTGAATGAACCATAAACCAGTCAATTTTTGATGGAATATTATGTGTTACACATTATGTAAATACAGTGTATTAATCAATGTTGACCTTCTGGGCTCTTCATGCATCTAAATATGTTTTCTGGCACTTTCTGCCATAGTATTGTGGTTAACTCATCATCTCATGAGCTCATGAGCTATAGAGACGGCAGTTCTCAATTATGAATTATTCACCCATTGTGTTTGGTTCCAGGGTTTGACTGAATTTATTGCACCGCGATCCTCTGTGTCTTCTGTTACTGATGCTGTGCAGAATAATAAACTGAGCACAGGCTGCTGGTTGGTTTATTTCTACCCATGGCATGAGGGATGACAGTAAACAAACATACTATTTATATACTTTTTTTTGCTGTATGCATTTTGTACACTCAACAATATGCAGGAAATGCATTTACCAAGAGCAACACGGTGGCTCAGTGGTCAGCACTGTCACCTCACAGCAAGAAGGTTGCTGGTCCCAGCTGGGGACTATAGGTGAATTGGTATAATGGCTGGAAGGGCATCGGCTGTGTAAAACATATGCTGGATAAGTTGGTGGTTCATTCCGCTGTGGTGACCCCTGATGAATAAGGGACTAAGCCAAAGGGAAATGAATAAATAAATGCATTTACCAAATTGCTTAGTATACAATGTCTTAAGATGTGATCATTTAAATAATTTATTTTATTTTATTTTATTTTATTTTTTATTTAAGGAATACATTTAACAAAAATGTGATCTATTTTTATTTAATAAAATTGTATTATTTAATTTAATTATTATTTTTTATATCACAAATGTGATCTATTTTTAACTTTAATTTAATTTAATTTAAATTATTTAATCTATTATTTAAGGCACACATTTAACAACAATGTTATCTATTTTTAATTAAATTAAAAATAATTTAATTATTTGTTATTATTATTATTATTATTATTATTATTATTATTATTATTATTGTTGTTTTTATTATTATTGGTTGTGGCTGAAGTAATAGGCAGTTCATTCTCCTGTGACGACTTCTGATAAATGGTGAAAAGCGATTTGTTATATTATTTTATTTAATTTGTATATTCATTTATTATTATTATTATTATTATTAATTAAAATTAATTAAATAAAATTTAACTTAAGTTAAATTGAATTAAACTAGATCAAAAATTGTTAGAACACATAATATTTTAAAAATATATAATTTTTTTTGTCAATTACATATGTTATCTAACAAAATGTGAACTATTTTTTAATTTAATTTAATTTATTTATTATTTGTGGCTGGAGTAATTGGCAGTTCATTCCCCTGTGGCGACCCCTGATAAATGGTGGAAAGTGATTTATTACATTACATTACATTTCATTACATTATATTTTATTATATTATATTCAGTTGAAATAAAATGTCAGTGGATCATAAATAAATACATTTCCAGTATTTCCATGCTATTTGCAGACATTTGTCCTAAAATTCAATTAAAATGCCAAACAAATGCATTTATCTTGAATATAAAAACAAACAATTGAGTCCAAGACTGTGTTTTGCACATTTATTGTTATAAGCTTTGTATATTCCGATAATTGTTTTTTCAAAATAATAAGATACAATAAGCATTTTGCACGTATTTAACGAAGAACACAATATTCCAGCTATAAAAGGCATTCAAAGAAGTCTTTCCCCTCGGTTCAACGCGAGTGTGACTAATGATTGCACTAATGCGAGCAGACACGGTCTTAAATCTCAGTATAAACTCATAAACAGTTGCCTTATATATAAATGATGTTCTGGCATTCATTGATATAATCATATTCACGCAGTTAGTGGGGCCAACGCGACACCAAGTCAGATTTTTTCTTTAATATTATGTAGATGTAAATGCAAAGTCACAGACTGAAATGCATGACCTTTAAATGTGTTGCTGTGAGGCGCCAGTATAATAATAATCTCTACCGCCGGCGTCTTTGTCTCTGTTAGAGTGCGAAAGCTGGAGAAATGCTGTCTTATCTCACCGACGCGGCTGATGAGCGGCTAATCCTTAAATTACTGTCATGTCCCTCATCATTTAGACTGCGCATCAAGGAAAACCTTGTGCATAGATGCATATTTAGGACTGCCTCCAAAAAGATATTTGAACTTTTTAGAAGAGTATGATGGCAAGTGTAACACGTATTTGACTTATAATGTTTTTAAAAGGCTTAACGTTGGTAAATAAAAGCAATTAAGTTGCCCCCCCTCCCAAAAAAAAAAACTAGAATTTTATTGTTTCAGCTCAGTAATTTGTACAAGCAAACGTCATTTGTTTGAGTGTACATTAGTTATAAAAAGTTATGATAATCTTTAAAGCACTGATAGAAAAATGTCATTTCCTTTGGCGGGAAACTGAACAAGGCACTAAGGCATTATTCTTCTCTTTTTAATTTGTACAAGATGTTTAGAATACACCAATAGCAGGTTAATTATTTGTCAACTCTGTTACTGATATGTTACAGTAAACTTCTGATTGACTTTTTAAAAGCAATAATATAAACACATCTAATTGTGTTTTAGACATGATGGGGTATTTGCTATGAGGTTAGCATCTTAGCACAAAATGGTGGAAAATGTCAACTCTGTTACTGTCAACTCTGTTAGTGCACCAAAAAAATGATGTTTTCTGTTTGTTCAAACCTACTTATTTAAAATGAGTTGAAACAACACAATTCTTGATTTTTTTTTTTTGAGACAACTTAATTGCTTTATGTTCAATTAGGCCTGTCACAATAATCAATATATCGACTTAATCGCACAACACATGGACATGACCTCAATCATTTTTGGTGACGCAATATATATCGGCCATATGTAAAGACAATTCTAACAACAGTTTAGCTGATTGCACAACCTCTCTATCTATATTGGAATCGTCAGTGTCAGTATGGTTAAGAAACACCGTAGTATTTACTATAAATTACTATAGTAAATTTTCATGTGAGTGCCTGACAAGTGAAAACAGATCTGGTAGCAGATATTGCAGCCTCTGTTACTCTTTTATTTTTCACTTTTTATTTTTTATTACTATTTATTATGATTTATTTGTTTAGGATGTAATTATTAAACTGTTAAAATGACTATAATTCAATGAAATATTCTTAAGAATAAAATGTGATGTGTTGTTTGGTAGAATGCACTTGCATTGTGATGATATTTTATTGTCATTTCTGGCATTATATAATGAGTGGCATAAAATGGTCTTAAAATGACAATAATTTTGTTTATCGCAATATATTATGGTGCAATATGTCATACAACAAAAAATAGATATCATGACAGGCCTATGTCCAATCCATTTAAATTTGTAAAAACTACTTAGCTAGCTTAATTCCTTCATGTTGAACTACAAATTAAATAAGAATTAGTAACAGAACCAATGTTATTGTGATATTAATGCAGGTAGCATGATTACAGCAAATTACTGTAAAAAGCTATATCTTTTGCATGTTAGGTATTCAAACTCTTTTTATTTCATTCTACATAGACATTAATACAAATGTACTTTTATGCTAGTATTGGCACTTTTTGATATTTAGAAATAACCGAATGTTATTGCAGCCATAAAAAATTAACTATAAATATATAAACAAAATAACTTGAAATAAAAATCATCCTGTTTTGCAACGACATGAATTTCATAGTAAAATTTCAGTTTTGGCTGCACTGCACCTTTATTAACTTTATAAGGTTAACATGGTAATATGAAATAATTTTTAATGAACTTAACTTTGTGCTTAGCCAAAAATGTAATAAACTGGAAAATTGATTCATAAAACCAAACACTGTTAAACACCCAAAATGATGTCAAAGTCAGGGTAAATATCAGAAAGACTAGCTGAGGAAAGCCTGCTTCACAGTGAAATATAGTTAATTCTACAAGATAATACTGTGAAATCACAGTAATGGCCTTTACTATCTACTGTGAAGTTACACTATATGGCTGTAATTTAATCACAGTAATTTAATGCAGCTAAATCACTGTAAATTACTGTGAACTACTTCACAGTAGATTGCTGTGAATTTACATACAGTTTTTACTGTGAAAGTAATGCAAATATTAGTCAGTAATGTACTGTAAATTGAAGGTCAATTTTTTTACAATGTAATATACAACACCAACTCAGACAATATATCACTTTAAACTATTCAAAATGTTCATAAAACTTTCAAGGTTACACATTTTTCATACTTTTCAAGGTTACAAATTGTTGGAAGAAAGACCAAGATCACATAATGCAATTCAAAAGCATAAATAAATAGGAAAAAACAAAACAGAAAATTGGTCATTTACAGATATTTTTACAGCGTATATCTGCTTCATTAAGCCCATAATTTTCTTACATTTGGCCAAAATATTTGGGAAATCATTCCTAAACCAGCCTTCAAAAAAACCCTACGGGTTGTTTCTACAGCAGAGCTGAATATTAAATCACACAAAAACCATCTGACACTTAAGTCGCTGTTAAAATGTCAAAACGTCACCGCATTCGATGACAACATGTGAAACCAACTGACCAAAAAGGCAAAAGTGCACTTTCCAACAACAGTAAACACCTAAAACAATTCACAAAATCAATTCTTGCAGGCCGGCACTTCTAAAGAGTCACATTTCTACTTTTATGAATGATCTTCCTCTCCAAAATGTCATGTCGCATCCGCGGCGCGAATCAAACAGTGGCTGATGTGAAGTGTCAGTGTATCAGAGAAGTTCAGCCCGCAGCCGTGATTGTTTGCCTCTAATCGGATGTGATCGTCCGCTCCGTCTTGACCCACATTGCGCCTCTGGCTTTGGTGCACCGGTCCTGGGGTGATTTTCTCCCACTTCCGTCCTCTTTTTCTGGTCCCCGGCGGCGTTTCTGCATTGCATCTCCCTTTGGCCTGAAGACTGCAGCACAAAAACCCTCTTCTTAGTCAGCAGTGCCCCATTTACACACACCCCCATGCACTGAGGTTGCCTGCATTTTTCTTGTTTATTGCGGTGTGCTGAGTTGTTACTGGCTGGATTAAGAACATTTGCAAATGCCATGGAATATATTAGACTTTAGTTGCTGCGAGTGCATTTAATATTGTGCTGTAAAACATTATTTGCAAATGCGGGGGAAAATGTGCATATATTGAAAAACAAAGTCAGTTTATGGCTCACATTGAAAGTTCTTTGAGCTCTCTGAGTGAATTATTCAATATTTTGTCATCTTTTTTTAGAAAATAAAATGATACTTGATTTGAATTGTTATTAATATGGTTCTTTTTAGGGGCGGCATTGTGGCTTAGTGGTTAGCACTGTCGCCTCACAGCAAGAAGGTCGCTGGTTTGAGTGCCGGCTGGGTCAGTTGGCATTTCTGTGTGGAGTTTGCATGTTCTCCCTGTGTTGGCGTGGGTTTCCTCCGGTTTCCCCTCCACAGTCCAACACTGTAAAAAATGCAGGGTTCCACATAATTCATTCATGTTGTCCCAACACAAATCGATTAAGTTAACTTAACACTTTTAACAAATTTATGTAGATTGAACATAAAAAATTAAGTTGTCCCAATGAAATCTCAAGAATTGTGTTGTTTCAGCTCATATTAAGTAGTTTGAACAAGTAAAAAATATATATTTTTTGAGTGAATGACATGCACTATAGGTGATTTGAATAAACTAAATTGGCCATAGTTTTGTGTGTGAATGAGTGTGTATGGGTGTTTCACAGTACTGGGTTGCGGCTGGAAGGGCATCCACTGCATAAAACATATGCCGGAATAGTTGGCGGTTCATTCCGCTGTGGCGACCCCTGATAAATAAGGGACTAAGCTGAAGGAAAATGAATGAATGAATATTCTACCATAAAACATCTTTCTTAGTCTGTCTCTATATGCAAACTCTGGTCTTGAATCTGTTTGCAAAGCGATTAAAGCACAGCAAAACATGTAGTTTGTGATTTATGTTGCTTAGAATTTATTATGTTCAGTTTGCTATTACTCTAAAATGAGGGGCTTTCTTCCATGCATAATTTTTAAGTATTTATTTATTTACTCAGTTTTTTTATTTAAATATATATGTATGCATACTTTTTATTAAGATTTCTGAGAAGTTTCCTTTCTAGAAATCTTAAGGTTTCTTTCAAGATTTTTATGTTTTGTTTTGTTTTTTTTAAGTTTTTTTTTCCAATACTTTAGCTTAGCTTTGTTTAGTTTAGTTTAGATTAGCTTAGTTTAGTTAAAGGGCACCTATTTTTATCCCATTTTTAGGATTTAAGTTTTTTGTGTCCTCGTGTCTGTAAAGTTTCAGCTCGAAACACCCATCAGATTATTTATTATACCCCTTAGAACATTATAATTTTTTGCTCTGGACACATTGTAGCTGTTTTTGTTGCCTGTGCCTTTAATGCTAGTTCTCCCCTCCCACCATTCCCATGTGCCTGTCAGAGTGTGCCTCCGGCTGTGTCAGATAAACAGCACTGTGACAGACATGAGGAAAGCAGATCTCACATAATGTTTGTGAGAAATACTACAGGAAGAACTTTCCCAATGATTATTTGATGTATTTGTTGTGGAGTTGCAATGATGAATCACACACAATGTTGTTACAAAGTTCACGCATGCGCGCACACACACGCGCACACACACACACACACACACACACACACACACACACACACACAACTTTGCACTGTATTTGCACACAAATGTGACAGGATACATGTTAATATCCACTGCTGAATGTTTATCTGTTATGTTTAGGCATGGGTTTGTTAGTCAAGGTTTACCGTGGTTTGGAAAATTCAAGGTTTAAAACCACCAAAAAAGTCTGTTATACTGTTCCTAAGGTATTTGTAAAGCTTTTTAATGTGTTTTTTTATGGGATGTAAAGAAATCTGTGCTTTTTAAACTAATGATCCTAGCAGAAGTTAATAATTTATTTTAATTATTTAGCCTGACATAAAAGCTTGTTTAAAATATTATAAATGTGAATTGTAAATTGAAATAATGTAAAATGAAATACTGTAAATTGTGTTCAATGGGGGAAAAATGTGTTGTTTTTTACAAAGACTTAAAAAAAAACATTTATTTTGGAGCAGTAATCATAATATCGTGATACCATGATATTTTTATCCAAGGTTATCATACCTTCACAAATTATACCGGCCCATGCCTAGTTATGTTAATGTAAAAAAAAACTGATTTAACATCCACAAACCAGGTTTGAAGCGTCTTCTTTTATAGTTGTACTGACACGTGGCTGTTGTGATAATACGGTAAAATCGATGTAATTCATTACAAACATACACTGATTTAAAAATGTTTTAAACTTGTAAAACTCATTCTTGATCACATTTAATGATGATTGATGATCACAGAAAGCTCAACAGATCTTTTAATCCCAGTTGCTTTGTGCACGACCTGTCTTGTGAATATGATTATACGTGTTACTACGAAGACCTGTTAATACGCTGCTGTCAATCAATTCGGTGGGCGGGGAAACCGCACACCTACATCACGTTGTAGTCTGCCTCGAAATGGATGGGATCTGGATCTTATTTTAACATAAATAAAAAAAAAGAGACTAATTGTCTTTATATCACCCCAATATGACTTTGGACACACTATACCTACACACAGTTCTGTCCAAACAGCTTACCAAAGATGATTTTCATCATAGGAGCCCTTTAAAACTTTCTAAGTTTTATTCCAAAAGTTTAGTTTTGTTAAGTGTTGTTGTTTAACGCGGACCTGGTGGCGGGTCCGGTGACGTCATCGACTTCCCCTTTAATTTTTAAAGGTCGCGGGTTGTGCAACACCCTGGAAGTGGTTCCGTTTGAGAGTGTAGAAGCTATATTTTATGCACATATGCATCACTTCGGTTTTTATTTTACTGTACAAAAGTTATTTACACTTTAATACACAGTATACTGGATACCCGAGCTGGGTAATGAACATTGGTTTATTTTCATGTCTTATAGTCATTGACTAATTTTAATATAATGTTATGATGCCTAAAATTAAAAGGAGATAAAATAAGCAATGTAAACTCATGTTCCTATAGTTATTATCATGTAAAACTAAGCAGAAGCAAATATCTACTATTTGATATGAATGATCAAAAAGTTATTTTCCCAGTATTCAGATGAATTGCAATAGTTTTATCAGAATACATGATAGAGATAAAATTATTTTTCCTTGTGTTTGTTGCTCTCTGCTGGTTTCAAGCAGAACTGTCTGGAGAAGCTAAAATCTCTAAACAGATAATCTACACCCTTTCAAAAAAGCATTTTAGAACAAAAAATAAAAGCGTCCAATGTTGAAGTGGTTCATCATAAAACAGAAAACATATCAAAAATTATTTATTACTTTCAGCAGTTTCTTATGTAAATTCAAAGGGTTTTCTATTCAATTACACTGGAATTTTTCATGTATAGCAGTGCATTTGGATATGGAAGGCTTTCAATATTTGGTTGGCGGAAAATACATAAAAAATGGTATAGCACCTCTCATCAGTTGGAATACAATAACTTTTGCAAAGATTATGGTAGAGACATTTTTCTTTTTTTTTCCTATGATTACAAACATGTGCAGGAACCACCAAAATTATTTACAGCAACATAGACCACACAGAACCTAAAAGGTATACTTTCTTTTTTATAAAAAAAAATACAAAAAACGCCTCTTTTTTTAGGTGTTTATTATAACACAGACAACATATACAGTTAGTTTAAATACTTTCAATAGTGTTTTATGAAAATTCAAAGGCTTTTCTTTAAAATGATACCAAGTTTTTGCATTTACACCTCTGCATGTGGATTTGGGAAGCTTTTAAATTTGGGTAGGCAAAATCCAGGCGGAAATCCCAAAATAGCTTTTTTTTGTTTTGTTTTGTTTTGTTTTGTTTTGTTTTGTTTTGTTTTGTT
>CAIGQZ010033112.1:31738802-31757470 GCA_903798205.1 Danio tinwini
TCTCTCTCTCTCTCTCTCTCTCTCTCTCTCTCTCCCTCCCTCCCTCAATTCAATTCACTTCAGTAATTGCTTTATTGGCTTGACAAATTTTACAAATGTGTTGCCAAAGCATTTATAAAGTTTACAAATAGAAAAAAAAACATAGTACAATAGGTGCGAAAAAGCATACACAGTGGCCTTTGGTGCATTTGCGAAAACAAAAACTGCAAAAAAAGTAGCTCCTGGGACATGTTTGGCTCTCTCCAGAAATGTAAGTAGGGGTATCGCTCTGTTTGTGAAAAAGAAAACTGCTAATTTACTGATATTTTTACATTGTACAGGGCTCGAAATTGCGACCGTTTTAGTCGCATATGCGCCCGAAATTTTATCTATGCAACCTCAAAATATTTTTGGGAGCATTTGTGCGAGTGCATAAAATTGTGCGACCAGTCTTTACTGCAAAATGTTCACCGCATGCGCAAATTTAGGCCACATTCACAGAGAATGCATCTTTGCACTTGAAACGCAGCGCTCAGGAACAGTTTAAAACCATTATATGTTACCATGTCTACTTGCTGCAGTAAACAAAGCCTGCAATGCTTGCCCCGCCTTCGCACTCTTTTTATTGGTCCACTGCGCTAGAACTAATCACAAATAGATTGGTCAAAATCAGCTGTTAATCACTCTGTCAACGCCGTCTGCCTTTAGATGACAGAAGAGCTACAACCGCTAAAATGTAAAGCGCTGAAAATGAGAATGACAAAAACACAGTCAGATTTTGTTTTTGAAAAACACCTAAAGCAACAAATAATGGCACATCTGATTACTGATCGTGTTGAATGTTAATCCACAATCTACATTTGTCGAAGAGTGGATAAAAAACTTCCATTGGCTTCAAGTCCGCTATGAAAATAACTAAAGCATTCACTGTAAAGTCTGTGGGGTGGAATTTTCAGCTAGCTGTTTGCCATATCTACACATTTTAAGCACGAGATGTTCTGTTTAATCCTTTATTTAATTGCCAGATGCTGTCAGCCGTGCAGCTATAAGTAAAAGTTAACACCACATACACTATCGCAAAAGCGCTTGCGTTGACTTAGATTAAACTAATATTGCAGCTCATGAAAAGACCGGAATTGCTATTAAAATGACGTATACAAATAATAATGTATATGTCAAAAGCATCTGTGCAATATCAGACATCACCCGTGAGAACACAGCACGTTAACAGATTCATTCATGTAAAGTAGTGTGTGCAGGGCCGGTAAGCGGTCCGTCCATGTATCTTTTGGTCACTCAATTATGTTATAAAAATGTATTTTCTTGTGATAACAGGATTTTGCTGAGACATATTTTCCTCACGCAAGCATATATATTTTTGCTTGTTAGTTTTGATTAGTGCTGATTTCAAATGCAATAAATGTGTTTATATAAAACTTAGCAATGGTGCTCATAATTGGTGGGTGCGACTAAATTTAGACTGGTGCGCCTAAATTTTTAAAGTTAGAAGTGCTACCAAGCAAAAAGGTTAATTTCGAGCCCTGTTGTATATTATATTGTATTTATATATATTCTTTTATTATTATGAATTAAATTATTTTTTCTCCACACTTAAATTCCAACACATTTCTCCACAACCTGAGGAACTCATGCTTTCTTTGATGTTGTTTTAATGTGTCTTTTTATCGAACGTTTGGTCTCATCAAAGAGCAGAAATGAGTGTAGATTTTCACCTGCTAAGTATGGATTTGTGGCGATGCTGAATAAATGAATTTTCCTTGGAGAGCTTCGACAGCCTGAAGGAACTGATCTTCTTTCAGACATTGACATGGTGTACTCACTTTATCCTGTTGTAATATTCATTTAAGGTTAGCGGTGTGAATGATAAAAGAAATAAGATGTTTCTCTGGGAAAAAAGCGTCCCACTCGCTTGGTGCATGTTGCTGAAAATCTAGTCTGTCGTAACAAGATGTTTTAACCAGCAGCATGAGTCTGGTCTGCTTTACAGCTTAAACTGAAGATTTTCTTTGAACCATTTTAACATTTTTCAATCTAGTCCTTTTTTTCATGTCAAATGCCAAAACCTTAATTGAGTTTTTTTAAAATGAAAGGAAACTTTGTATGTCCCAAACTACTACTTTTAAGGAAATTGTGTTGTTCTTAAATAATTAAACATTGTGTTGTATTGTAACATTTATAATTTACGATAATGTTGTGTAGTTCACAGTGTAATCTTTTTTTCAGTCCTGTTGTACAAGTAGATTTTTAGCCAATTTTTTTGTGCACGTGTGTGGGAAAATTCAAATAACACCAAATAAAAAAGCATACAAAATAAAAGTTCTCATAGGTGCACATGAGTTTAATATAGTTTAATTACTACTAAATGCATTAAACAATCATACACTTAAATATCTGTCAATAAAAAGATTAAATCAGACTTTCATTTTGTTTTCACTAGATAATATGCTAGTACTTCTTTTAAATAATTATATAAAGGACTAACAATTAAATAAATGTTTGTTTAAAGTAGACACTAGCTGACAAAAGTCTTGTCGCCCATCAAAGTTTTAGAAACAATAAATAATAACTTGACTTCTAGTTGATCATTTGGTATCAGAAGTGGCTTATATGAAAGGCAAAGGCCTCTAGATTACGCTTATTTTACCACAATAAAGTATGATCTTGCCTTGATTTTTAATTATTTAATTAGGACAGTAAGGTCTGACTTTGCTTAGACAAAAGTTTTGTCACTTAACAGAAATAATCTACAGTATTATGTATGACTCCCATGAGCTTGGAGGACTGCATCCATACATCTCTGCAATGACTCAAAATTACGACTTAATAATAAAGTCATGTGGAATGGCAAAGAAAGCATTCTTACAGGACTCCCAGAGTTTATCCAGTTTCTTTAGATTCATCTTCAATGCCTCCTCCTTCATCTTAGCCCAGACATGCTCAATAATGTTCATGTCTGATGACTGGGCTGGCCAATCCTGGAGCACCTGGACCTTCTTTACTTTCAGGAACTTTGATGTGGAGGCTGAAGTATGAGAAGCAGCGCTGTCCTGCTGAAGAATTTGCCCTCTCCTGTGGTTTGTAATGTAATGGGCAGCACTAATGTATTGATTCCTCAGGCTGTTGATGTTCCATCAACTCTGCAGATCTCTCGCACACCCCCATACTGAATGTAACCCCAAACCATGACTTTTTCCTTCAGCAAACTTGACAGATTTCTGTGAGAATCTTGGGTCTGTGCGGTTTCCAATAGGTCTTCAGCAGTATTTGTGAGGATTGGGATGCAGTTCAACAGATGATTCATCAGGAAAATCCAAATGATCGAAGTCAAGTTATTATATATTACAGGTAGACAATACTCCAGTCTATTTTTTACACTGTAACCAGAGATACGTTTTTCAGTTTTATTGTAAAAGCTAATTGTTTTAGAGAGATTTTGTTTGTGTCTGTGCAAATTCAGCAGATGTTTTACTTTACATTTCCATCGTCAGTTCCATGTGTGTGTTGTGAGAAACCTTGACTTTGATTCTGTAGATCTGTGGTGCAGTTTAGTGCTGCTCAGCGTTTACCAGATAATTCTGTTGTATGTCAAACCCATATTATTCGCTTGCGGCTTTGAGAACAATCAGATCTTGATCGCTGATGAAAGCACTTGTAATAACTTGTGTTGGAAATGCATCTGTTAGTGTAGTGACCCAGTTTACTGAAGTCTGTGTGGGTCAAATTGATTTGAGGAACAGGGGAGTCTTTGGATGGGTTGAGAGAAGAATTCACAAAATGTGTTCAGATGTAAGTTCAAATGAGTTTACCTGTTCATTTTTCTGTTAATATATCTTATCTATCAATAATTGCTTCATACGAAGTAAAAAAAGCACAAATAAATAAATAAATTAATTAATTAAATATTAATAATAATAATAAATACAAATCTAGCATAGATCAGTTTTTTTTTACTTTCTGTTCAAGTAACCCTGAAAATAATGTGTCATGGTAAAAAAACATTAATAATAATAATAATAATAATAATAATAATAATAATAATAATAATAATAATAATAAATGTTTCTTAGTAATCAAATCAGAATATGAATGATTTCTGAAGAATTAAAGAAATTCAGCATCAAAGTACAATTTTGTGTTATTACAGTAGTTTAAATCAGACAAATATAAAATAAAATTAATATTAAAATATTAGCATATTTAATTAAAGAAATGTATTTACTTTTTCGCTTTGGAATAATATTTATTAGTGAAAAAGTAAATAAATGAAATTAAAGTCATTTTTAAATCATTTTAGGTAGCAAAAGAGATTTTACTTCAAGGTCAAGTTCATTTTCATGCTTAATCATAGATCACGTTTAAGTGGTTTACATTTTAACAGTATAACTAGTAGAGTATATAGCTGGTTTATATTGCATAGTAAAGGTTTATTGTACTCCTATTGTTTTGTTGAATTTCCATCATGATGTTCTCCTGTGATGCTCACTTTCTGAAAGCATGCATTACAGCCCTGCAGAGAGCCCAGAGACAAAATGTTACTCTCTGACCTTTTGATATTTCACTGCTGGAGAGCCCATCAGGAACTATTGGATGTGAAAGTGTGAAAAATACAGACTTCTTAATGTAAATTCTCAGTTTTCCCTGTCAGCTTTTCCTGTTTCCCCCTCCCTTGTTTAAAAGATTTATTGTGCAAAAAAAAATAAAGCTGCAACCATTTTTTTTCTTATTGTCACAGTTCCTTGAGAAACAGGATATTAAATGAGAAAACAGTGGGTGTGGCTTGTTTTTTTCTGCTGCAAGCTGATTGGATGTAGTAAAGTAGGCATTTCATTCAGAAAGATCGGAAAAGGGTTTTGGGTGAGTTATTACAACCTAACAGATTCCTCCTCACCATTTCTGTTTGTTGTCAAAACTGACAGCTGGAGGGGCATGGTTAAGTATGTTAGCCACGCCAATACCTCAAGCAGACGTAATCTGAGAATTTAACTGAAAACAATCAGGAAGTGCATTTTCAGATTTTAATTAAATTTTTTAGAGCAAACTTTTTTTCTTAATGACATGCACAGATTAATTGTTCACCACAAAACTAGCAATGTAAGCTCACAAATAGTGTTGGGTTGTTCTTGAATGATTGGTTTATTTTGACCGAATCTTTTGTATGACCCGAGAACGATGAGACCTCTCAGGGAGTGATTTGTTTATTCGTATATGCGCACATTTGTGCAGGTGGAGTAGAAGATTAGTTCTTTTTTTGAGTTCTTTATTGGGTTTGAGTCGTTCATTCATCACATGAAAGACAAAAGCCAATCAAATGCAGTCAGAGCCGTTAATTTCTCGGATTTGAGTCATCTCTCTTTTACATGCTGTCACGTGATGAACAAACAACTTAAAAACCAGAAGACTCGAAAGGTGAACTTATTATGGCTCCTTTCAGCTCAGACTGTGTGCATTGGTTTAGCTCATATAAGACTGTCAGTTCAACGCAATTGTAATAAAGTTACGGCCACCTGGCCGCCGGGAAGAAGGAGGCAAAGAACCGACGAACTTTATATAAATATTTATTTATAAAAAGGACGGCAGCTCCTCACGGAGACTGCCGTCTAAATCAAAACAAAACAAACGGACGGCAGCTCCTCACGGAGACTTTTGGCGCCACAGCACCCGCGAGACCTATATGAGACGGGCCGAGAGAAAAGGAGATGGAGAAAAAAGGAGGAAAGACAGAGTAGACAGAGAGGGGAGAGAGGAAAAAAAAAAAAAATTGGGGTTTGGTTCTCCAGACACGCTGCCACTCGGTCCTCAACCAACTGAGAGAAATGACGACATGCTGGGAGCCCTGTGGAGGAATCTATCCACCCGTCCGTCTTCTGGTGTCCGGCGTCGGTTCTCCTGACTGGCTGGCGGCATTTCTGATCTCCTGCTCCGCTCCCGCTTCGGTGGAGGACGCAGGCTTCGGCGTCATGGCGGATCGCGGCGACTCCCCCCGTGCTTTCTAGGATGGCTCCCTTCAGCTCTTTCCCATCCGGTGGGGAGCCCCGCGTCCCCTGCTCCTCCCCATGCTGGGAGACGGCAGCAGGCAGATCCTTCCTCGCCAGCCTCAGGCCGCCCCAGCACTCTGGCAGACGAACGGGTTTCTCCCCCACTCGGGTTAACTCCCGAACACTCGCCCTCCTCCTCAGCGGCGAGGGCAACTGGACGACGTGTCCCTCCTTCTCCCGGGTTTCGGCACCACTGTAATAAAGTTACGGCCACCTGGCCGCCGGGAAGAAGGAGGCAGAGAACCGACGGACTTTATATAAATATTTATTTATAAAAAGGAATCAAAAATCAAAACAAAACAAACGTTTTTCATGGAGACTGCCGTCAAACTGAAAGCAAAAGTAATACATGTCCGGGCCCGGTCCTCTCTCTCTGTCCTCTGCCATCGTTCCTCCTCTTATAGTCCAGAGCTCCTTCCGTGGGATTGAAGGCAGGTGCGCGCCACAGGTGCATCTCATCTGTGGCGGGCCTCGTTTCGCTCCCACGGCTCTCGGCCACGCCCCCTTTGCCACAGCAATCTTACGGCAATTCATAACTTTTTGATTTAGTGGCTAATTCATATGAATTTGTATGATCTAATTCGTACACTTTAGTACGATTTGTTCATCACCCGATGACGGTTGGTTTTAGGGGTGGGGTTGGGTGCCACGCCTCCTTTTTAAAATCGTACGACTCAACTCAACGAATTAGCCACTGAACTGACAAAACATAAAATACTTACGTTTCCTCGTGAGATCAGGCTGGTCAGTTAGGCATGGGCCGGTGCAAGATTCTGATGGTATGATAACCTTGGATAAAAATATCACGGTTTCACGGTATTGTGATTACTGCTCTAAAATATATTCTTTTTAAATGCCAGGGTAAAAAACGAAAACTTTTTTCCCCTTTGAAATTGAAATTTGATATTTTGGAACAGTAAACATATCAAACTAAATAATTACAATTAATCATTGACTTCTGCTGTCTTCGTTAGTTTCTAAAACACAGATTTCTTTACATCTTAAAACGACATCTTTGGATATTTTTTTCTGCTGGAGGTACTGTTGTCTTAAAAAAAAAGTTATTAAAAAATATTACACATACCTTAGAAACGGTATTACAGAAAATTTTTACAGTTTTAAACTGCGGTTAAAAACTACCTTAAAAACGGTTATCGTCCCATGCCTACTGTCAGTGTGATGTGAACGAATCAAATTTGAAGACTTGTCAGAAGAGGTGAGCTGACAATAATCATAGACAAAAGACAAGGCAAACAATAAAGGATTATTTTCTCTTTCTTATAGCATTCTAGTTATGACTTGTTTGTAGTGTGATCAACGTTTGGTGTAGTTGTAGACGAGTTTGGAAGCAACTCGTAAAATTTTAATAATATTTTAGCAAATTGAAAGAAATGACTCAAAACTGAACAAAATTCAAATGTCTGAGTCAGTAAAATGTTCCGAACTTCCCATCACTACTAACAAAATCAAAATGGTTGGTTTTGATTTCATGTGTACTTTAAAACTCTGTTGCCAAGGTTTTAATTACCTGCACAACTGGGCTATTTTGAAAACGCTGTTGTATAAAAAAATAATAATAAAACCATATCTTTTTTTTTTGTTTTTATGTAGCATAGCTGCCAAAATGTTCTGTAGACAAAGAAAATACAACCTTTTACTAATGTGTGTTGATTCTTGGGGTAAAGACCTAGTAACCAAAGTAGTTTTACCAACAGTAAGTATGTCATGGACACCAATAATTAGATTTTAATACGTTTAAGACAATACTCTGATCAAAAGTCTTCTGTGTTTTTTTTTATTTAGTTTTTTTTTTTTTTTTCTCTGATGACCTTAATTTGATTAAAGTCATAATCAAACTAAACAGAAATGGAATTAGGACATGTGGAGTATTCCGATTTTAGTAGCATTATTGAAGTGCAGTAAACATGTAAACACCTTAATCGAACTATTACCACCATGTAGGATTTTCGCCGCATTTTGCGACAGAATAGTCTACACACACGGCTGTTTGACACCTATTCTCTGCACCTGTCAGTGAAGGACCACAGACACCTGCATCACAAAATGTGGAGGGTTTTCCCCCCCCCATATGGCATGTGGTATCAAATTCCATAAAAACAACACTCTTCCAGCAGTTCATACTCGCATCCAATATCTCGGTTGTCACGGCGGGGCATGCATGAAATGTTCCTGAAACAAAGTGAAAGTGCCAAACTGCAGTTAAAGTCGACACATTAAAAATTAAGCATCCGAAATTACATGAAACTTCGCAGGAAATATGGATAGTGTGATGACACAGTGACGTTAATGACAAATTATGTGCTATATGTAAAACGGGATCATGACAGCAACTCATGTAAACACCTTAATCATATTATTGTCTTATTCAGAGTAAGGCAAAAAAAAAAAATTACTCAAACGTAGTCATTGAGAATTTTAGAGCAGGTTTATTGGTTTGGTATGAACAGTTTGGTCCAGGACGAGCATGTAAAGAGAAAGAAAGCTATTCATAATGAAAATATTTATTTATTTAATTGGTTGGTTAGTTAGCTAGTTAGTTAGTTAGAGAGACAATTTCAGACACTAGCCAGGGTTGCGCTTCAGAATACCGTCGTTGCCAAGTAAGGTCGCAAGTTGTGTCATTACAAAACATAGTTTGTTGATTTGGTGTTTCCCAAATCCGTCGTTCCAACGAACTTTTGCAAACTGCGTCGCAAACTTCCATGCTTGCAACTACACCTCTGGAGCTGTAGTTAGAAGCATAATTCCTGGTTGTGTTCTATTCCTAGTTATCCACCCTATGCCCTATCCATTTAGAACATTCTAACATTCAAACTTGGAATGATTTTTTTTTTGAAAGCATTAAAGTCATCTCTCTTAGGTGTAATTTGCTTTCAAAGTATTTTTACAGTTCAGTTATAGCGATCTACATGTTTACAATCGCGCTCCCTTTGCAGTGCATTTTGAAAACATTCGCTCATGACAAAAGCTGTAAGGTGACCTTTTATTAAAAAGCGGAATTTACGTTACGTCTTTAAAGCTTGTGAAAACAAAAACAACACAGCATACAGTAATGCTTTTAATTTATAGCAGGTTATTTATTAAGTATCTGTACTGTATATGTCATGGGCCTGTTGGGTAGCACATTTCTGCAGTGGTTTGCATGTGTCAAATTGTAAAAGTAGACTTTTCAAAAAAATAAAATAAACAATATCCTACTTAATAATAATAATAATAATAATAATGATGATGATCGTCGTCATCAAAGTATGATTTTTTTCATTTCCTGATAAATATTAAATATTAAATGTCATTTTTGGAATAAATAGCCTCATTATTTATTCATTTATATGATTTATATATGATATTAGAATATGTGTTAGCTTTTGAAAGTGATTTTATGTTTTAGAATAGAATATGTAATGTTCTCAATAATATTTGTGAAGGAAACATTGGCCCTATATGTGCCATTTACAAATATTTCAATTAATATAGAAAACAAGTGCATGTTTTACCAAAACTAATATTTGAGGGTTTTTTTTTATGTGCGTGTAAAACAATATAATTTGCACAAATAAATGATGGGGTTCTTCTCTAAAGAAGTAGTTACTCCACCTCATTTACAGCATCATTATGGGCGTTTTACGTTAACAAACGTAGTTCAAACAATGGATCTGCGACAGAGAAACTAGAGGTTTTGGAAAACACTCGTCACTACATTGTTCTTTTCCCAAACGGTGCATCATATTATAATAGTTAAGCCTCAAGTTAACTAGTGTTGCAACCATCTGTAAAGAAAAGCAGAAAAGCATAATGGAGACACGGTAAGTCTAGGTGGGATATGTGGCAGGCTGAAAGTGCGATATGCACATTAATATAGCAGCATTTTTAATGACACTGTATAACATTAATAAATATTTTTACAGTACTGTGACGGTTGGGTTTAGTGTTGGGTGGGGGTAGGCATTAAAAAAAAATTGGTTAATTTAATAGATAGCATTAACATTACTCAGTAAAACTACTGTTTTTACAGTACTGTGATGGTTGGGTTTGGGTTTGGGGTGAGGGTAGACGTTAATAAAATACAATAAATGGGAAGTTTAATAAATAATATCAATAATTCTCGTTAACTTCCGGCCGCAACCATATCCGATCTAGCAACAACCTGGAGACACCTGATTGGTCACAATGGTGTATGTTTAGTACATCAGAGTATATTCAGCAAATACATTTCCATCGTTTATTATTTGCATTAATTATTTTTTGCAAGTGCATGTAAAAACGTAATTTTTTTTGCAAATTAAGGTACTTTTATTTGAAATTTGTCATTTCCATTACTGCGTCCCAGTTTGCATACTGTACTTACTCTACGCCCTAAAAGTATGTAGTTTTTTGTGAAGGAAAAATATTTACTTTTGAGTGTGTAAGAGTGTGCAAGCTTTGGCACGCACTACTTTTCATCGTTAACAGATCGTTATGTTGCTTATTTGTGAGCAATCATCTCACAATTAAGCAACCCTGTCAATCATCCACACATCATCCACAGTTCTGTCATGTTTAATTACCTACCTTGTTGGAGAAGCAGCAGCAGGATAATCTCCCATTCACGAGTCTTTTATGCAGAGAAATCTCCTTAGGTCTTTGTATAATTATGCATTCAGATGTTAATGTTTAAACATCTCTTTATATAAGTTCAGTATTGTTGTTACGGATGGGAGGGGGGGGGGGGGGGGGTCGGTGGCAGACTGCGGAGATATGACTGAGGCCAGTGTTGCCAGATGTAGCTGACTGAATCCAGGCCAAAAACTATCCAAAACCCGCCGAAATGCACATACATGCATGCAATTGGTCAAAACCGCCCAATCTAGCAACACTGACTGAGGCCTCGTTCTTGCTCTCTCTGTGTTGCACGCACTCGCTCTCTCTGTCAGCGACGTGCATCAGTTCCCTGCATTCGTCAAAAGTTAACCCCCAAATTGACAGGTAATAAAAAGATTCAGTCATGTTCATGTTGTGAAATATTAGACTGTTGATTATGTTAGACTGCTGTTTTCAATAGCGATTTTAACACTTTTAATATAGGAAGTCATCGGCTATGCAGAGGCTATAATTAATCAGAAATTGAGTGTACATAGTTTTACATTAGGAAATGCAGTCTTGAATTTAAAAACAGTCAGCAAGTACTGAAGAACAGATGTAACACAACGCTAATGTAAAGGTATAATATTCAACTTGTTTAGTTTTGCCTTCATTAATTTTTGTTTTCAGTTGTGACATCAAGCACAAGTCTTGAAACACATGATTTATTTACAACACGTTTTTAAACATAATAGTTTCATTTCTAATAACTACTTTTTTATCTTTCCCATGGTGACAGTCATGGGGTTGTCTGAGAGTGCAATTGCAAATCTGCAGCCAGACTCTTCTCAATCATCTGAGAACCTTTGGCACACTTTTCAACATACTACAATTTGGGGCATACTAATTCTATTTTTAAATACTACTGGGGCACGTCCACCCCCCCTTAAAAAAAAATTAAAAAAAATGACATGCTAAAATGACTTGATTTAAATGTTATGTCCACATGCCTCCTCATTCATTTAACTTTTTGTGTATGTTGTGTATGAGTTTACTCAGTGAGCATGAGCACATTGGTTTCATAATGTTGTATTACAATTAGTTTTTATTTCACATGTCTTTTCAGAGCTCAAAGGATTTACCAAATTTATCTCTGACCACACTAAAAATACATAAATAATTATTTCTTAGCCACAAATTTTAAATAATAACAAGCAAAATATAGCTGTATACTATACATTTTATTTAACAAAACATTTCTTAAAACAGTTAACACCAGTTAACTACACATAAATGGGAAGTTAATATCCTATGTCCTGTTAAATAATGGTTAAAGCGAAAGCAACTGATGCTGCTTAAAAGACCAATCTGGAGCTCTTGAAAGCAGCAGGACTGTGGGTGCATGAACAACTTTTAGTCTAGTCTATTTGAAAGAGAACCGATTACACCAGTTGCGTTTCCAGGCACGGTTGTTTCAAGCAAGGAAACGGGAGCGCGCACGTGTTTTAAACAGTCACGCGCATCACATCAGCTGTTGGCGTGAGTGATTATCCTCTCATTCAGTAATCAACCAGCTTTCTTTTGCCTGCACGAACACGATTATATTTGTCAGTCATGCTGCTTCTCGATTCTAAGATAGCATTTGCACGAATATTGGGCCATCAAGAAAACTACAATTTAAAAATGATTTCCAACCAGCCAGTGGCTAGTTGAGGTGTCTGTCTAACCTGCCAGAGCTAAAATCTACCCGCATTTGGCGGGTGTTAATGTAAAGCCCTGTATGTATATATATATTCATTCATTCATTTTCTTTTTGGCTTAGTCCCTTTATTAATCTGGGGTCGCCACAGTGGAATGAACCGCCAACTTATCCAGCATGATTTTACGCAGCAGATGCCCTTCCAGCCACAACCCATCTCTGGGAAACATCCACACACACTCATTCACATTCATACACTTCATACACTACAGACAATTATGTACCACATGTCTTTAGACTATGGGGCAAATAGGAGCACCCGGAAGAAACCCACGCGAACGCAGGGAGAACATGCAAACTCCACACAGAAACGCCAACTGACACAGCCAAGGCTCGAACCAGCGACTTTCTTGCTGTGAGGCGACAGCACTACCCACTACGCCACTGCATCACCTATATATATAATTTTTTTTTTGTGCCCCAGCAGAGCTTTATGTCTAGCAATGCCCCTGACTTAGGGTAATATAAGCCCAGCTACGTTCAGAATAAAGAGCTGATGCATATGATATGTATTATTAGAACATTTATGCGCCGTTGCCTTGGAGAAAAAAATTTTTTGTAGGAGACTAACAAGTTACGAACCTTTAAAATAGCACAATATGGGCATTTTAAGAGAACATAAAAAGAAATAACTTTCATAGCTTGTCACATCGTGTTTGAGTTTGCAGCCTTTGGTGCATCAGAGGAAATTAAGTTTGAAATCTGCAAAAGCAGAAATGTTGAAAGGCTGAAGGCACACGGCTGACTGCATTTATCTTCTGAACGTCCTAAGAAGTTCACAGTTTGCATATGAATTTAATGTTCTTTGCCTGGGGTCAGTTTTCTCGCATTTGATTGACTCACATCTGACGCCGACTGGAACAGGCAAGAATAAACGCATGTATCTTTTTCATTTCAACATGCAGAAAGCAGCTGATCTGGGGAATATATTCATTTAAAGTGATTTAAAAGACCTTATCAGAAGGACCTAGTGCAAGTTCAGTGCTCTACAAATCAAGTGGGGGTTCTTTAATACATATTGCATATTGATCTTTAGCTTTGATGTAGTGGCTCATTGCTCTGAAACACTCTTTCTTTAACGTATCTTACAGAAGCATCACAGAGCTGTTAATGAAGACCTGTTCTTATTCAACAGACTGATCAGAGTAGATCAGAAACGCCTATAGCTCAGGAGATTTCATTCAGCTCTCAGATGATATTCGTTCAAAGATACCCTTTATCTCTCTTTCTATCCATATCCATCCATCCATATATCAATCAATCAATCAATCAATCAATTTTTTCTGTCTGTCTATCTGTCTTTTTATCCATCTATGAAATCCATCCATTCGTCTGTCAATCCTTCCATCTATCTTTCCATCCATCCTTCTGTCTGTCTATCTTTTCATCCATCCTTCTGTCCATCCGTCTATCTTTCTTTCCATGCATCTAAACATCCATCCATCTGTCTTTCCATGCATCCATTTGTCTTTTCATCTCTCCATCCATTCATCCATCCATCCTTCCATTTGTCCATCTTTCCATCCTTCTGTCTGTAGGTATTTCCATCCATCCGTCCGTCCGTCCGTCTTTCCATCCATCCGTCCGTCCATTCCTGCATCTTTCCGTCCATTTGTCTTTACATCCATCCTTCTGTCCTTCTACCTTTCCATCCTTTTCTGTCCTTCTGTCTTTACGTCCATCCTTCTATCTCTCTGTCTCTCCATCCATCTGTCTTTTCATCCATGCTTCTATCTTTCCATCCTTCCCTTCATCCGTCTTTCTATCCATCCTTCCATTTATTCATCTTTCCATCCATCCTTCCATTCGTCCATCTATACATCTATCCTTCTGTCCATCGATCTTTGCATCCATCCTTCCATCAAACCTTTTCTGTTCTTCTGTCTTTCCATCAATCCTTCTGTCTTTCCATTCATTTGTCTTTCCATCCATCCTTCAATCCATTTGTCTTTCCATCCGTTTGTCTTTCCGTCCACCCTTTTCTTATATTTTTTTCTGTCTGTCTATCTATACTTCTATTATCTAAACATTCATCCATCCATCCATTTATCTGTCTATCTATCATGTTATCCATCCATCCATCCATCCATTTATCTGTCTATATATCGTGTTATCCATCCATCCGTCTGTCTATCCATCCATTGGTCCATCTATCCATTCTGTCTATCGTGTTATCCATCCATCCATCCGTCTCTATCCATCCATTGGTCCATCCATCCATTCATCCATTCATCCGTTCATCTATCTGTGTATCCATCCATCCGTCCGTCCATCTATCATCTTATTTATCATCTGTTGGTCATTTATTATTGTCCTGTTGTCTATCATTTTATCTGTCTGTCTGTCTGTCTGTCTGTCTGTCTGTCTGTCCATGTATCTATTTGAGATTAGATGAGTTATAAAATCTGTTTGATTTCTTTTACCGTTTAAGAGACACATTTGCAAAATATCTTTGTCTCCAGTGGATCAGCAGCACTTCTGCAGTTGATCAGCCGGTTATGCTTGTGGCATTTCAACATCTGCTTATCATTATTCCTGAAACTGTTGAAGCATTAATTGTAGTAATTATAGCTACATGTGATTTTAACACTTCCACCTGCGCTCTCTTCAAATCCCTGATAGCAAAGTAATTGACAGGCAGAGCGTGTTTCTAAAAAAAGAAAGATTGTGCGTATTACTCTTACTACCAACATTTTCAGCTCCATTAAACTAGGCTTTTTCTAATACATGAGATATGCATGTTATTGTTCGAAGCAGGGATGCACATTCCTGTAGCCAGCTATAAGGTCACTAAGATCCAGACCTTGGTAAAATCTTGATGTTCAGAAATATCCCTTAAGTTATATGAATGAAACAAATATTTCAAATAATGTCACTTAATAAATTCATAAGGCTGAGTTGCTTTGCTCTGACATGTTGCCAGATACAGCTAATATAAGCACTACATCACTAAATTTATTTTAAAATTTATCACAACAGTGTTAATGCAATGGGAAGATGAGGGTTGTGGCAA
This sequence comes from Danio tinwini, assembly GCA_903798205.1. NCBI lineage: Eukaryota > Metazoa > Chordata > Actinopteri > Cypriniformes > Danionidae > Danio > Danio tinwini. The sequence goes on from CAIGQZ010033112.1 coordinate 31,754,188, forward strand.
GCAATTATGTATCCTATTTGTAAAATACAAGATTTGAACTGATTTTTGTGCAGTTTTTTTGGGGTATTGCTTTTTTTTTGTTTGTTATTTGTATATTGTTATTTGTATTGATGCAATATCTTGCAACACTGCTTCACAGACACTTGAAATGAATAGCAGCAATAATAAAAAAGGTAGTGTGGATAGTTTATTGCTAAGAAGGCCACATTCGGTAAGACGAACACGATGATCATCAGTGTTAGGCATAGTTCACCCAAAAATTGCAATTTACTTACTATTTGTTTACCCTTAGTGCTTCCAATCCTTTATAAGTTTCTGTTTTTTTTGTTAAACACAAAAAAACATACACATTTATGTGTGAATGAGAGAGTGTATGGGTGTTTCCCAGTACTGGAAGGGTTTATCCGCTGCGTAAAACATATGCTGGAATAGTTGGTGGTTCATTCCGCTGTGGCGACCTCTGATAAATAAGGGACTAAAGGGTGATTTATATTTTTGAGTAATCGTCGTGACCCATGCCTGCATTTATACTTCTGTGCGCTGTTTGTGTTGCTCTGCAATAACACCTCTGAAACGCTAGCTGGCAGTAGGTGCTTATGTTCCTCTGTGTCGAGTTTCTTTGCGGGTGTTTTGTTTTGTTCTGAATGCTGCCTGTTCAAGTACAAGTGGATAAAACTCACTCATCTAGAGGCGTGAACCGGCGGACATGCAACAAAATTTTAGGTAAACACAACACAAAAGTTTCCATCTGGAGCCCCTTCACGGTAAACACTAGCTCCATCAGGCTCGTGGCTCTCAGCACCGCCCACACTCATCACCGATACCAAGCCGACCAGTCATGTAGAAGTATAAATGGATGAATGAATGTAAATGAATCTGCTGCTTGCTAAAGTGCTACTGTGCTGTCATGGCAAAGCTGGTAAAATGCATAGACTTTAAAAGATATGGATGTAGTACGTAAAATGTAATTCTTTTATTGGCTTATATTTTTTTTAACTAATAATATTTGTTATTGAGTAAAATAAAAAAAAATGTTGCAAAATCTCTTTATTTTATTTAATGAAATAACAAATAATTATTACAAATCTTTTTCAGTTTTGATCCTGAATTTTCATTTTAGAGCATCCATAATATTTATAATAATAATAATAATAATAATAATAATAATAATAATAATAATAATGTTTTTATTTGTAAGTGCTTCACAAACAAATATTAAGAAACAACATCGATTTCAGGTAAAATATAAAAAAAAATAAAAATAAAAAAGAATAAAAACTAATATAGCAAAATAAACAAATATATACTCAGATAAATGCATACATGTACACACATATATACATATACAGTGCTCAGCATATATAAGTACACCCCTCACAAATCTCTCTTTTTAAATTAATAATTTTCTTTAGGAAGCTTTACAATATTATATTTGTGCATATACATTAGTTTAGTTAATACTGAAGCCAAATCAGGAGCTTATTTAACAAAATAAGTTAGGATAATGGTCCAAAAACTAGTACAGCCAAATTTCTAAGAGAAAAATATTAAATACAAAATTCAAGAGAAGCAAAAAATGTAAAAAATTTAGTTGTTTGCAATTTTTTTCCAATATTTTGCATGAATTTAAACGTATTATCGTTTCTAAATATGTTTGCTGACTAAAATATTATTTTAATAAATATATCCATTTAATAAATCTGTTTTGTTCAAATATATCAAAATATATAACCTATATTCACAGAGAAATGGATGAAAATATTCATTTTCAAAATGGGGTGTACTCCGAGCACTGCATGTACACACACAGTACAATGCTTGGCTTGTTATTATGTGTATATACAGTATTATTACGATGTAATTTCTTGGCTGTGTATTGAAAAATGGAGCTGCCTTTGTTTTCATTCTCCTGCTTGTGTATGTGCTAATGATGTATTTCTGTAAACCAATAGCGTTCAGCTGCACGTCTAGCTCCGCCTTTTGGTACCCTTTTGAAAGGGTACCCAAAAAGTGGTACAGTACGGTTTGCTTTTTGGTACTTTTTACAGTGGAAATGGTCAAAAAAGTACAGAACCGTACCATATCACTCAGTGGAAACAGGTCAAAAGTCTCTTATTTATCAAGGATCGCCACAGCGGCATGAACCACCAACTATTTCAGGATATGTGTTGTGCAGCGGATGCCCTTCCAGCCGCAACCCAGTTCTAGGAAACACCCATACACACTCATTTACACACTCATACACTATGGCCAATTTATTCATCCAATTCACCCATAGCACATGTGTTTGGACTGTGGTAGAAACCGGAGCACCCGGAGGAAACCCACACCAACACAGAGAAACCATGCAAACTTCACACAGAAATGCCAACTGGCTCAGCCTCGAATCAGAGACCTTCTTGCTGTGAAGCGACAGTGCTTACCATTGAACCACCATACCGCCCATACGTATTTATATTATGTATAAATTGCACCATTCTTAACAACCTCCAGACCTCGCTGTTTTTCAATCTTCCGCTATGAGGATGTATCAGGATAGTTTGTTTCTGGACTGTGGCTCAGTTTGACTGACAGTCTGAACGCTGTTTCTCACACACCTGTCAGACACTGATGGAGCAGCACTTTGTCAGGCAGAATTAGCTTTTATCCTGACAGCTGCGTCTCCTCTGAGCGCAGGAGATAATGATGTGTGAGATACTGATCAATGGTGACCTGCTGCAGGCTGATCCGCTGACAGCCACCCCAGCCTAAGGAGAAGCAGACTTACACAGATTATACAATATAAACTGTACATGCAACAAATGACTTCTTTCTTTGGAAACTCAAGAGCATTCTTAGAGAAAATGTCTGTCTGTCTTTTGGTCATTCTATCTGTCATTCTGTCCATCCATTCATCCATCCATCCATTCAACCATCCATCCTTCCGTTGTTCTATCCATCCATCCATTGTTCTTTATTTCATCTTATATATATCATTTGATCCATCTATCCATCCATCTATCTATTGTTCTATCCATCCATCTATCCATCATTCTTTTTATAATTTTTTTAATATCATTTGATCTATCCATCCATCCACTCATTCATCCATCCGTCTGTCTATCTATTGTTCTATCATTCTATACATCATCCATCATTCTTTAAATCATTTTATATCTCATTTGATCCATCCATCCATCCATGTTTTGTTTTATCAATCTATTCATTCATCCTTCCATCCATCCATCTGTTGTTCTATTCATCCATCCATCCATCCATCCATCCATCCATCCATCCATCCATC
>CAIGQZ010033112.1:31757480-31769990 GCA_903798205.1 Danio tinwini
ATCTATCTATCCATCCATCCATTGTTCGTATCATCCATCTATCCATTTATCCATTTTTCGTATCATCCATCCATCCATCCATCCATTCTATTGTTCTCTCCATCCATCCATCCATCCATCCATCCAATCATCCATCCATCCATCTTTGTCATTTTATATAATGTGATCCATCTATCCATCCATTGTTCGTATCATCCATCTATCCATTTGTCCATTTTTCGTATCATCCATCCATCCATCCATCCATCCATCCATCCATCCATTCTATTGTTCTTCTCATCTATTGTTCGTATCATTCATCTATCCATTCATCCATTGTTTGAATCATCCATCCACCCGTCTGTTTGTCAGTCTGTCCATCCATCCAAAAATGACTATATAAAGCAAATTTCTTAAGCAAATGTAAAATTTCAACATCATCAAAACTTCACTTTTGTCATCTGATTTAATGCTATAGTTTTTATATCAAGTAAAATGCATTTTTAGTATAGTTGTTAAACCTTATATAAAAATCTTTAATAATTAAAAAATGAGCAGTTTACTTGATTATCAAGACACCATTTTTAGAAAAACTATGTAAAAATATCAAATAAAAGGATCATTTATTTGTGCATAGTTATATTTTCTACATTGCATCATACAGTCAGAATTCTGCCACTTCTGTGTTGTCAATTTTTGTTTTGGTGGCAGAGTCCAGACACTCGTCCTGTCTTGTCTTGTATGTTGTGCTCGACTCGAGTTTTCTCTGGTTGAGCACTCATATTTTCTGTCATTGTATGAGCGCTGTCTTGTTCACTCTCAGGATGCGCACTCTCATCCTGGTGTTTTTGCTCACGGCATAGTATTTTTGTTCTAGTAGTCCAGGTTTAGCGCCCGCTGTTGGCCTCACTAACACCACTTCTGGCAGCAATATAGCTTTCCGATGTGGCCTCCCATCCCAGGTACTGACCAGGCTCAGCCCTGCTTAGCTTCAGGTCGCGACCATGTGAGAGCTGCAGAGAGCTAGCTGTCAGCGTGATGGAACCTACAGAGCTTTAATACTGTAGTAAAACTAAGCATATTTTTGTCAAATTTAACTGATGTAAGTAGATCTTGTTGGCTTTTTGTGTGTGTATGTAAAGGTTTTCAAATTAAAAAAACATTGATATTTTCCAGACTATTATCTGACATGTCAAGCATCATAAGGTGATTTCTGACATTTGTGCTAATGCTGAACAGACCATTGAAATATATCGGCATTTATTGTTATTTTCAGGTCAATACATCTTTTTTTTCCTCCCAACTCTTTCCTGAAGGTTTCAGAGTGTGGATTTGTCGCAGTAAAGGGTGTGTTTTCTCAAGACACGCTTTCTGCATCTTTAATATTGCATATTTAAGAGCGTTTCATGTCAAACCTCTTCACGTTCACAGACCAGCTCTGTCTGGAAATCCTCTTTCTAAACCTGTGGGGGTTTCACAGACACAAGACACAAATCTTGTGCTGTTTTTGCTCTGAAATGATTGTGTAAGACTGGTTTATTCTTGCTCCCCCCCGCTCCCCAAAGACAATTAGCCTTAGGAAGTGACACTGACACTGTGACACAAATGAAGAAATGTATGCTAGGATATCTCTCTCTCTGCATCTTTATGAACAGTACTTGTTGACTTATTTGTAATAAATGACTGTAGATGTTGAGTTTGAGCCAGTAGCCGCCATTAAGCTGCCTTACTGTTTAGTGTATAAAGCCTCATTCATTTTGTGGCTGCCTTTCTCCCTGGGTGGCAGTTGAAGTCACTAGTGGGCATTTAATAACATATGCATTGATTTTGTACTGCGTCTTGCTGTATTTCAACATTTTGTCATAGTACTTATATTTTTGTACATCAGTTTATTTATTTCAGTTAGTAACATTTAAAGTTTTTTTTTTAAATATTTTTTTTATTTTATTAGTTAAAAGTCAGCAATAACTTAAATATTGTGTATTATGTATTAATAATTAATATATAAATTTTATTTTATTAATAAAAAAATCTAATAATCTCTTAATTTTTTTTAAGTCAGCAATACTACTATTGTGTATTATTATTATTATTATTTATTTTATTAATAAAATGTCTTAAATTATATTTCATTTATTTAATTTGATTTATTTTAGCTTTTTAATTCTTCCTTAATTAATTGTTATTTAAGATTAAAAAATGTAAATAGTTTAAATCAGTAAAAACTCAAATATTGTGTATTATTTATTAATTTAGTTTATTAATTTTATTAATAAAAATATCTTAAATATTATATTTCATTTATTTAATTTGATTTATTTTAGCATTAAATTCAGCCTTGTTGTTTGTTTGTTGTTTAAGATTTAATTCTTTAATGGTTTTAGTTTGTTAGCAATAACTTAAATATTGTGTATTATTTATTAATTTAATGTATTAATTACATTTTATTAATAAAACATCTCACAATTATTTTATTTTTAAGTTTAAGTCAGCAATAACTATTGTTTATAATAATTAATTTTATTTTATTATTTAAAAAAATCTCTTAAATATTATATTTTATTTAATTTGAATTATTAATGTTTTTCTGTCTTATTTATTTGTTGTTTGAGATTTAATTTTAATGGTTTTAGTTTTTTGTTATATATATATATATATATATATATATAATTGGAATAGGTTTTTATTATATAATTTTAGCTTTGTGTCGTTTTATTTCAGCGTTGTTATTTCATTATTAACAGTTTAATTTGTAGTTAACAATAATAGCACTTGTGATTTAAATCCATAATGAAACCCGGTGACCTGCAGGTCCACCCACCTGCTTTCTCAAATGATATTAAAAATCAGACTTTGTGAGTGGGTGGGATGAGTGGTCGACCAGCTGCTCGTATGACTTAATATTATCAGTTGTGTTTGTAAAGCCCCTCTTCTTCCATGTATTATTTTTGCAACACAAACCATCTGGTTCATAGGGTATGGATGAATAGTTCTGCTATTACTTCTTTTTAACATTAAACACATTAGACAAAATATTAGTTTAAGTCATTTTTAGTTTGAACTGCTTCAGTTGTGTCAATGCTTTTGTGACATTATTCTCATCTGTTTAATTTTAGCAAAAATAATTCCATAACTCTTGAAATTATTTAAATTCAGCTTTATTTTATTTTACTTTTAACAATTTTTTTGTCAACAATAACAGTTTCGGTGTGATATTCCTCATGTTTTAAATCTGAAACGTGAAAGTTTATTTCTATTAAAGTTTTTCCATTTTGTTTTATTTTATTAAACAATCCCTTAACCCATAACATGTTTAATTTAATTCAATTTGTATTTGGTTTAATTTTAATTAAAGTTTAGCTTTTTTCATGTTTAAGTTCTTAAGTTGATTCAGTCAACAATAACTGTCATAAATATAAAAAATAAATAAATAAATATAAGTATAAATAAAATTATAAATAAATAAAGTATAATAAATAAATAAATAAATAAAAGTATAAATAAATAAAAGTATAAATAAATAAATAAATAAATGAAAGTATAAATAATTAAACAAATAGATAAATAAAAATAAATACAAGTATAAATAAATAAATAAATAAATAAAAATAAATAAAAGTATAAAAAATAATAATAAATAAATACAATTATTATAAATAAAAGTATAAATGAATAAAATTAAAGGTATAAATAATAAATAAATAAATAAATAAATATGTTATTTAAATAATAATAATAATAATAATAATAATAATAATAATAATAATAATAATAATAATCTGAGAACCAGAAAATCAAACTTGCAATGTCATAGCAGTGCACTGGGCATCAGAAAATATAAAACTATTTTTCAGTACTGCTTTTTACAGAACTTCAATTTCCCCTGCTCTTGTTTAACACAATGAAGCCTGATGGGCAGCTTTTGAAACAAAAACTCCTCAGATGGATTATTGTTTGGCTTCATTACAGGAGTGACTATTTTTCATGCATGATGTGCGATGAAATCTCTGTAATGGTGACACGGCTAATGTAATACAGTGGAAATGAACGGTAATAAAGGCTCATTTTGTAATGTGGCTATGAGATGGTGCTCAATCACAGCTCCTGTTGTCTTTTCTCATCTCAGTTTTTTCATGACGTCCCCAATGTTTACTTTTTGTTAAAGTGTTGCTTCTTTAGAAATGTGCAATGTGCAATTTTTGCTTAATTTTTATTGTTACCAGATTTAATATTGTAAATGTTATAAAAAAAAAGAACTAAGAAAGCTTCTGGAAGTCAATATCCCTTTACTTGCAGTTTAGTGGAAAACTAAAAATGTTATAAATATGAATAAAAGTAGAAAAGTCATTATTTAGAAACTCATTTTGATAAACTAAGGTACTCTTATGGTGGCGCAGATAGTAGCACGATTGCCTCACAGCAAGAAGGTTGCTGGTTTGAGTCCTGGCTGGGCCTTTCTGTGTGGAGTTTGCATGTTCTCCCCGTGTTGGTGTGGGTTTCCTCCGGGTGCTCCGGTTTCCCCCACAGTCCAAAGACATGCGCTATAGGTGAATTGAATAAACTAAATTGTCTGTACTGTATGTGGACAATTACACAGAATCCTCTGTGTAAAAAAGGAATCCGCTGTGTAAAACATATGCTGGATGAGTTGGCAGTTCATTCCGCTTGTGGTGACCCTGATTAATAAAGGGACTAAGCCGAAAATAAAACGAATGAATGAATGAATAAAGGTACTCTTATATAATTTATTTATTTTTTTATTTAGGATCTGTGATTAACATCACATTTTGTTCTGCAATTCAATTTTTAGAGAGTTTTAAAGTGTATTATCAGGGCTAAAGAATAAAATTTTCAAAATAAATTTTTTATAAACACATAAAGGGTGACGCAGTGGCACAATAGGTAGTGCTGTTGCCTCACAGCAAGAAGGTCGCTGGTTCGAGCCTTGGCTGGGTCAGTTGGCGTTTCTGTGTGGAGTTTGCATGTTCTCTCTGCATTCGCGTGGGTTTCCTCCGGGTGCTCCGGTTTCCCCCACAGTCCAAAGACATGCGGTACAGGTGAATTGGGTAGGCTAAATTGTCCGTAGTGTATGAGTGTGTATGGATGTTTCCTAGAGATGGATTGCAGCTGGAAGGGCATCCGATGCGTAAAACATATGCTGGATAAGTTGGCGGTTCATTCCGCTGTGATGACCCCAGATTAATAAAGGGACTAAGCCGAAAAGAAAATGAATGAATGAATGAATAAACACATAAAGCATATTAAATGTCAGCAGTGTCTAGTTTAACAAAATGATTTGTCTCAGTATGTAAGAGTTTATTTTGTAAAAAAAAATGCATTTACTCACTAAACCAGTTTATTAGTGTTTATTTTTTTTAAAGAACAGTTTAAGTCAGAATTATTAGCTCCTCTGAATAACTGAATTTTTTTTCCTCAATTTCTGTTTAACGGAGAAAAGATTTTTTCAACACATTTCTAAACATAATAATTTTAATAACTCATCTCTAATAACTGATTTATTTTATCTTTGTCATGATGACAGTAAATAATATTTGACTATATATTTTTCAAGACACTTCTATACAGCTTAAAGTGACATTTAAAGGCTTAACTAGGTTAATTAGGTTAACTAGGCAGGTTTGTTCTGTAGACTATTGAAAAAATATAGCTTAAAAGGGCTAATAATATTAATCTTAAAATGTATTAAAGAGTGATTTTATACTAGCTGAAATAAAACAAATAAGACTTTCTCCAGAAGAAAAAAAATATTATCAGACATACTTTGAAAATTTCCTTTCTCTGTTAAACATCATTTGGGAAAAAAATAAATAAATAAAAAAAAAAAAAAAAAAAAAAATTATATATATATATATATATATATTAAAAGGGGGGCTAATAATTCTCACTTCAAATGTATATGTACCAAAGCTGTCAGCATCAATTACATTTACAAAAGTGATTTTATATACACAAAGCGTTTTAAATTTAAGCAACATGTCTAGTTTAATGCTTTAAAAAAAGCATTTGTAAACAATAAAAGTGAAATATGGGTATAATAATGTTCCATTATCATTAATGCTATACGGATTAAAGTGATAACAGAAAAAAGTAATTAAAGGTGCAGTATGTAAGTTTGACACCCAGTGGATGAACTAGGTATTGCTCTGGATCAAAACACACACAAGTGCAGGTTGCCAGATTGATGACACCAACAGGAGTGAGCCTGACTATCGTGTCTAAAGCCTGCTTTAAATTGTGTTCTAAATAAAAGCAACGGCACGCATTAGAGGGAATATTTTCTAAACTAAAAGGAGTTTTTGTTCTAACCATCACCTGAAATTTATATTTTAGAAGCGGCTTCTATTTTTTGCAGGTGAACAACAAAAAACTGACAATGATCACCTCAGGTACACCTCATGTGCTTTATTCAGTAATAAATATTAATAATGTGAGTTTGAATGCCATTTTACGTGACATGTATTGCCATACTACTGAAAGCAGCAGCAGATAGTTCACCTCAGATCTTGAAAATAAAATAAACCATTTAAAATTGAACTTTATAACTGTAAAACAAAGCAAACCAACACATATCAGTGATTCAGCATCTACATTTAATAATGTTAAAGAGGTTTAACATGTATTAATTTGATTATAAACCTTACCATTTCGTTGGAGTGCAGTGAGTGCACTATTCTGTGCTTCTAAATGGCTGTATTTAAATTTCTGTCATGTTTCGTCTGGTGCAAATGCTTATCACTGCAAATGAAACCTGCTCACCTAATGTTTACGTTTGTAATATTTATATTATGTCCTAATTAATAACCACCTCATGTGGAACTGCGTTTCATTTGGGAGTCTGCTACTGTCCACCGGAGGTCACATTTTGGTCGCAGACGCACACTTTGAGAGCTTTTCTGAATGAATAAATGAAACACACTGTTTTCCACCAAGGCAACCCAAGTGCTGAGATTTAATTGGCTAAACTGTCAGTGGGCGGGTTAAATGAACAAAACAAAGACTTCACAGTGATCCTTTAATAAAGTATTTTAATATGTCAGCAAATGATTCTTGCTCTAAATATGTTTGACAAGATTTTTTAGCATAGAAATTATAATACTAAATGACATTTTAATGTGTGTGTGTGTGTGTTTGTGTGTGTGTGTGTTTGTGTGTGTGTGTGTTCTGTAAATCATGCTAAAGTGTATGTAAGGGTGCTTTCACATTAGTGAATCGATTCATTTGTTCCGAAACAGGGATTAAAATCGTTACATTGTTGCTCTTTGTTCTTGGTGCGGTTCGCTTTCACACGGCAAAGTTACTAAACGGACCAAAATAGCTAAAACAAGTCACGTGTGAGTAAACTGTCCTCACATTGGTCAGAGTTTCATGGTTTATTTTGAAGAGTCCCGTTAAGCTGTTGGGGGTGGTTTGGTGGTGTTTGACAGGGTGCGCGAGTCATGTCTGAAGAGCGAGGAGGGATGCGGTGGGGAGGGGGGATGAGAAGGGTGTGCAACGTATTTTGAGGACCGGGAGGGAGATGTACGATTTCCAGGAGATTATCACTTGTTTGCGGGCATCCGGGAGTCTCTGTGCAATTGCGGGAGACTCCCGGAACCTCCGGGAGACTTGGGATGTCTGGAATGACCTCCCGCCCTACTCATAATTCTCTCTTCGTATAGCCATATGCCTATTACATATTCATAAAACACTGTGATATAGCTGGGCTCGGATCGTATCGCTTTCTCACTACAATCGATTCGCTCCAGAGTTCATCGATCCAAATGCGCTTGGCCTGTCCACATATGCCAAACGAACCGCTCTAACTGGGCAAACGTGCCAGGTTCCGGAATAAAAGTCTAGGCGTGAAAGCATCCTAAGTCATAATTGTCTAATGTACAGAAAGCAAGCTGTATTGCTCGTTATTTGATGTTTGAACCCACTTTGCGTCTTTGATCCATAAATAAACATACAGAAAAGAAATGCTGCATAATTGATGTGTAACATTTATTTTTCAGATCTGTAGTCTGTTCTTCCTGTCATTAGCCTTGTGTTTTTCTCGTTTTTGCCTGATATTAGCATTAGTTCTTGAAGATCACATTATGTTTTGAACTCTGCATTCATCTCGATGCTAGAATTAGAGCACATGAGCTTCCTCTTTCTTCTTCATTCTGAGTTGTTTTCTCATTTCTGTCGTTCTGCGATCACCAGCACAAAGCAGCAGGTACCGAACGGTGATTAACTCATTTTTTGACTGTCTAATTGCTTCACGGTCAAATTGTGTAATTAAGCCAACACTCGGATTAGCACCTTAAGGATTAGTCAGGTACAAAATTAAAGCTATTGATATTTCGAAGTGTGTAAACGTGACACCAAGGCATCGTTTCAACATTTAGTGGGCCACTTCACTGCTTATAATCAGCCTATAGTAAACATCCAAACCCAGTTTGGTGTCTCTGAGTGAGAGATTGGTGTTACAAAGACTGTTTTTTCTGAGGAAACGCTAAATCATTTCAGGTTGATGACACAATTCTATGATGACACAATTTATTGAATCTGTTTTTTTCTTTCTGCATTGTAGCTTGGTAAATTGTAGCTTGGTACATCTGAGTGTGTCAAATAAGAACAGGTTGAGTAGCCTGGTGAAGGTGGCAGCCAAAATCATCTTTTAACCAAACTGGTCCAATGGTAATTTACAATAATTATGTTTTAAAGAGAGCTCAGGGTATCCTATGCACCCCGGATCACCCATTGTACTCTGTGTTTCAGCTGCGGCCATCAGGACGTCATTTTAGAGTTCTGAGGAAATATAGAACTGGAAATTATTTTTATAATGGTGGCCATTATGTCACTAAATGAGTCCAGGGGGGAGGGAGATGTACCTATAAAATGATGTATGTTGTGTGGTAATATTTTGTTAATGTGTACATGGAACTTTGCCTGTGTTACAGCACCTTGCTGCAATTTTAGTTTCCCCAAATGGGACAATAAAGTTGACTCTGAGTCTGAGTTATAGTGCACTTTTGATTAGATTTAGATCTTTTAAAATGACCCTATAATGCAAAAATGACATTTATAAGGGGTTTAAACAGTTGTGTGGTGCCAGTGTGCGAATATAGCCAGCCTCTAATGGTAAAAATTCATGAATTTGATTTTTTACAATCACACGTGATAAACAGACTGCAGAAACACTTTAATTGACATTCTCCCTTCTTATGTGTCATCAGAGGGGGAAAGCACCACCCATTAGTGATGATCTCTCTCTTATCAGCATCTTGTTTTTGAATGCCACTATGCTGACACATAGGCATTTGTAGCTCCGCTCTCTTTGGAAAAGAGCACAATCTCATTTGAATTTAAAGCAACAGCCACCAAAATAGCACAAGTCTAAAAGGAGCAGTTTTAAAGACTTTTATTTGGCAGGTAATTTGAGCTGAAACTTCACATACACACTCTAGGGACATCAGAGATTATTTTACATCTTGTAAAAAAGGGCATAATACATTTTTATATTTTTTACTATTATTCATTTTTATAATGATATACAGCAGTCACTCACTAAAATGTCATTCAGTGTAACAGCAGTTTATTAGTTATGCACAATAATATTGGTGGTAATTTCTGTGTTGGCTGATAAACACTTTTAGTGTTATCGTATTGACCAATAAATCATATTTTGATGTTATTTGTATTGCTTGAGAAATGCTCATTTTAAAGTTAGTTGTAGGGTTTTTGTTGTTGGTGCAAAAATAACAAAGAAGTGCCATCTTTTCAGACATGTTTATACCAATGTTTAACCCAATGTTGGGTCTTAATGTTTTTTTTTTTTATTAATTTCAATTTAATGTAAATAAATTAACCCAACGGTTAGGTTTTGTTCATATTTGACCCAGTCAGCGTTGTGTAAAAACAATCCAGCATTTTTTTTGCATGTTTGTATATTCATCATTCTGAACAATTATCATGTTCTAAAAAAACAAAGGTCATTAACAATATTCATATTTGACATTTAAATAACATTTAAAATTAGACAACATTTAAAATGTCATCAAGTATTAAAACACTCACACAACAACATTTTAAAACACTTCAGGGTGTGTGTGTGCTCACTTGAATGGATTCAACTAAGTGGATTAAGTGGATTCAACTTCAAATAATTAGGTTGTCCCCAAAACAACGCAAGAATCGTGTTGTTTCAACTCATTTTAAATAAGCTGTTTAAACAAGCAGCAAAAGTAATTTATGAGTGTATTTGACAATTCTTAATATTTTCACTGCATCTTAAAAATCGTAAAAGTTTAGCCTTTGTTATACATAAAACAACAAAACAACGCATCTCATAAATCTGTAAAATCACCATAATTGCATTGCACAGATGTCCCACACTGTGAAACCCAACAGTCAACATTATCGAATGAAATGAGTGTAGTTAACTCAAAATTTACTGAGTTAATTCTACTCATTTGAAAAGAGTTTTGAACTCAGTGTTGAAGGCAATGAGTGAATTAAATACCTCATTACTTCAACTTAAATGGAGTAAGTTCACAGTACTCATAGATTAGTTTTTTACTCAAATGGTTTGTAGCAATTGGTTTCCTCAAACGGTTTGAATTGCCTTAACTTATTGGGTTTTACAGTACTCAGTTGGTTTGAGTTCTCTTCATTGCTTGGGTTTCATTGTGCTCAGATTGCTTCGTTTACTCAAAAGGATTAAGTACACAGTACTCATTAGGATTCGTTTTTGAACTTAAATCTTTTGTTGCAATAGGTTTCCTCAAATGGTTTGAGTCATCTTAACTTTTTGGGTTTTACAGTGCACTAACTCCTACCATGTTCTCCTCAGGTCCGTGGGGCAGGTGTATGGGCAGCGAGTGTGGTCCTGGTGGCAGTCAGAGTCGCGCGGTATGGTGCGCTCATGTGGAGGGCTGGACGACCCTCCACACCAACTGCCTTCAGTCTAGCCGACCTGCCAACCAACAGAGCTGCTTCCGCGTCTGCGACTGGCACAAAGACCTGTACGACTGGCGACGGGGAGCATGGAACCAGTGCGTGCCCATATCTCTGCGCACTGGCCGCACAGGAGCCTGTCTGCAGGGCGAGGAGGGCATTCAAACACGCGAGGTGTACTGCTCGCTTCGAGCGGACGGCTCCACAGCAGACGATGCCATCTGCGAGTACTTTGAGCCCAAACCCAGACAGGAACAGGCTTGTCTTATTCCGTGCCCCAAGGACTGTGTGGTGACCGAATTTACCCCGTGGACCACCTGCTCTAAGACCTGTGGGTTGGGTTTGCAGAACCGCGTGCGCTCCGTAGTGGCGCCGCCGCTTTTCGGTGGACTTCCGTGCCCGAATTTGACTGAGTTCCAGACGTGCGCGCCGAGGGCATGCGAGGGCCGAGAGACGGTGTTTAATCTGAGAGTGGGCGGCTGGAGCGAGTGCCAGAGTTTGCCCGTGCCTCCAGTGGTGTTGCCGACCTCCACTGCTGCCCCCGTGCGGGCCGTGCGCCAAACCCGCCGGCGAAAGGGCAAGGAGCGGAAGGGCAGCAGAGACCCGGAGATGCGGGAGCTCATCAAGAGCAAGAGAAACCGCAACCGGCTCAGTCGAATGGAGGACGACCTCTGGAATATGGAAATAGGATTTCAGGCCCGACAAGTGTTTTGCGTTCATCGAAATGGAAGTACTGTGCCGCTCAGGTTAGTGACTTTTAGCATGATAAGTAAAGAGCTAATTTGACATGAATAAACATGAAGTTTTGAGGAATGGATATATGCATGCTGTGCAGTGTAAGTAGCCAACTGTAAGCAGTGTTGGGAAAAAAGTAATATGCAATCAAGTTATTCAGTTACTAGTAATAGGACTGTGTGTTGTGTGATTTTTGCATTTTTTTAAATATTAAGATCTTGTATTACATTTTTTATCCAACAACAAGTTAATCTCACAAACACTGGCAGTGGATTTTGATATCTTTGTAAACAAGAGTTGGATAGTGAAAACCCTACAACCTTGAAATGGACCTTGAAAATGACTTCAACTTAATTGATTACAGTTTCAGTAAGGAATTAAGTTGTAAAGGCTTAATTTCTTAGGTGTAACAAAGTTAAAGGACATTAATTTGTTTTAACTCAGCAGTCAGTGACTTGACGATAGCTTTTATTAATTTATTCAAAATATACGACAACACTTTATTTTGATGGTCCATTTGAGTATTAGTAGACTGTCTGCTTAATATCTGTTGATACTGCTGCTGAACAGACATTTAACTGACTATAAGAAACTTTGCAAGTACATGTCAACTTACACTAACCCCAACCCCAACATAACAGTCTACTTATAATCTAACGAGAATTAGTTGGCATGTAGATTAAATGTAACTTAAATTCAAAAAACGGACCATCAAAATAAAGTGTGACCAAATATACATTTAAAATGCATTGTCTCATTAGAACCGAAGACTTAATTTACCACAAATAATATGGAAATAGGCTTTCAGACTCGGCAAGTGGTTTGCGTTCATCGAAATGGAAGTACAGTGTC
>CAIGQZ010033112.1:31779252-31796726 GCA_903798205.1 Danio tinwini
AGTAAAGTTGTGGTACCTTGATAAAATTTCACTTATTTTGTAATTGTCATTTAAACCAGTGAATTTTATTTTCTTTTTTATTTATTTATTTATTTTTTCTATCACTGATAATGTTACCTGTTTTTCTGGTTTTCTTAATACATTAAACCTAAAAAACTGGATTTAGTTAAATGTAATTAAACATAATCAGGGCCAAGAAATAATAATAATAATAATAATAAAAAGCATCCTGATATTGAAGTCATTATGATGCAAGATAAAACTCATTAAAATTTAAGAAAAATTATAACACAAAATGTTGAGAATAAATTTGTTACGTTTTACAGCAAAAAAAGTCATTGTGTTTCGAGGTAAAAGTCATTACATTTCAATAAAACGTCTAAAGAAATTTGAAGAATAATCCCTTTAAATTCACAAGGAAAAAGCCATTGTGCTTCAAGTAAAAAAAAAAAAAAACACTGCCAGGTGCTGTCCAAGACAGTGCTGCTAAATCCATTGATGTAGATGGTAGAACTGCGAAAAACTGAACATCACATTCATTCATTCATTCATTCATTCATTCATTCATTCATTCATTAATTCATTTATTCACTCATTTATTCACTCATTCAGTCATTCATGTATTTATTCATTTATTCATTCACTCACTCACTCACGCACTCACTCATTTTTTCATTCTTGCACTCACTCACTTAAGTAAAAAAAAAACACCGCAAGGTGCTGTCCAAGGCAGTGGTGCTAAATCAGTTGATGTAGATAAAGCTGCGAGTAACTGAATTGTAGTGTTGTACATCACATTCACTCACTCAGTCACTCACTCACTCACTCATTTATTTAATCATTCACTCACTAAGTCATTTACTTATTAATTCGTTCACTCTTTCATTCACTCATGTATTCATTCACTCATTCATTTTTTTGTTTATTTATTCATTCATTCACTCATTTACTTATTTATTTACTCATTCATTTATTCATTCATTCACTCAATAATTTATTCTTTAACTCACTCATTCACTCATTCAAGTAAAAAAAAACACTGCTAGGTGCTGTCCAAGGCAGTGATGCTAAATCAGTTGATGTAGATGGTAGAACTGCAAGTAACTGAATTCTAGTTTTGTTCATTCACTCACTTATTCACTCATTTATTCATTCACTTACGCACTCATTCATTTACTCATTTGTTCATTTGCTCACTCACTTATTCATTCATTCATTCATTCATTCATTCATGTATTCACACATTTATTAATTTATTCACTAACTTATTAAATAATTTATTCATAAATTAATTTATTCACATTTATTTACTCACTCATTTATTTATTCATCAATTAATTTATTTACATGTTTATTCACTTACTCACTCACTCGTCCGTCCGTTCGATTGTTCGTTCGTTCATTTGTTCATTCATTTATTCGTTCATTCATTCATTCATTCAACCCAGATCTGCTCACAATTCCAACAGCAGCCGCATTCATTCACTTACTCATTTGTTCATTAATTTACTCACTCATTCATTTACTCACTCACTCACTCACTCATTCAAGTAAAAATCACTGTTAAATGCTGTCCAAGTCAGCAGTGCTGAACCCGTTAATGTAGATGGCAAAACTGCAAGCAACTGAATTCTAGTTTTGTTCAATCACTCACTCATTAGTTCACTCATTCTTTCACTCATTTTTTCATTCACTTATGCACTTATTCATTCACTCATTTGTTCATTTGCTCACTCACTCTCTCACATTCATTCATTCATTCATTCACACATTTATTCACTCACTCATTTATTAATTTATTCATAAATTAATTCATTCCCACATTTATTCACTCACTCATTCATGTATTCATTAATTCATTTATTCACTCACTCACTCACTCACTCGTCTGTCCGTCCGTCGTTTGTTAGTTCATTCATTCATTCAACCCATATCTGCTCACAATTCCAACAGCAGCCTCATTTATTTCCAGCACTCAATCTTTATTCCAGCTACAATTCTGGCAGACGCTCAGTTTCTGCCAAATACAGTTTACCTTCGGCAACCATCATTTTAATACCTCAGGAAGAGTCATTGTTCCGCAATATGGTGTCAGATTATATTGCCAGACTCTTCATCTGGGTTTAAAGTGGGTGTAAAACAGCGTCGGCTCTGAAGTTTGTGTGTTTTGGAGCTCTTGCTGCCTCGAGGTGAGTTTGGCAGCCGCGGCTCCTGCTAAATGAAGCTTGGTTAGAGAGGAAGCAGCCTGTAATTAGCCGTAATCACTCGTCAGCTGCATCGCCTACAGAGAAAATCAGAGTAACTGCTGCTTTTACTCTGCTCAGCATTAACTTTCCCCAATCGCTGAAGCTGTTGTTCAAGTGCAGTTTGCGGTGAAGTCAGACGGTGGGTTCAAGTCATAATGCTTGACATAAAGAGAGTCATAAAGCCTAGTTCACACTACACTCTTAAAAATATCCATAAATTTGCAGTTTTCTGTATTTTGTGATTCATGTTTTTATTTTTGCCCATTTATTTCTGCTTTTGAATTGCATTCTGGGACCTAGCTCTTTCCT
The DNA here is from genome assembly GCA_903798205.1 of Danio tinwini. Classification (NCBI taxonomy): domain Eukaryota; kingdom Metazoa; phylum Chordata; class Actinopteri; order Cypriniformes; family Danionidae; genus Danio; species Danio tinwini. Next base: position 31,781,808 of record CAIGQZ010033112.1, read on the forward strand.
CCAGCAACGTTTAACCTTGAAAAGTTTGAAAAAGTGACTTTTATGAATGTTTTTAAAAGTGATATATTGTCTAGGTTGGTGTTGTATATTACGCTACAAAAACCTTTTAAAAAAACTGCCTGTACACTTTCTCTTATTTTACAGACTGAATTCTCATATACATTATATTATTTCAAACAACTAAAATGTCAATAAAGTTGGCACCAATAGCCTAGTGCAGTGGTTCTCAAACATTTTTTTACCAAGTAGCTCAGAAAGAAAATTGTTTCTCCAAGTACCACCATAATGACCGGTATTGAAATACAGTAGCGTCGTAGGTGTAATTAAGCAGCTACAGCTCTGCACAGTTCAAAAACGTGGCAGATTATTTCTTATTATTATGAATATTTATTATTGTAAGCCACTTTAAACATTATTTATAGTTTAAACATTAACATTGCACTGTGCTTACAGGTTAAAATAAATAAAACGTCAACGTTTAAATTAAAATGTGCTTTTAAAAGTTAATTAAAATGCGTACTGTTCTTAAAAAGTAAAAATAAAACTGCTGTACTTAAATGTAAAGTATTATCATAAAGTAGCCTATTCATCAAAACCTGGAAATGTTCCTTGGACCTCATAAATATAAGCTATATGTCACCATATTCATATATAAACTATTTTTGACCAATTTTTGAATATATGATGCATATATTTACATATTCAAATTAGAAATTAGATCTGCTTACTACACGTTAGAGTAGTCTATGTGTGTTAGAAAAGCAAGTGATTAAAATATACCTGCCAACACTGAAATTTAAAAATATGGGATATGCCCCCAACAACTGTTACAAATATGGGGAGGAAATTCGCTTAAAATGATAGAATACATAACAAACATTAGAAAAATTTAAATAAAAGGTTTAGCCTATTAAAATCAAGCTACTGATCCCATCTGTGTTATCATATGCATCAAAAGGGTTAAAAGTATGTTAATTTTTTTAATTATTCAGCAATTTCTCCGCGTACCACTAGAAGGAAGCCTGCGTACCACTAGTGGTACACGCACCACAGTTTGAGAACCACTGGCCTAGTGGTTAGGTGCGACGACTTATTGCACCAGGGTACTTACTGCGACCCAAGATTCCTGGCTCGAGGTCCTTTGCTGTCTCTTCATCTTTCTCTGCTCCCAATACTTTCCTGTGTGTAACCTCCACTATCCTATCCAAATTAAAGGCGAGAACCCCCTAAAAAATAATTATATATATAAAAAATAAAATGTCAATAAAAGTCACTCTGTTAAACTGTAGAGTTGAATTTTCAACATCAAAAGTCGACAAAGGAGAGATCAACATCCCATAATGCAATTCACAACCGCAAATAAACACTTGTGAATCACAAACTACAGAATTTTTTAGTGTACATGACTTTAAACTTTGACAGATCTTTGTGTCATTCTGCCTACATGACTTGATTTTGTGTCTTTAAATCAATGTGGTATTTCATGTCCATGTAATTGCAGGGTGAAGCGAGTGCTTCGATGATCATTCTAGCCAATCTCAGACATTTCTGTTGAGCACAGCACAACACAATGATCATTCGGCTCATGACTTGCTCTCTGATTGCTTGCAGTTCCTCACTACATCTAACCCTTCGTGGGGTCAAGTCGATCTACTGGTCTGGAATAGAGTGGTCCCTTGCTATAACGCAGTCACTTTTCGTGGCCTTGCAGATTTTTTTCGTGCCATTTGACATGCTTTTTTTCTATATCGCATTGTGTTCTGTGTCCTGATTAGTGCATTGTGGTCAATCAATCTCCTCCGTGTCGTGTCTCCAGTACAGTACAGAATGTGTTCAGCTTGCCAAATTTACATAAATCTTTGATCGCTAGCCGTGTGACTCTGAAGCGATGTACTGTGTGTTTGCATATTTTCTCCCTGTAATGTCGACGAAACTTTCTGCACCGTCAAAGGCATCTGCGGTAGCACCCAAAAGTCAGAGGAAGATGCTAATCATCACACAAAAAGTTAAACTTCTGCACATGCTAAAGGAAGGTAGAAGTTACGCAGCTGTAGGGCAGCATTCCGGAATAAACAAATTAACATCAAATGGTTTTGATCTTTGGTTTCATTCTATGATACTGGACTTATTTTTCTAGGAGGTTTGAACTTTGAGAGTGTTTAAATGAGAGAGAAAAGTGTGAAAATGCCTGTCTAATAAAAAAAGTGTATAACGTGTGAAGTGAGGGGTTTTACAGCTTTAAAACCTCTATAATAATTGTAAATAATAAAGCTGACTGCTTTGCAAATTTGACATATTGCAGGTTATTTTTTAGAATGCAACTCCCACGAATAACGAAGGGCCACTGTATGTAGCGTGCAAGATTTTTGTCCAATATTATACGGATCAAATTTGCATATACAAGCTGAGACACTGAGTCTCAGACATGCAATCTCAGGCATGCAGTCTCGGACACATTGCACTCAATGGTGCTAGTGACGTCACTGTGAGGGGTAGGGGTAGGGGCGAGCTTAGGTGTGCGCATTAAAAGCATTGCATGCAGCTTTTTTGTCTGAGAGGTGTTGCTGACAAGTCAGATTTTTGTATGATTTCATTCATTCATTCATATTCTTTTCGGCTTAGTCACTTTATAATTCCGAGGTCGCCACAGTGGAATGAACCGCCAACTTATCCAGCACGATTTTACGCAGAGGATGCCTTTCCAGCCACAACCCATCTCTGGGAAACATCCACACACACTCATTCACACTCATACTCTATGGACAATTTAGCCTACCCAATTCACCTGTACCGCATGTCTTTGGATTGTGGGGGAAACCGGAGCACCCGGAGGAAACCCACGCGAACGCAGGGAGAACATGCAAATTCCACACAGAAACAGCAACTGACCCAGCTGAGGCTCGAACCAGCGATCTTCTTGCTGTGAGGTGACAGCACTACCTTCTGCGCCACTGCGTCGCCTTTGTCTGATTTATAAAATTTAAAAATTCTGAACCAAATTGTACGTTTCATGACATATATATCGATGTTCTTTGGTGACCTGAAATGCTTCTATGGACCCTTTTTACAAGATTTTTTATCAGCATCTTAAATTTTTAAGTTTTTAATATTTAATAAAAAAAAATTCAATTAAATTCATCTTTATTTGTTTAGCGCTTTTACAATGTAGATTGTGTCAAAGCAGCTTCACATAGAAGATTATAGTGAATTGAAACAGTTCAGTTTTCAGAGTTTAAGTTTAGTTCAGGTCAGTGTGGGTTAAATTTCACTGCTGAGAGTCCAAACACTGAAGAGCAAATCCATTGATGCGCAGCTCCACAAGTCCCGAACTATGCAAGCCAGTGGCGACAGCAGCAAGGAAAAACTTCACCAATTGGCGAAAGTGAAGGATAAAAAACTTCAAGAGAAACCAGGCTCAGTTGGGCACGACCATTTCTCCTATGACCAAACATCTTGTGCAGAGCTGCAGTCTAGGTGCCCGGAGGCTGGAGAACGCTGGATGTCCATCGTGAAGAAGCTGCAGGTGGTAGTGGTCACCGGCTGGTGTACAGGCTGGCCCTTCAGGATCAATACCAGGACTCGTCTGTCACCGGGGTCTTATGCTCTCCACTCCTCCATGACCACCACAGCAGCTGCTCAGAATACGGCCTGGTCTAGGATTATGGAAACCTCGGGAATAATAAGAGACATAAGCGACATAATAAGAGACATAATAAGAGACATAAAAGACATAAGCGCAGATGCCGTTCAAATTATAATGTCTTTTGAGAAGTGTTCCTGGCTCAGGTTGCCCTCAAAAATGCAGACTAACAATCCTTTAGAGGATTTGTTTTATGTGCATACTAATGCAAAGAGATGTGTCTTTAATCTAGTTTTAAATTGACAGAGTGTATCTGCTTCCCGAACTGTGCTAGGAAGGCTGTTCCAGAGCTTAGGTTCCAGATATGAGAAAGATCTACGCCTACAGTTGATTTTGATATTCTGGGAATAATCAATTGTCCAGAATTAATTGAGCGTAGAAAACGTGATGGACTATAATACACCAGGGGCTCTCCCAAATACTGGGGAGCTAAGATGTTTAGGGCTTTGTAGGTAGTCAGTAATTTTTTTTTATTTATACGATATTTAATAGGGAGCCAATGCAATGATGAAAGAACTGGAGTAATATGATCATATTTCTTTGTTCTAGAAAGCCCTCTAACAGCTGCATTTTGAATTGCCAGCAGGGAAACCGCCTAGTAACGCATTACAGTAATCTAATTGAGAGGTCATGGAAACATGAATAAGCTTTTCTGCATCAGACATTGATAGCATATGTCAAAATTTGGCAACATTTTTATAAGAAAATGTATATATTAGATGTATTTACATTTGTATTATATTCATCTTTGCATCAAACTACAATAAACAAATTACCAATTGTGCGAGGCTTTTATAATGCAGTGTCTATGATGGGCAGGACAGTATCTGCCTTTATCAGTCTTACCATTTTTTTTCCTTTTTCTGAAGTCTTTATCACATCATCATGAAAGTCTTTTATTATTTCAGCAAATAGGATTGTAAAAAAAAATTTGTACTTTTCCATTCACTGCGCTCTAAAGTTTAATTACCTATGATGACTTCTGCTGCTGAGAAACCCGGAAATGTGAAAAGTGTACATTGCTTTGGATAAAAGTGTCTGCTAAATGACTTAGTGTAAATGAAAACCATCGACTTAAGGGTGTTTGTCTTCTTCTGCTCTGTGTGTCTCAGTCAGTGTCCTCACTGGAGTCTGCCGGAGCTCCACCAGTCCTGCCTGATGCCCAGAGACTGTGTGCTGAGTGACTGGAGCGAGTGGAGCTCCTGCTCAAAGACCTGCTCAGACCCCACTGTCCCACAGGGTTCTCGGTCCCGCAGCCGCCAACTGACTCGCCTGCCCAGCGGAGGAGGCTCCGAGTGCCCACAGCTGGAGGAGAGCCAGACCTGCGAGCCGGAGGGAGACTCAGTGCCACCCTGCGCCCTGTGAGTAGCAACATTAATAACATTAATAACAAAATATTGCAAATGTGCATATGGTGATATATCTTTATCTTTAGTTCTATAGCGATAAAGATTTATTGTGATTATAGACATTCTGTTCAATTGACCTACAGTTTCTGTAAGGGCTGTGCAGTGTCGCAATTAGGCAATTATTGTTAATGTGCATATGGCATATATACCTTTGTCTTTATTTCTATACCAAAAACGATAAAGATATATTGTAATATGCACATTCAATTGACATTCAAAAGGGCTACATGATATATCGTTATCACACTATTGCAAATGTTAATATCACAGTATGGGCCCTATCATACACCAAGCACATTATAGCAAAAGACGTGTAAGGTGCAATTTGTTGCTATTTTCAGACCAGCGCAACTATTTTCCTGTCTTGAGCCACATTGTTATGTTAGGTTAACGTTGTTAATGTTGTTAGGTTAATTACCAAATCCATTTGCGCCACTTTGTGGACTCATGGGTGTGCTGGTCTATAAAGGAGCTGTGTTAAGGTGCATTGTTGGTGTGCTGCTATTTTGAGGAACTCAAATAGATTGCACCATTGACCAACTGAAAGCTGGTCTAAAGTCCAGCGCAAAGCGCGTTAGTTATGCACCTATGCTGGTCCAAACACTTACACATTGCTTAATACAAACAGGATGTACAGCAATACACAAATATCTTTACATATGGAACAAATAAAGGATTAAAATTGTACAAAAATTATTGTTTTCTACATAAATATAAAAAACCTCCATGCCGCCACCTTCTCGCGGGTTTTTTTCCAGTTTATTTATGACAATTTGCATTTGTATAATATTATTGCTATTAGCAGAATTATTTATTTAATGCATATTTATATTTACTTCAATAAAAACAAGTTTAGATTTGTCCACCTGTCATGTTTTGGAGACGTTTGCATCACCAAATTGGCCACAAGAATAGGAAGTGTGTTTAGATATAACTCGTGTGTTTTTTGACCACACTTTGTTATTATTGTTCATTTATTCCTTTGCTGGAAATTAGAACTGAATTTTAAAATAGTTTTGAAACAAATCTTTGCGCTTAACAAACAAAATTAAAAATATAGGCTTTTGGATGTCTTCAGTGAAGGACGTACAACACCGTTTCCTTATCCACGAAAGTAGAGGAGTAAAGTAAAGAGTAAAGGTAAAGAGAAAGTAAAGAGGCTAAATGGAGGAGGCTCGTTTTAATTCTGGCACTGCAGATGGTCTGTTTAACTGTTTTCTCACTATTGAAGTGTTCAGTTTTTCCTCTTACAAAGTCCACCATTTAAATAGCAAATGTGCTATGGTACCACGCAACTGACTCTTAAAGGGAATGGGAGATGAGACTCTGATTGGTTTAATGCTTGTTATGCTCAAAACACACCAATAACTCATTAAGAGAATAAGCAACCCTCTTAGACCATGTGCTGCGGCGCAATCTGTAGTTTTCCATCGTTAAAACAACGAAAGTGGATTTGGCCCTTAATGCTTTTGCGGCATGTGCTTTAGACTTTGCACTTAGATAGTTAAAATAGAGCCCTATATCTATTTTTATTTGTATAGTGATTTATTTATTTTTTGCGAGAGCTCCCTCTGATGTTGGAGATTTACTACTTATCACATGACTGTGCTTTGACAATTGACAATTGCAGCTTTGCGATTTATTCATTATTTTCTGTTCATTACAATAGCTGTGTTTCCATCCATTTTTATGTGCATGATGAAACATCACAAAAATGCTTGATGGAAACACCAAATTTGACAATGTTGACAATCTTAAAAAAAAAACATATGAGCATAATTAAGTAGGATAAACTTTTTATCCGATATTAAACTACATGAACTATGAACAAAATAAAGCATGATGGAAACACATTTACTAAATGAATTCCAGTTTCCAGTATCAGATCATGTGATGATAAAAAAATAGGCATGATGGGACAGCATTAATGAACAAACCAGTGGAGTGACCACACTGTAAAACATGTGAAATGTCATTTTGGTCAATCTAAAATCCCTAATTTAAAGTCTGTCATCAAAATGGTTCAGTATCATTATCCTTCAGAACTGTCTTGAGTGTCTGCGCTCCCAAAGAGTGTCTTCTGAGTCCCAAGTAATTTATTATATCAGAAAACGGCCCACAGTGTAAAGTGAAATGGGACGCTGACAACAGGGGTGCGGGTCTAAATGCAGGTTTATTGAACAGAATGGTCAGGAAAGCAACAGTCAACACAGGGGCAAATGGGTATATGCAGATAATCCAGAGTCATAAACAAATAACAGGCAAGTGTTTAGAAGGCAGACAGCAGACAACATAAATCCAACACAATCATTCCATAGCAATTCATAACTTTTTGATTTAGTGGCTAATTTGTACAATCTAATTCGTACAAATTAGTACGATTTGCTCATCACCCAATGACGGTTGGGGTTAGGGGTGGGGTTAGGTGCCACGCCTCCTTTTTAAAATCGTACATTTTCGTACGACTGAACTCGTACGAATTTGTACGAATTAGCCACTAAACTGACAAAACGTAAAATACTTACGTTTCCTCGTGAGATCAGGCTGCATAAATCAACAAACAAAAAAGGTGAGGGTCAAAACATGGCAAGGCAAGGTAAAGGAAAATGCGTCGTAATGTTTACAATTTAGTATGACAAGACTCAGCACTAATGTGTGTGTGTGTGTGTGCTCTGTATAAATAGTTGTTGTAATCAGTTCGTGAGCAGATCCCAGCCATGAGTGTGTGTAATCAACCAAATGAGGAACAGGTGTATGTGAGTGGCGCATGACTGGAACTTGTTTTGGCAGATTTGTAATCCGTTTCGATCTGCGTGTTTACCAACGAACTGAAGCCGCAAGATCGCTGGTGATTATAACACAGTGGATTCTCCGACCACAGCAAATTACATTTTTATTTTATATTTAGCACTAGTTTATCAGGAAGTGACTATTTTTTCTCTTTGACTCATTAGATGGAAACTATGATTTATTCCCAAATGTTGTATGTTATATTCCTGTTTTGCACATAAATATAATTCACATCTTTTGATGGAAAGATAGCTAATGATTAACAACTTAATTTTGTATACTGATACAGTTAGTGCAGTCCCCCGTAGGTTGGCATCATGTCTTCAAGGGTCTTGGAGCCAGATCTAAAACAAAGATGTAAAAACAAAGCAAATGAAGAAGAATGCAAGCAAGAGATATTTGTGTGAATTTAATGAGATGTATTTAAGGAGATGCACCGAATCATGAACATCATAGTACTGTGTGAACTTCTTGTACCGTGTTCTAGCCTTGAACTTTATATGGTTGTCTTTTCTGTGCAAACAAAGCTGTTTAAAATCCTCCTGTTGTGCTTTTTACACTTCTGGCTTTCTTTGGTGCCTAATGTTGAAAAAGATATGCATTGCTACAGAGCACAAAGTCTTTTCAAAGAGAGTAAAACACTCTTTCTGTAAGCACAGTTCTTTGAGTGAACCGTTGAAGTCCTGGTTTTCTGCTTTCAGCTTTGTGTGTGGCACTTTGTGTCTCTCTGCTCAGAAAATTGTATATTAGAAACTTAAACTTTAAACAAATGCAGATTATATTGTTGAGTGAATTGGGTATTGTTATATTGTAAAGGCTCCACCTTCTTTTGGAAAAATGGGGGGGGGGGGGGGGCAGCAGCTTATTTGCATTTAAAGAGACACAAGAAACAATGCGTGTTTGATTACACAATAAGCAGCACAAGGGTTTTCGACATTACCTTAATTATAAATCATTCAAGAACAATTAAGAATCAACATTGATAACATTGAAAATCCAGCTTTGATTCAAATAAATAAATGATATTTCAAAACATATTAAGGGGATAGTTCACACAAAAATAAAAATTCCATTACTTGTTTGAGTTTTTTTTCTCTTCTGTTGGACATATAAGAAGATATTTTAAAGAATGTTGTAAACTGGTAGCCTTTGACTTCCATAGTATTTGTTTTTTTACTATGTTTATGTTTGTTAATATCTTCTTTTGTATTTAACATAAAAAAGAAACTCATACATATTTGGATCCATTTAAGAGTAAGTAATCAGGGATTATTCAGTGATTTTTTTTCTGTGACTCATTACTAGGTCTAGGCACAATCTGGTGACATTTTTTGCTAATTCTGTAGAATTTTTGGGTATCATAAATAAAAACTTAATATATAAAAAAAAAGAATACCTTTTTAACATTTTTTTATACAATGTATGCATTGCATAAATGCATTGTATACAATGCAAATCCAATTAGATCCACTTAATTGGTAAACAAAGCAAGTCTCTCATATAATATATCCACTATAAGAGAGAAAATATTACTTTACAAACTGTATTGTAAATAAGTTATAAAAACATTTACATATTAGTCAATAATATTACTGAAATTAATTAAAAAACTTAATTAATATAAATGTACACATATTCACACAAGTAAATAAATAGACTTAATGATGGGCTAAAAATCAGCAAATTTCTGCATGCACACATTCCGTGTGTCACGCTCACAAAAAATAATAATAATACAATAGACATGAATCCAAGGTGCAGGTGTCTCTTTAATGACTGGAGATCAAACGTAATAGTGCAGTAAAGTCCAGACAGTGTATACAAGTGCGAGCTAAAGACGTGGCAAAAATGTGAGCCGATACCGTCTAGAAGCCGAAACCAGGCAATCAGACCAGGTAATCCAGAAGTAGCCCACTGAGAGTCCTGACAAGACACAACATAAACAAACAATAACAAACTGACTATGAGTATGTTTACATGGGACACCACTAATCAGATTTTTAATACAATTAAGACAATACTCTGATTAAGAGTCTACCGTGTAAACTGTGAGTTTCGATGGCCTTAATCTGAACAGATTAATCTAAAATTAATCTTAATCTAAACAGTCATAGTCGAACTAAACAGAAATGGAATTAAGACATGTGGAGTATGCCGATTATTGAAGTGCAGTGCAGACATGTAAACACCTTAATCAAACTATTACCATTGGTAGGATTTTCACTGCATTTTGCGACAAGATAGTCTATACACACACGACTGTTTGACACTATTCTCTGCAACTACCAAGTCAGTGAAGGACCACTGACCCCTACATCATGAAATGCAGAGTTTTTTTATCCCCATATGGCATGCGTTATCAAATTCAGTTGAATCTACACTCATCCAGCAGTTCATACTCGGTTCAATATCTCATTTGTCAGAGGGGGCATGCATGAAATGTTTCTGAATAAAAGTGAAAGTGCCAAACTGCAGTTAAAGTCAGCAAATTAAAATGAAACACCTGAAAATTACATGAAACTCCAGAGGAAATGTGGATATCCTGGTGACGCAATGACTTTAATCAAATTATGTGCTATAACATGTAAAACGGGATCATGACAGGAACATTCAAAAAGCAAATCATGTAAACACCTTAATCGTATTATTGTCTTATTCAGATTAAGGCAAATCATTTGGTTACTGATATGCATGTAAACGTAGTCAGTGAAACAAAGGACCGTAGCTCGGATATAGCTGTGGTAACTAGCCGCAGCTGGCTGGCTGATCAGAACAGCTGCATAGCAATAAACCACGTGACCACAACAACACTGACACGCCACAACAATGCATGTGAAGGTAAGCAAAACATAAATGTAAGAGTTCACACTTAGCTGATGATTGATTATAAAGCTTGTTTGGCATGCTGTCCCAGGAGAGAGCCCTGAGCTCATAAGATCCTCGAACCCGGGGCTCCCTCCTGTTTCAAGGTGAAAGGGGAGTTTGAGCTGAGGTAGATCTCGAGAACTCCCCTGCTTAGTAGCTAATGAACAGATAGTGATTGCTCTTAAGAGATAGCTACTTACTAGGAGCATGTCTATGCTGCCGATTTGGATTAGTCAATTAACTTAAGTTGCATGTTTTTAGACGGTGGGAGGAAACTGGGGGCCAGGGGGAAACCCAAGTGAGCACGGGGAGAAACTCCGCACAGAAACGTCATGGGTAGAATGGGTAGAACCAAAGACGATTTTGCTGTGAGGCAACAGTGCTAACCACTGAGCCACCTGTCTAGGAAAGAAGGAGGAGTAGGGGTGGAAAGAGGATTCTTCAAAAAGAAAGATGACTGTGGTATGAAACCTATGGGTTTTATAGTGGCTTAGGAGTCGTCTGATTGGTGATTCATAAATTGGATAATGCGGGGCCAAACGCAAGCAATCATAAGCATGTGATCCTCATGAAATTAGTTTATAAATAAACTTCACCATGTGAAATCAACACAGACAATAACAGAAGTGCGCACACACCTACAACTGTGCCTCGTTACTCATAGAAAACTGCACTACACTGATTACACTGCAGTGTTTCCTTTAGGATTTTTTCCAGCTGTAGCGGCAGACCCTGTTGGTCCTTTTACACAAATCTACCAACTACCTTGGGCGTTATTTCAGTGACAGATGTCGTGAGCGCAGTATTACAAGCCGAGGTCACATTTATGTAATACGAGCATGCGAATCTCTTTGCTTGCGCGACGATTTCCTCTGTTCTTGCACAAAACTTCTTTGCACACCCTCAAATATATGCTGCTTAAGTGCAGGTTTTCTTGTGTGCTCTCAAAGAAACACTGCTGAAGTGCGATTTAGTGCATTTACGCAACGAGTTTGTCTCCAACATTTATTAGATTTGCTCGGAATATTTATGAATGTCTGCAACAGACCTTCCGAGTGGCATTAATGTGTCCTGAAGTAAAGTGAAATGGCCATAAATTCCAGCAAGAAAAAAAGTCAATATCTATACATTTTAAAGTATTATAAAGCATTATCTAATTGTGGAAACTGTGTTCATCTTAACTGAAAGCTACATTGTGTTTGCTAGCCTCACGCATCTCACACCTGTCAGTCAGTCAGCATGTCACCTTAAAGGGTTAAAATGACACACAGCATTACTACGATTACTGAAAAGATTGAGCTGTTATAATTCACGTAAAGTACCTTTTAACCAGTTTTGGTGCGATTATAACCCGCTATTAAAAAAACGAACAATGACTGAATGTTTTGAGTGAGTAGTAATGTAGCAGTGGCGGGGTGAATTTTGATGTGGCGGCCTGCCGTGGAAGAATGAATGTAGCGGAAACCATGCACTGCACTATATTGGCCCAGCTTTATTTTAGGACAGTTTTAAACAGATAGTCACATGGATTTACGTAATAGCTGTACATTTTTTTTATTATTATTTTTTTTTTTAGGTTTTGTGCATATATTGCTTCAGTCTCCAGCAATAACCCTGAGCCAAAAAAAACGTAGAACTTATCAACTTTTATGCTCTTCATTTTTGCTGTGAGGTCAGTAATAAAGTTGGCAAGGCATGCAAAACTCAGGTTCAACAGGGTCAGCAAGACAAATGCTTTAAAATCCTTGTTGTTAAAGCGAACATAACCATATTCATGATTTCACACTGTCAGCTTGAGTCAGTGCAGATATAACATTTATAAATGACAGCCAGCATCGATGGGCTTTCTTATCGCTGTTTTGGATCAAAGGTTTTCATTTTCATGCTTTTGCCGCTGTAAAAATGCTTCGCTTCATTGGAGTGATCATATTATGTGATATACACCAACAAATTGCTGTCGTTCTATCATATCTCATCATACGTCAGCCTAGAGGAAGCGTGGCTGCTCAGAAGTTACCCTTTAATAGCTTGAAATATGTAACATTGTTTCTTGTAAGCCTGTCACTGAAGTTTCAGCCGTCTGAGAGGATTCTCCTTCAGAGAAAACGGAAAAAAACTGATTTAAGACAACTCATGAGAGAGCAGAACAATAAAGAACTGAACAATAAAATCAACAAGAAACACTGTACAGCTATGGAGAAAAGAAATTAGAGACCCTTTTATACAGTGGAGAAAATAAGTCTTGAACACGTCATGTTTTTTCCTGTGAATAATATTTCTAAAGGAGCTGTGGACATGGAAATAAACCAGATTTTGGTAGTTGTGTAATAAGAATGAAATAACACAAGTAGAAAGTTCTGAACTACTGAAATAGTATATATTACTTTATATAAAAGGCTTTTTTTGGTGATGGCAGCTTAAAGCCATCTCTCATATGGAGAATAAAGTCACATGCATTGCTCAGGTGTGAGTTTATCACAGACTTCAACAGAGTGTATAAATCTTGATGGTTTTGTGGGACTCATCTATCAAATCTGATCTTTAATTTTTTTTTATTGGATTCAAGTCAGGTGATTGGTTGGGCCATTCTACAGCTTGATTTTCTTTTTCTGAAAGCATTTGAGAGTTTCCTTGGCCGTGTTTTTGATTCATTGTCTTGCTAAAATCCTGGTTTTATCTTCATCCTCCTGCTAATGTAGATGTTAGCCTAAAGCAGCTAATATTCATTTAGACTGAGGAAGGGCAGAGGGTTGCTGAAGAACTACTGAGAGATTTCAGCTGCTGTCTGGGCTTTCACTGCCTTTCTACACCTCCCATTCTTCATGTGTTCAATACTTTTTCCTTGTGTCGTATTTTATTACACATAACTTTATTTGTAATCGAATTAGTTTAGTTTTCTTTACATATATGGATCTATTTGGTTGTTACCAACATCTGGTGAAAAATTCACGAAACATTCAAGTCAAACAGCACCTTTTAGAAATATGTTTTCTTCCCTTTATTTCTCTGGATTTTTCATAAACCACTGATGACATTTGTTACAAAAATAAAACTAATATGTCATTATTTAGAGCAACATAACATAATAAAAGTTGGCAAGTTTTTAGACATGTTTTATTCAAATCTAGACAGATTATCTATTTTCACCATATGACATTTGGTCAAAAATGTGAATACTTATAGTACATAATGTATTACAAAGGTGTCAAGCCCTCTGACATGTTTTATTCATTTTTAGAGACAATACTAATGGGTTACTGTAACATCTTAGAAGTATTAAGAAAACTATATTTAGTGGAATAACAATGCTTTTCAGTTGGTCCAAAAATTGTCTGAATGATAATTTTAAAGAAATGTTATCAGATCTTTAGCATAAATGTATGTTAAATGTCTTTTCCGTACTCTAACTTGCCTAATTAAGCTAGTTAAGCCTTTAAATGTCACTTTAAGCTGAATACTAGTATGTTCAAAAATATAGAGTAAAATATTATATACTGTCATCATGGCAATAATTAGAAATGAGTTATTAAAACTTTTATGTCTAGAAATGTGTTGAAAAACATCATCTATCTTTTTGGGGAAAAATATACAGGGGGGCTAATAATTTAGGAGGACTAATAATTTAATAATAAGTTTTCTTTTAGGAATATTTTCAACACAATATGCCATGGATTTACAATAATAGCTGTCAACTTTCCCCACACCTTTTGTGTGCATGTATGCCTCTCCAGCAACAAACCTGAACCTAAAAAAAAAACTTTGCTGTTTTTGCTGGAGTGTCAGTATCAAACTTGGCAAGGCATAAAAAAATCTGAAGAACCAGTTCAACAGGGTCAGAAATAACAGAAAAAATTTAAAAAATTGTAGAGATGAGAAATGTTATCTGTACATAAACATGCATTAGGTTTAACTTCATGTGCTAAAATAATTAAAGCAAAAAAGAAATATACAGTTGATGTCATAATTATTGACCCTTCTCTGAATTAATGGAGAATTATTAAACATGGAAAAAATGAAAAAAAAAAACATTTTTAAAGAGGTTAATAATATTGACCTTAAAATTTATATATAAAAAACTTCTTTTATTCATGTCAAGCAATAATCATAAAAATTTTAATAATACATATTGCTAATAATTTTGTCTTCAATAAATAAATAATATTTATTTATTTATTTATTTATTTATTTATTTATTTATTTATTTATTTATTTATT
>CAIGQZ010033112.1:31832485-31856656 GCA_903798205.1 Danio tinwini
AGTTAGTCGCACACACCAATGACCAGGAGTCAGAATGATGGCAAATTCAACAAGTTCAAAGGTAGCGTTTGCAAACTGGAAATATACGCACTACTTTTCCTCGTTGAGGTGAAAGGCAAGAATGTTTTTGTATCGTGCAACTTATGCCCAGGAAAAAAAAAAGAGGCTGCGTCTAAAACCGCATACTACCATACTATACAGTACGCTAAAATCAGTATGTGAGCCGAGTAGTATGTCTGAATTCATAGAATTTGAAAATCAGTATGCGAGAAGTACCCGGATGACTTACTGTTTCGGCAAGATTCTGAAGTGCGCATCCCATGCACACTGCACTATCCAATGATACCCCGCGAGAGAATTCATGAATAGGAGTGAAGCGACGCAACTGACGCAGGTAGGTCACGTGACCATGACAAAATGGCGAATGTAGTACGTCTGAATTCCATTCATACATTCATACTGTATAGAACATACTTTTCTAATGGCCGAGTAGTATGTTTAAATTCAAATGCAGCATCTACTGAGCAGTAGGCAGTTTCAGACACAGCCAGAGTCTCTCTGCGTCGGTGACATGATTCAAATACAAAGAGTATGTAATTATGTAAGTCTGTTACTAACTCAGTTACTAACAGTTGCTATTTGTGAGAAGTGACTAGTAACTAACTAATTGCTCTTTTAAGGGAACGTGCCCAACACTGGATGCCAAATAGAATACTCATGTAGCATCAAGTTTTTTGTTTGCTCAGGCCGGTTATACATTTGTACGTACTGTTGAAATCAGAATTATTAGCCCTCCTGTTTATGTTTTTCCCCAATTTCTGTTTAACGGAGAGAAGATTTTTTCAACACATTTCTAAACATAATAGTTTTAATAACTCATCTCTACCAGCTGATTTGATTCAGAATTCACATTTCTAAACATAATAGTTTTAATAACTCATCTCTACCTGCTGATTTGTTTCAGATGGGCACTTTTTGCCAGACGGCTCACCGGTTTGACTGTCTTTCACAGTCATTTATTTTAAAAAGGACCGCTCCATTTTATTTGCATATATTTTACTCTAACGCATTAACTCTACAGGTGCCTGATAGTTAGATGTGAAACTAACGTTATTCAGATTCACTCTAGTGAGTGCACACCTCAAATTCTCGCGCACCCCCTTAATAGGTACTGGCGCCCCCCTGGTGGGGTGCACCCCACAGTTTGAAAACCCCTGTCCTAAAGGGCCGCTGTCCTGCATATTTTAGTTCCAACCCCAATTAAACACTCTAATCAAGCTCTTTCTAGGTATACCAGAAACTTCTATTCAGGTGTGTTGAAGGAAGTTGGAGCTAAACTATGGAGGACACCGGCCCTCCAGGACCGAGTTTGGACACCCCTGCTTTAATACCTTTAATTAAAACAGTCATTATTTCGGACCTGTCTAAATTTGGCTAATATGTTAATTTTTCCTCTAATGTCCTCATTGAAAACCAATAGCTTTCATCCTTTTGTTGTGCAGTTGTTTGCTTGTTTTTCTGTTGGACTTAATGTACATTGAAGTCAGAATTATTAGCCCCCCCTGCTTATTTTTGTCCCCTATTTCTGTTTAACGGAGAGAAGATTTTTTCAACACATTTCTAAAGATGATAGTTTTAATAACTTATTTCTAATAACTGATTTATTTTATCTTTGTCATGATGACAGTAAATAATATTTGACTAGATATTTTTCAAGACACTTCTATACAGCTTAAAGTGACATTTAAAGGCTTAACTAGGTTAATTAGGTTAACTAGGCAGGTTAGGGTAATCAGGCAAGTTATTGTATAATAATGGTTTGTTCTGTAGACTATCGAAAAAATATATATCTTAAAGGGGCTAATAATACTGACCTTAAAATGGTTATTAAAACTGCTTTTATTCTAGCCGAAATAAAACAAATGAGACTTTCTCTAGAAGAAAAAATATTATCAGACATACTGTGAAAATTTCCTTGCTCTGTTAAACATCATTTGGGAAAAAAATAAAACAAAATTAAATTTTTTCATGTTGAAAACATAGAACATGAAAACATTTTTTTATGTTATTATATGAAAATACAATAATTAAACACATTATAAATATGCTCATAACTAGGCCCACACGGAATCTGCACGCGTAGAATTCTGCAGATTTTCCACAGAATTCCGCAGATTTTCCACAGAATTCCGTAGATTTCCGCAGATTTTTAGCCCATCATTAATTCTGTTTATTTAGTTGAGTAAATGTGTGTAAATCTGAATTTATTCAGTTTTTAAATTACACATATTTCACATATTAAGGTTTTAGTTATGAGACTCCCAAAATAATTCTGCAGAAATCCGCAGATTTTTACCAAAGTTCTCCGCAGAAATTGCAAAAAACATCCGCAGATTCCATCTGGCCCAACTTATAAGTCAAGATTACACCATTTGTAGCTGTATTTATGAACTGCTTACTAACGTCTATTAATGTAGAGTTAATGCTTAACAGATAATTAATTTACTATTTGCTAATGCTTAATAAATGATTCATAGTGTGTAGTTATTTTAAAGTGTTACTAATGCTCCTTGATTCAAGAATTGTTCGATATTTGGACTAGAAACGAGTTTTTAAGTATGAAAAGCATTTTTTTTTAAATGAATTGAAAGCATTTTTTTTTTTTTTGGGTGAAGTCTCCCTAGAAAGTCTAAAAAAGATAAACCATCACATGCTTCACAAGGAAACATCTGTTGTTTTCAAAGAAATCCCACTGTCATTCTGAATCTGTGTTGTGATATGACGTCTATGAAATAATAATAGCGCACAATAATATTCTCCAGCATCTGCCGTGTGAGCAATCGAACGCCTTCCGTCTCTCCATATCTGCGTCTGTGTCGCCGCTTGCTGTGCCAGATTGATTCCATC
Organism: Danio tinwini; assembly: GCA_903798205.1. Classification (NCBI taxonomy): domain Eukaryota; kingdom Metazoa; phylum Chordata; class Actinopteri; order Cypriniformes; family Danionidae; genus Danio; species Danio tinwini. The sequence goes on from CAIGQZ010033112.1 coordinate 31,835,393, forward strand.
ACACACTGATTACAATTGATCTGCTAGTTGTTTTTTACAGGCAGACTTGGCATCAGACCGTCTCAGAGAGTGACGCGGACAATATTGCCTCACAAATGGCCGTGGTTTGTGACACAGATCGATGTAAATATTGTAGCGCTGTCTGCTAGGAGGAAAACTTGGAGTGTCCCTGCTTTTGATGGAAATATTTATTGGGTGTTAGCGGTTCACTGCTCAAGTTTTTGTTTTTTTTTATAGCTTTGCACAGCGTGTCACTGAGCTAAAGCCAAAACCAAGCTGATACTGCTCGTATTTGGCTCAAAGTAAAAGATATGATAAGAACCCTTGAGAGAGAGGCTGTGCGTGCTATTGAATGCTGCCAAACATGAACACACACTGACAGCGCTTGCGCATGTTTTGCGTCTGTCCTTCAAAACCAACTGCATGATGGCTTTCTGTTTTTCTTTATGGCACGGATTCAAAACAGGACAACAGATTGTTTTGAAATGCATTAAAAGCTTGTCTGGATGCATCGGGTTTTGCGTAAAAGAAAATGTTGTCTAAATGTTGTCTAAAACACATTATCGTGTTTTGCTTTGTGACATTTGTTTTTGTTTTAGTTAAGTGTGTTTAATGCCTAAAGCTTCTTTAATGAAATGCATCTGGAATTTAATTTTGTTTTGTTTGTAGCTTGCTTCATTCTCAGTGTTGATTTTCATTATGATTATTATTTATCATTATTTCAAAAATCAACACCTACAGTAATTCTACACTCACCGGCCACTTTATTAGGTATGCCTTACTAGTACCAGGTTAGACCCCGTTTGGCCTTCAGAGCTGCCTTAATACTTCTTGGCATAGATTCAACAAGGTACTGGAAATATTCCTCATATTTTGTTCCATATTGACATGATAGCATCACGCAGTTGCTGCAGATTTGTCGGCTGCGCATCCATGATGTGAATCTCCCGTTCCACCACATCTCAAATGTGCTCTATTGGATTGAGATCTGGTGACTGTGGAGGCCATTTGAGTACAGTGAACTCATTGTCATGTAAAAAAAAAAAAAACAGTATGAGATAATTCGCGCTTTGACATGGATCGTTATCCTGCTGGAAGTAGCCATCAGAAGAGGGGGGTACACTGTGGTCATAAAGGGATGAACATGGTCAGCAACAATACTCAGGTAGGCTGTGGCGTTGACACAATGCTCAATTAGTACTAATGGGTCCAAAGTGTGCCAAGAAAATATCCCCCACACCATTACACCACCATCACCAGCCTGAACCGTTGATACAAGGCAGAATGGATCCATGCTTTCATGTTGTTGATGCCACATTTTGACCCATTCGAACGTCGCAGCAGAAATGGAGACTCATCAGACCAGGCAACATTTTTCCAATCTTCTATTGTCCAATTTTGGTGAGCCTGTGCGAATTGTAGCCTCGGTTTCCTGTTTTTAGCTCACAGCAGTGGCACCCGGTGTGGTCTTCTGCTGCTGTATCCCATCTGCCTCAAGGTTGGACATGTTGTGCATTCAGAGATGCTCTTCTGCATACCTCAGTTGTAATGAGTGGTTATTTGAGTTACTGTTGCCTTTCTATCAGCTGGAACCAGTCTGGCCATTCTCCTCTAGCATCAACAAGACATTTGTGTCCACAGAACTGCCGCTTACTGAATGTTTTCTCTTTTTCGGACCATTCTCTTTAAACTCTAGAGATGGTTGTGCGTTAAAATCCCAGTAGATAAACTTCAGAAATATTCAGACCAGCTCGTCTGGCACCAACAACCATGCCACGTACAAAGTCACCTAAATCACCTTTCTTCCCCATTCTGATGCTTGGTTTGAACTGCAGCAGATCGCCTTTACCATGTCTACATGCTTAAATGCATTAAGTTACTGCCATGTGATTGGTTGATTAGAAAATCAACAGTTGGAAAGGTGTACCTAATAAAGTGGCTGGTGCGTGTACTTCACTGCCTCTCTACTTGATGTAATATAGTGGATAAATTCCACCTCTGCAGAAAATCAACACCTACTTCAAATTCACTACCTGTTCAGGCCTGTTAATATGCAAAACTCTTCTGACTTCTGAGTCTACAGTCTGCTACGCCCATTCAAATTAAGCGTTCTAATGAGGGGTCAAAAACAGCACTAAATATAGTCAAATAACATCTGAATTTTGATGTTTTTTTCATGTCGAAATCTTGTTAACGTTATTAGATCACAGAGAACAGAATAAAATAAATGATATTTCATGACCTCTTTAATGCTCCGAAATGGGATTTAATACAGGACGACAGATTGTTTTGAAATGCATTAAAAGCTTATCTGGATGCTTCGGGTGTTGTGTAAAAGAAAACGTTGGCTAATTTTGGGTCCATTATTGTGTTTTGCTTTGACATTTGTTTTTGTTTTAGTTAGGTGTGTTTAATCCCTAAAGCTTCTTTAATGTAATGTATCTGGAATTTTATTTTGTTTTTGTTGCTTCATTCTCAGTGATAAATTTCTTTTTCATTATTTTTTATTTATTATTATTTCATCATTTGATTTTTACCAATCAGACATTTGTGGGAATATATAAAAAATATCTTTTTTTGGCATTAATTATTACCCAGACATGTGATTTACAGGTCATTTCCACTTCTTTATAACCTTCAGCACATGTGTGGTCAAATCCACTTACACCAACTGTTACCACTGCATAAAATATGAAGTTGTAAGTGGTCAAAACCCAGTGGGAAACTGTATTCATATTTAAAATATGTTTAACATTTTATCTTGAATTCCAGTATAGTGCGCTGATAAAAAATATTCAGCAACTCAAACTGAAGGCCTGGTTTTCGAGTGCATAAGTGTATGCATGCACAGAATATACAGTAAAAAAAAACTAGTTTTTGTTCATGCTGAAAACTTCATGGCAGATGCTTTTCTTACTTTTCTGTCTTGTTTCAAGTCCAAATACATAAAAATTCTTCAGTTAAGTAGCATTTTTTAGACAAGTAATAAAATATTGTCTTGTTTTAAGAAATGCATTAAAATTAAGTTATTTTTCCCCTCTAAACAATCTAAATAATCTGTCAATTGGAGAAGTAAAATAATCTGACTTCAGAACAAAAGCAAGATTATTTTGCTTACCTCGTTTGCTTGTTTTAAGAAAAAGCTGACTTAGGCTAGGTCTTGATGCCCAATTCCGATTTGTTGCCTATATCTGATTTATTTGCTGTCTGTTTACACATTCTTTTAGCTGTGACCCATATCTGATTTATGCGTTTACACTTGCCATACAATTTACGACGTCACGCATGTGTAAAGGTGGGTTTTTGCACCTGCGCCACACTAGCCATGATGAAAAAAAATTGTCTTGCTTTTAGCTCTGTGAAATATGCAAAGTTCGCCCAACTTTAAAATGATTTTGTGGCAGAGGAGGAGGGAAAGGGCCGTCATCGCATCTTGCACCTATGGTTTATATGGTGTCCTCCACCATTCAGAGACATTTGTGGGTACGAGAGAGATCTCAGGTCTGGTGGGAGCAAATTGTGGCTGGCTTTAATGAGGAGCAGTGGGTCTAAATTTTAGGATTGGCACACACACAATCTCCCTTCTACGTCATTAAACCGCAGAGAAGTACCACATTGTTGCAAGTTTAATGACATACAAAACAGAATACCTCAATAAATCCAATCTGCCTGTTTACATGATAGTTGCATTGTCACATATCTGTTTTATTTCCACATATGAAGGAGGCCTGAAACCGATCTCTGAATATCCGAATGCATTCGTTTTTTTTTTTGTTTACACGGTCACAGAACAGATCGGATCTGTGTGACATTGGAATTGGGTCACATTTAAATGGCAGTGTAAACAGGGCCTTAGTTCTGATATTTCTTTTAAAAACTAGACCTTTTTTTACTTGTCTAGGAAATGCTACTTGATTTAAGAATTGTAAGATATTTGGACTAGAAACAGGACAAAACCTCTAGGTAAGAAACACATTTATTTTGCAGTGTGGTGCTTTATGAATGCTGCATTTCTGACTTGTTTTGTGTGTGTTGAACATTGAACATTGGCTGATTTTGAGTCTTAATTTAGCCATAACTCCTTTTGTGTTTCAGCTAGCAGAATGATTTTTGGTGGCAAATCTTATTTTGATACATATTTTGAGAAAATGCTTTTTTTTTAACTCAACGATACACTCTGGGCAAATTTACAACCCTTTTGTTATGTTTGGGATGAAAACAGCCACTAAATTAAACTGCTGTAAAAATTCATCGCATTATTATTATTAATTTATATATTTTTTGCATAAATCTGTTAATCAACCTCAGTCCTGATCAAAACTACTAAATTGCTAAGAATATTACAGGATTTTAACTTTTTAATTGTCAAATTCATAAATAATGTCATTGATATGGTGATAAAAACCCACAAAAATTACTTATTTTCAATCTAAAAAGTAGTTGTGGACTGGATTTTTTTAAATGTTTAATCACAGTCTTGCACATGTGAACAATTAGTAACACTTTTGATGCATTGTTAGTTTTTGTGCAGCATAAGAAAAAAAATGTTTTCCCTATTTTACTGTTTGTAGCTGTTTTTGCCCCATTGACTTCCATTATAACCACATTTTTGACTGCAAAGCCATAACACTATATAATCATGCCTGTTTGATTGTTGGTGGTCAGATTCGTAAATTTTACTGTTGATCATTAGTTGGCACCATTAACCCTTTAGATAGGCCTGTGCAAAAAAAAGCTTATTTTCTGGATTCTATATGGAGTATAACAGCAAATTAAAGTGTGTGTGCGTGCGTGTGTGTGTGTGCGCGCGTGCGTGCGTGCGTACGTGCTTTGCACACTTACCTTGATGAGTCTGAGAAAATCTAAATATGCATCTCAGCTCTCAGAACTACATAGAGTAAACAAAAACAAAGACTTCTACAGCTGTTAAATTTTATACAGCCCATATATCAACCCATAATGACGTTTTTATCCCTAACATAAGAAAAGGGTAGTACATTTGAGCAGTGCACAAGGGATATACTAGCTGCAGGTTAACTACTGTATGTTTATATATAATAACTTTAACTGTTAAAAGCTATTAGTTACTAGGTAATTAGTAACTAATAACCCTAACGCTTGTGAATTTGATCATATTGCAATACTGTGCACCTTTTATAAAGCTGCTTTGAAACAATAATTATTGTGAAGAGCGCTATACAAATAAACTTGATTTGAATTGTTGTTTTTCAGGTGTAGAGGTGGGGAAGGAGATGTGTTCAGATGCGGTTTACCCTTCGCCTGTGCCCTGTGTGGTTCCCTGTCCTAAAGACTGTGCTCTGAGCCTCTGGACTGAATGGTCCACCTGTTCTCAGACCTGCTCAAGCAAAAACGCTGAAGGCAAGCAGATGAGGACCAGAGCCATACTGGCCTACAATGCAGGAGAAGGTACACTTGACATTACACATGATCTCACACAAAACTCTAGGGAAATGGTACGCTTGCAAGTAATGGGGCTTTATAAAATATGACTTATTATTTTTTGTGAAATATTATTAGTATATACAATTGAAGTCCAAGTTATTAGCCCTCTTGTGATTTTATTTTTTCTTTTTCAAATATTTCCCAAATGATTTTTTAACAGAGCAAGAAATTTTTCACAGTATTTCCTACAATGATTTTCTTCTGGAGAAAGTATTTTTTGTTTTATTTCTGCTAGAATGAAAGCAGCTTTTAATTTTTAAAAACCATTTCAAGGTCAATATTATTAACCCCCTTAAGCAATACATGTTTTCGAAGGTCTACAGAACAAACCATCATTGTACAATGATTTGCCTAATTACCCTATCTTGCCTAAATAGCCTAATCAACTTAGTTAAGCCTTTAAATTGCAGTTTAAGCTAAATACTATGTCTAGTTAAATGTTATGTGCTGTCATCATGGTAAAGATAAAATAAATCAGTTATTATGAATGAATTATCAAAACTATTATGTTTAGAAATGTGTTTTGCAAAATCCTATTTCCATAAACCGAAACAAAGGAAATATTAACTCTACATATATAATTAAATGAGAATGAATGGGGTCATGAACTGAGAAACTAAACTGTCCTTGATCTTTTGACATATGAGGTCACAGTACTATAATAACATCCTGCAAGTATTTATTTATTGTTACTCTAAAAACTGCTTTTATTGAAGGCAGTTTAACAAAATGACAGTAAATGAAATGTTCTATTTATTATAGTGGATAAACCCTGCCTTTACAGAAAATCAACACCTTTTTATACTTCATTACCTCTTCAGCCTTAATATGCAAAACCTAACTGGTGTTTACTTCTGAGTCTACAGTCTGCTACGCCCATTCAAATTAGGTGTTCCAATGAGGGGTCAAAAACGGCACTAAATATAGTCAAATAACATCTACATTTTGATGTAGAAATCTTGATAACAATATTAGTAGATCTCAGAGAACAGTATAGAAAAAACACCAAAAAAAAATTTTGATAGTTGATAGTTCATGACCCTTTAATGTTCCAATATGGGGTTTTACAGCAAAACCATAATTGAAGCATTTTTGGTTATCAAAAGAACCTTTCATTGGAAATTCTTACTTTTTTTCACAGAATAATGAACAATATAAAATGATTTTAAAAAGTTATCTACGAATAAATATCCATTACTTGGTTTTTAACAGTTTATACTTCATTCATTCTTTCATTTTTCTTATCGGCTTAGTCTCTTTATTAATCTGGGGTCGCCACAGCGAAATGAACCGCCAACTTATCCAGCACGATTTTATGCAGTGGATGCCCTTCCAGCCGCAACCCATCTCTGGGAAACATCCACACACACATACACAACAGACAATTTAGCCTACCCAATTCACCTAAACCACATGTCTTTGGACTCTGGGGGAAACCGGAGCACCCGGAGGAAACCCACGCGAATGCAGGGAGAACATGCAAACTCCACACAAAAACACTAACTGACTCAGCCCAGCCGAGGTTCGAACCTGCGACCCAGCGACATTGTTGCTGTGAGGCGACAGCACTACCTACTGCGGGACTGCGTCGCCACAGTTTATACTTTAAAAAAGTAAATGATAAAAAAATGACAATGTTTTAAACAAAAAAGCCACAGATGTGTTTTTATTATGTATTATATAAAGTGCTAAAGCCAAAACAACCACATTTATTAACACTTGTGTACTGTTCACGTTTACTACCCTTTTTTATGTTCGGGATAAAAACATCCACTTAGTTAAACCGCTCTAAAAATGCATCAGATAATTATTATTGTTTTATTTCTTTGCATAAATCTACCTTAGTTCTGATCTAAAATACTAAATTGTTTAGAAAACGACGGGATCTTAACCCTTTAATTGCCAAATTCACAAGTGATGTCACTGGTTTGGTGAAAAAAAAAACATCAAATGACATATTTTGAATATAAAAAGCATTTGTGGACTGGATTTTTTTCTACCTTTTATCACAGTATTGAACAATTAGTAGCAACATTGGCTTTTTAGGGACATTGACATCTCCCTAATTTACTGTTGGTGGTTGTTTTTGCCCTATTGACCTCCATTATAACCACATTTGATGTTGCATAAATACACAGTCTTTGTTTTTATTTACCTCATGTAGTTCTGAGAGCTGAGATGCATATTTTGCTTTTCTCAGACACATCAAGGTAAGTGCGTCACTCTCACACAATCTGACACACATGCACACACTTTACTTTGCTGTTATACTCCATATAAAATCCAGAACTACTTTATTTTTTGCACAGGCCTATCTAAAAGGTGCCAACTGATGATTAACTGTAAAAATTGGGAAAACCACCAACAATCAAACATGCATGATTATATGGTGTCAAGGTTTTGTAATAAAAAATAGGGCAAAAACAGCCACAAACAGTAAATTAAAGAGAAAAACTGAAAATCAATCAAAAACAATGCATCAAAGGCAATGTTGTTTCACTTGTCCAAGACTCATAAAAGGTAAAAAAAATCATCCAGTCTACAATTACTTTTTATATTAAAAACACGTCATTTTCATTCATTCATTCATTTTCTTTCCGGCTTAGTCCCTTTATTAATCTACGGTCGCCACAGTGGAATGAACTGCCAACTTATCCAGCAAATAGCCGCAACCCATCATTGCAAAACATTCACACACACTCATCCACACACACACACACACACACACACACATACTACGGACAATTTAGCTTACCCAATTCATCTATACAGCATGTCTTTGGACTTGTGGGGGAAACCGGAGCACCTGGAGGAAACCAAAGCGAACACGGGAACAACATGCAAACTCCACATCGAAACGCCAACTGACCCAGCCGAGGCTCGGACCAGCAACCTTCTTGCTGTGAGGCAACAGTACTACCTACTATGCCACCGCGTCGCCCAATACGTCATTTTGTGTGTCGTTTTTTTCACCAAATCAGTGACATCATTTATGAATTTGCCAATTACAGTTAAAATCCTGTCATTTTCTAAACAATTTAGCAGTTTTGATCAGGACTGAGGCTGATTGACAGATTTATGCAAAAAATTAGAAAAAAATATTTATCCGATGCATTTTTACAGCAGTTTAATAATTCAGTGGATGTTTTCATCTCGAACATAACAAAAGGGTGGTGAATTTGCCCAGAGTGTATTGAGTTTTTTAAAAAATTCAAAGAATTTTCTCAAAATATGTGTCAAAATAAGATCTGGCACCAAAAATCATTCTGCAAGCTGAAACACAGAAAAAATTATGGCCAAATTAAGACTCTAAATCACCCCAGAGTGAATGAAAACATCCCCAACAGAACATAAGAGTTTATCAGAGATTTTTGTTAGAACTGTCATTAAGAAAATGATGCTTTTCAAAAGAGGAAGTGTTACTTTATAGTTACCACACATTACTACATAATACAAAAAATGTCTCTGAATGAATCCCTAGCATAATTGTCCTACGATGGTTTATATCTTATTTAATGACCTTCACACATTCTAGCATATTTTTATTACCACTCTAACAAGCTGACACACTCATCTTTAGGTTTTTCATGGTCTGTTGTGCAGAAGACTATCCTGACAGCAAAGTGTCAAAAAAGACCACAAGGTTCCACAAGGGTGGACTGTGTGTGTGTGTGTGTGATAGTGATAGATGAAAACACAGCTAGTCAGTCTTCAAAACCCTTCAACCTGCAATATCTGTTCCAGCAAGGTTTAAGTGTCAGTTTACATGAGTGGGCTACTGAGTCAAACGCAGTTCACAACCCATTTTACTTCTCTAATCTGATGTACTGCAGACGAAACTCAACAAAATCCGTCAGGGATTAAACGGATTGCAGGAAGTGGGTGTTACATGTCAGAATTGCAGAGGGTCTGAATAAAGATCTGTCATCATTTAATGTTTTCAGTTTGGAAAAAAGACATCTGTTTTCTTTTTGTGGACCCTGCAAAGCCTGGCATACTGTGTGAAGTAATATAGTGAGAAAGAAAATGTTTTTAAAGAGTTTCTGAAGGCATTTCGTTATTTTTTTTTTGCTTGTTTTTTTAAGGTGTGTTCCACTGCGATTATCATATTTTAAACTTGAGTTGATGTGTAATGTAGCTGTGTGAACAAAAACAACATCTCTGAATTAGAGCTGCACGATTAATCGTAAAAGGATCGCAATCTCAATTCGACCCCCTAGACGATCTTAATCCAGCATTTATACAATTCTGTCAATCATATTTTCAAGTTTAGGAGAGAAACATAAAGGCGGCCGCACAAGTCTTCACGTTGTTTTACATACATTGCTCAGCAATGTGTACACCTCCAAGTAGTGTTGAAAGAGTCACATACTGTATTTATAACACACATACACACATACTAAGTGTTCAGCCGGCAGCTAGCTCTCTGCAACTCTCACATGATCGCCCACTGAAGCTAAGCAGGGCTGCGCCCGGTCAGTATCTGGATGGGAGACCACATGGGAAAGCTAGGTTGCTGCCGGAAGTGGTGTTAGTGAGGCCAGCAGGGGGCGCCCAATCTGCGGTCTGTGTGGGCCCTAATGCTCCAGTATAGTGACGGGGACTCTATACTGCTCAGTGAGCACCGCCTTTCGGATGAGACGTTAAACCGCGGTCCTGACTCTCTGTGGTCATTAAAAATTCCAGAATATCCTTCGAAAAAGAGTAGGGATTTAACCCCGGCATCCTGACCAAATCTGCCTTCTGGCCTCTGTCCATCATGGCCTCCTAACCCTCTCCATATCATAATTGGCTTTATCACTCTGTCTCCTCTCCACCAATCAGCTGTAGTGTGGTGTGCGGTCTGGTGCAAAATGGCTGTCGTCGCGTCATCCAGGTGGATGCTGCACACTGGTGGTGGATGAGGAGATCCCCCCCTCATTGTCTAAAGTGCTTTGAGTACCCAGAAAAGTGCTATATAAATGTAGGGAAGTATTATTATTATTATTATTATTATTATTATTATTATTATTATTATTATTATTATTTATAAGGTATAATTCACCCCAAAAATGTCATTTCTGTCTGCATGTAATGATGTATTCACAGCCGCGAAAACACATGTGACGTGAGCTGTTACCACAGAGAGGGTGGGTGCGTGCCTGTTAATGATGCCTACCTTAGTGAACAGAACTTGCATACAGTAGGCTGTGAATAACAGCTAATAAAGTTGTAAATAACATTCAGTTTGTGACAGAGCGATCGTTTGGGAGCTGCGCGCGAAGTATGATACACACACGCACAGTGAAAATGAAACCGAAAGCGTGCACATCATTCAAATGATCATATCGCATTTTAGAGTTATGATTACGACAAGCATATAATATGTTTTTCTTTCATAGCGAACACAGAGTGTTGTGCATGAGAGTAAATGTTTAACAGTGTCAGAATAGCTACTCTAGCCTATATAATGTTGAGTATAATGCAAGAGGGAATCTGATAATGACAAATGTCTGATTTTACCAGTAGAAAAAAAACTGTCTTACAATGTTGTCAATGACAGATTGCAAGCATATGTCTCAAACTTATAATTCAACATCAGAATTATGAATAGTTGTATTCTGAAATAACAATAATAATAGGCTACTCATATTAACCTTTATTTTACATCTACAGAATCGTGAGAAAATCGTGATCTTTATTTTAAGCAACAAAAATCACGATTCTCATTTTAGCCAGAATCGAGCAGCTCTACTCTGAATGTAATACGCTCAAAGTTCAATGCAAAAGGAGACATTGGCTTTTACAGAGTGAGCTTAGCAAAGCCTACAGCCAACAAAGTTTGGGGACTACAAAAAAAATACATCCGGGCTAGTGAGATCACAAACGCTTCAGGTTACGTGCATTTACTATGCGCATACACCCCGCACAGTGCTGGATTGGCTAAAATCTACTCAAAGAAGGAGCAGCTCCAACCATAATAGCAGAAGCTGTGGATTGTGGGTTACAACCTGCAAGTATTTTTATTTGTTAAAATTAATCTATTACATGCACAGCTTCTAGCATTAACGGTATGTTGTAGCGAGGAAATAAACAATGATGTAAACAACAGAAAAATGCTGTTTGGCACCGTTAACAATTTAGCTACAAATTCATATTTATCCATTAAACCCAGGTAAACACACACAATCTTCAGCAGCGATGCAGTGTCTCTCTATGCGATTTAATTTTAGAGAGCAGGCGTAAGGTTCAGCTGTGTCTTCTTTGTCATTTTCTGTCCAATTCAGGTTCAAGCTGATTCCGTTAACAGCTACTCTGACTGACAGAATTTACACAACGATTAAGCGCATGCTAATAGATGCGTGACGCTTCCTGGTGATGATCCGCGAATCGCAGCACATTATGTTAGCTGACCAATCAGAGCCTCTTGAGGGTGGGCTTTTGGAGGAACAAGGAAATATGACGTCGTCGTTTTTATGTTAGCTGAGTAGCTGTATATAATCAAAGTAAGATATATGAACAAATAACATGATTATTATTATTATAATATAAAGATGATTATAATTATTACAAGACTGGGGAAGGTTACAGAAAAATTTCTGCTGCTCTGAAAGTTCAAATGAGCACAGTGACCTTTATCATCCGTAAGTGGAAGATGTTTGGAACCACCAGGACTCTTCCTAGAACTGGCCGGCCATCTAAGCTGAGTGATCGGGGTAGAAGGGCCTTAGTCAGGGAAATGATCACTAACCCGATGGTCACTCTGTCTGAGCTCCAGTGTTCTGTGGAGAGAAGGGCAACCATCTGTGCAGCAATCCACCAATCAGGCCTTTATGGTAAAGTGGCCAGACGGAAGCCACTCCCCGCCTGGAACTTGTCAAAAGGCATCTGAAGGACCCTCAGACTATAAGAAACAATATTTTCTGGTCTGATGAGAAAATTGAACACTTTGGAGTGAATGCCAGGCGTTACATTTGGAGAAAACCAGGCACTGCTCATAACCAGGCTAATACCATTCCTAAAGTAAAGAATGGTGGTGGCAGCATCATGCTGTGGGGATGTTTATCAGCAGCAGGAACTGGAAGACTAGTCAGGATAGAGGGAAAGATGAATGCAGCAATGTACAGAGACATCCTGCATGAAAACCTTTTTTCAGAGTGCTCTTGACTTCAGACTTGGGCAGCAGTTTATCTTCCAGCAGGACAATGACCCAAAGCACACCACCAAAATATCAATGGAATGGCTTCACAACATCTCAGTAAATGTCCTTGAGTGGCCCAGCCAGAGGCCAGACCTAAATCCTACGTTTTTTGTTGTGTTTTTTGGCGACCCCTCTCCCCCTCTTTGTCCTGTGACCCCCACTTTGGGAACCACTGCACTTTGATCTTTTTTTAAACAACTTCCAACCTTAAGTTCTTAAGACTTTTATGAAAATTTTTTATAGTTTAAGGTGAACTATTGTCTGGGTTGGTGTTGTATATTATGATACAGAAATCTTGTAATAAATTGTCAGTACATTTGTTATTTTACAGACTTTTTCCTCTGTATATTATTTCTTATACATTTATATTATTTCAAACTACTAAAATGTCAATAAAAGTCACTTTGTTAAACTGTAGAATTAAATTTTTTAACATCAAAAGTCAATAGAGTTCGTTTTGAAGTGATACTGACAGTAAAAAAATATTCTTGTGTTTACATCATAATCATATTAAAGGTTGATCAGCAAAAAAGGTCTATATTCAGTTATTGCTCTGCTTTCTCCACAGTGACATCAATGGTAGTGGCGTGGATTACAGTTATGGAGGGTAACGCATCTAAACATCTATTTTAGAGCTTATAGAGCAATTTCCTTTAGAAGTCCTCTTAGACTTGTTTAGTTTTGTCATGTCTTACTGTTGATTGTTTACCATTTCTCAAATATATCTAAATGTAAAAGTGGCCTTATTGTGCTATTGTAAAGGTTCCTAATTTCGTTTTGGAGGTTTCCAGTAGGTTCATAACCATTAAAAACTTTTTTCACATAATATTCTTTGCAGCATCACCTCTTTTCTGAAACATTTGGTTCAAGGGTCTGCTTTCTCTAAAACTCAAACTTTCTTAAAGTCTAATTTGCTCTAATTGGTCAGATGATCCAGTCTCCTATGATTGGTTGGAAGCCATTGGGTTTTTTAACATATAGACTGGACTGAGTTGATTGTTTTACATCACTCAAATGCATCTAAATGTAAAAGTGTCCCTATTGTGCTGTTTAAAAGCTTCCCAATTTAGTTTTGGAGGTTTCCAGTATGTTCACAACCATTAAAACAATGCAGCATCATTTCTATTCTGAAACATTTGGTTCCAGGATCTGCTTTCTCTAAACCCCAGACTTTCTTAAAGTCTATTGTTGCTCTGATTGGTCAGATATTCCAGTCTCTTATGATTGGTTGGAAGCCAAATCTATTAGCACATCTGCATTTCGGCACTTCCTCAACAATTATATAAAGCAGTGAAGCAAACAGTAATGATGGTTTTATAATTGGGTTTTATAAATTAGAAATTTGAGTCAGAGTTTTCATTTAGAAGTGGATTTTGCATTCAAAACCCAGAAACCCAGTCTGTTCAGCATGTTAGAAACATCAGCCACAACTACAGAGTTTAAGAGTGAATATAGATGTTGTTTTGGCAGCCTGACGACTCCTTTTGGGCCTTTAAAGCCACGTCTTTGTTTTAGGAGATAAAATTATTAGCATACTTTTTAACATTACACACTGAACCAGCATAGTGGGACACTTTAAACATTTAGTTTGCCTTAGTCAGTAGAGTACAGTAGTTCCTGATACACCTTATTGATGGTTAATTTAGCATGGATGTCGTTAATGTGCATAATTTAGATTTTCATGCAAAAGTTTTATAGCACATGGGAGAAACTCAAAGTCAAAGTTTTTTGAATGGGTTTTTTCAAACATATTAAAAACTATGCTTGGAGAAACAGAACAGGGCATTAGTTTATTCATTTTGTTAAGAGCAGTGTTGAAAAATCATCTGAGAAATCCATTGTGTGTTGATTCTACAATTATTTTTTTTGTTTTTGTTCACTATTCTCTCTCGATTTTTGATTCTACAAACAGCCTATTGTACAGCCATACTCTGCTTGCATTCACTTACTTACAGTGGGGGAAATAGGCATTGAACACGACATGTTTTTTCCTGGGAATTATATTTGTAAAGGAGCTGTTGACATGGAATTGAACCAGGGGTCCGTTCTTCATACCTTACTTAAATGATCTAAGATGATTTGGCAGATTCGGGATCTTTTAATCTTGTTAACTGATCTCTGGCTAATTTGGTTCTTCAAACAAGTTCACGAATCAGATTAAAATCGGAGATTGCTGCATGTGTTGTGAAGGACTGATCTATCGATCCTCAAAATCATGATTAGCAGTGTAATGACATCATTTGATTAATATTCAATTATCCATGTGAGCAAAATTACATAAAAATTTGTAATAAATAATTTGTTAAATACGATACATAATAATAAACAGCCATCAACACCTCCAGCCATCTCCCTCTCCCCCCCTGCACTTCAGATCAGTGAGGAAAATGTGCGTCAGATCTTCAGTAAACAGAAGAGAGGAAAAGCACCAGGTCCAGACGGTGTTTCACCAGCCTGTCTGAGAACCTGCGCTGACCAGCTGGCTCCCATTTTCACACAGATCTTCAACAGATCACTGGAACAGCGCAAAGTTCCATTCTTCTTCAAATGCTCCACCATCATCCCAATACCAAAGAAACCAAAGATCCCAGGACTCAATGACTAAAGACCTGTTGCCTTAACATCTGTGGCCATTAAGTCATTCGAAAGACTGGTGCTAGCTTATCTGAAGGACATCACTGGACCTTTGCTGGACCCCCTGCAGTTTGCCTATAGAGCAAACAAGTCTGTGGATGATGCAGTCATCATGGCACTGCATTATACCCTACAACATCTGGACAAACCAGGGAACTACGCAAGGATTCTGTTTGTGGACTTCAGTTCTGGCTTTAACACCATCGTCCCATCATTGCTCGAGAACAAACTGACCCAGCTGTCTGTCCCTAGCTCTATCTGTCAATGGATCACCAGCTTTCTGACAGATAGACAACAGCTAGTCAGAATGGGCAAAATTACATCCGACAACCGCACCATCAGCACTGGTGCCCCCCAGGGATGTGTTCTCTCCCCACTGCTCTTCTCCCTGTACACAAACGACTGTACTGCAAAAGACCCCTCTATTAAGCTCTTGAAGTTTGCGGATGACACTACTGTTATCGGCCTCATCCGGAACGGTGACGAGTCTGCATACAGAGAGGAGGCTTTATGGTGCAGGTACAACAACCTGGAGCTGAACACGCTCAAAACAGTGGAGATGATAGTGGACTTCAGGAGAAACCCCCCTGCACGCCCCCCACTTAGCATCATGAACAGCACTGTGGTTGCAGTAGAGTCATTCAGGTTCCTGGGCACCACCATCTCTCAGGATCTGAAGTGGGACATTCACATTGACTCCATTGTAAAGAAAGCCCAGCAGAGACTGTACTTCCTTCGTCAGCTGAGGAAGTTCAACCTGCCACAGGAGCTGCTCGTACAGTTTTACTCAGCTGTCATCCAATACATCCTCTGCACTTCAATCACCGTCTGGTTCAGCTCAGCTGCCAAAACTGACCTCCGTAGACTACAGCGAATAGTCCAGACTGCTGAACGAATCACTGGCACTACCCTTCCTACACTTCAAGAACTGTACTCTTCCAGAGTGAGTAAAAGGGCTCGCAAAATCACTCTAGACATAGAGCAAAGTCAGTGCAGACCTCTCATGATTTAATGTGTCTTTAATCTTTAGCAGCACGTGTAGAAGAAGTTTGTTATTTCAAATAATGACCCGTGGCTCGCGCAAGCAAAAAAAACGCTCGCGCTTCAGACTGGCTCGTAAAAAACTACGGGGCACAGGGTCAAATCTGCTCTTTTTTTTTGGCTTTATGGCTGTTCATCAAGACGATGACAATGTTCATTTGAGCACAGATCGAACAGGGCTTGTTATTATATAATATATGTATATATAGTCTCTCGGCTGTGTATGAAAACATGGCGGCTCATTTGTTTTCATTCTGGCTTGTTGCGTGAGCTCGTGACGTATCTCTGTAAACCAATAGCGTTCAACTGCGTGTCTAGCTCCGCCTTTGGGACCCTTTTGGTACCCTTTCTTGTGTTTGCTACCCTTTCGAAAGGGTGCCGAAAAAGTGGTATGGTACGGTTCGGTTCGGTACGCCTTTTGACAGTGGAAACGGCCATAAAAGCGTACCGACCCGTACTGTACCAGTCCGTGGAAACGAGCCATAATATTCATTTACAATGAGGAAGGGCAGAGGGTTGCTGAAGAACTATTGAGAGATTTCCAATCCAGGCTCATTCTGAAAACGTAGTCCTGTGGATGTTTCTGGAGACCGCAAAATATGTCCCGGGAGGTACCTATTTTTGCAGTATTTGTTTTCTCGAATCCGCGAAAGGCTGATGTGTGCGCTTTTTTATATCTTAAATTTATTTTGCGAGTGCCATTCATGCCCGCTGTTCTTGCGTAAACCCACCAGAGGCCGCTGTCGACTGACTGTCTGTCTGACTGAATGACTGAATGGTTGACTGACTGGCCAGCCAACTAATCAACTGACCCACCATCCTTCTTCCTTAAACCCAACCAATTTTATCAATTGACCTGCCCACCCACTTACTTCCCTAAACCCAACCAACAGTTTACAAAAGCTTTCCAGAAAAAGAAAAACCCTCGCCTGATTTTTACCACGTTTTCAGATTTTACCGCATTCTCATTCTGTTATTTACTTGTTCATTTTATTTTTTGAATTCTATTTTTGTCTTACCTAATTTCTGGAACCGCTCTTGCCCGGACTCAAACCCCGTCGTCGTCATCATGGTCAACTCCCCTCTGTGTCTCAAGTCTGCCGACGTAACATGATGAGCTAACTGGACAAACACCTCCACACGGAGGTGATCGGTCAGCTGGTAAGCGCGAAAAGGAACGGCGCCATACCGCCTGTAGCGTTCGTTTAAAAAAAAAAAAGTCATGAGTACCTCTGGCTACATAATTTGTGGTCTCCAGAAACATCCACGGGGCTACGTTTTCAGAATGAGCCTGTGTTGGAGATTTCAGCTGCTGTCTGGGCTTTCACTGCTTTTCTACACCTTCCTTCATGTGTTCAATCTACACATAACTTAATTTGTAAACGAATTAGTTTAGTTTGCTTTGCATATATGGATTTCTTTGCTTGTTACCAACATCTGGGCAACATTTCAAGTCAATGGCAACTTTAGAAATAGAGTCTGAATAGAGACTCTCTCTGACTGTTCAATACTTATTTCCCCCTTTGTACAAATACCACTTAAACTCTGAACTGCCGAACTAAACTCAAAAAGAATTTTGTTTTGGTCGCATTTGAAGTATGCCTTTTAAGTTGTGTAAATTGACATCCCAAATACTTAAAATATTGACTCCCTTACCTCTGATTGAGTGCTAATAACTTTTGTTTTATCTCAAGGTCTTACAAGGGTTCCCAAGTTTCCTGAACTCTATGGTATATTTTCTTTCTTTTATTTCTGTCGTGTATAGATTTAGGTGTGTTTTTTGAGATCAGTAGATTGTGTTTGAGCGCGTGTGCTAGAAAGCGGGCTCTTATATTCTTAGTCTTGTTTTCTCAAGTTTAATTTTGCATCCGCAAAGAATACAAATGAAGAAAGCGAGCTCTATCTTTTGAATGGCTGTGTTTTTTCACTGAAGCGGCTGGTGTCTGTTAGAGGCCAGATAGATTTTTATGACTATTTGCTAGTTTTCCGTAGAGGACATCTGCTTGACGTCTGACGTAAAATGGCAAATGCAGCCATTCCTGCAGCGAGACCTTATACATAATGCATGTCCTCGAGAGTCCATTTGTAGAGTCAGCAGAATGATGAAACTAATACTGTAAACAAGAGGAAAACAATGTGGGCTCTCATAAAAATAAATAAATAAAATCTGCTGTAGCACATAGAGATGTAGTTCATTAGAATTACATAAACACTTTTTGAAATGCAAGTCTTTTGTTTTATTTTGTGCAAGGCAGTCCTAATATATATTGTTCAAAAGGGTAATTATTCGCACTCATCAAGTATTTACTTCGTGTTGTTTTTATTTTTACATTCTACGGGTGACTCAGAAAACACAAACGTTTCGGCACAATGCCTTCCTCAGTGTGTAACACAATCTCCTTACTCCACCCCTTTATCCCACAGTCAATCACATTGCGTCATTAGACAACCACTCCAAAACAATCTCATTTTCATTTCGACATTCCATAATTAACCCCATAGGGACCCCATATTTACCTTCATATTCAAAAACATCATTCCACAAAGAAACAATACACCAATTATCATCATATGTCAAGTGTACATCAACACATGACAATCATTCAATGATTAAAGACAGCCTTACCTCCACCTCAACACACATAACTAGCCACACAAAAAATAAATATTTACCCTCACTTTCAAAATACATCATTTCATAGGTAAACAGCATATTTACGTGAATACAATGAAATTTCAACAGTTCAAAACATTACAAAATATGTTTGTTATATTGTATCAGTTATCTAGATGGCTGTTTGATGATTACCAGCAGTCCCTTTTTTTCATTTCAATAATCATAATTAACCCATAATTAACCATAAATAACGTTTGTATTTTCTGAGTCACCCGTAGAATGTAAAAATAAAAACAACATGAAGTAAATTCTTGATAAGTGCGAATCATTACCCTTTTGAACAATAATATTGACTTAATTAACGCACCAAAAAGTTTCCTTAAACTATGAGCGCGCAGGGCAAATTTCAGCATTTTAGTCCTAATATATAGTCATTAATAAAGAGTATCAATATACAGTTCCAGGTTAAACAGTACACAGTATATACAGTTGAAGTCAGAATTATTCACCCTCCTAAATATGTATTTCTGTTCAACGGAAAGAACTTTTTTTCCAACATTTCTAAACATAATAGTTTTAATAACTCATTTCTAATAACTCATTTATTTTATCTTTGCCATGATTTTAATTAATTTTAATAATAAAAATCTTGTTTTAATATTTAAATTTAGCTAGTTTAATCTTGCTTTATAACTTTTTATACGTTTTTTTTCTCAAAACAGTTTTTCTGAATTGAATGAGTTTATTCTCAACATTTTATTTATACTTTTTTTTCCTCAAGTTTCAACCTAGTTTTTCTTAAAACAAGGACTTTATTCTTGATGTGTAATATTTTAATTAAATAATAATTTTTTTCTTAATTTAGTGAGGTTTTTTTCCCTAAAAACAGACTTATTTCTCAATTTAGCGCGTTTATTCTCTATTTTATTATTATTATTTTTTGTTAATTTCATGATTTTTCTGGGAACAGACTTTTTTTCTCAGAATTTTATTAGTTTGATTCTTAACATTTTATTTCGACTATAAACTATTAAGAAGTTTTTTTCCTCAAAATAAGATTTCTTGAGATGAATGTTTTTGTAATTTATTTAGAAATTTAGCTAGTTGCATTATAACATTTTTCTTAATTTAACGAGTCGTTTCAGTTAGTTTATTCTCAACATTTTATTTAAACTTTTTTTCCTCAAATTTCAATCAATTTTTTTTTCTCAAAACAAGGACTTTATTCTAGATTTTTTAATTTTTTATGTTTTTGAAAAATGTATCTTAATTTATCTCTATATTTGTTTGTTGCACGAATGGTTCTGAGTGATTGCCTCAGCATGGATTTTAGTCAATTGTGTTAACTATCCCATTTGGCTCTAACTCTTCTTTTCGTTTATCTTATGTTATTCTTATGTCAAAATCTAAATAAATGTTACATTGTACAAATGCACATAAGCCAGCATTTGCATCTATGTTTGCATACACTGCATTATGTGTATTTCCGGCTCAAACCCTGTTCAAGAAGTATCAT
Source organism: Danio tinwini (assembly GCA_903798205.1). Lineage (NCBI taxonomy): Eukaryota > Metazoa > Chordata > Actinopteri > Cypriniformes > Danionidae > Danio > Danio tinwini. The sequence goes on from CAIGQZ010033112.1 coordinate 31,855,844, forward strand.
TTCAGGAAATCAATTCACGAAAAACACCCACTGATATAAAGCAGTGCATGTGCTTTTCTCTGACTACAGAACATCTGAAAGAAAAATTGTGTGGAGGCGTTCGCAGTGCTTCATAGGCACATAACATCATCCACAAATACTAATCTCAGTTTTTCACTCCCCAGTTTGCTCTTTCTTAACCCAGATTTATTTGTTCGGATGTTCATATTTCACCCCGGGTTAGTAATTGTAGCTTGTAATCAATGAGATTTCACTTTGGACATTTGTAAACTGTGCCTCACGTTCCTATTTACATATTTATGGCTTTATTAATATTGATTTAGGTGTTTATTTTAGATGCTGAACAGGTTTACCTTCTCTGGGTATTCAGATAGCATGAATATTTAATGAGGTTTTCTGAGGCAGTGTTTTTGATTCTTTCATTTATAGTAGATATTTTACAGATTTATTAATTTTACTTTACTTTTATTTTACAGATTTATTAATTTATTTATTTTAAAATTTTAATTTAATTTTATTTATTATTATTATTTTACATTTCTTTATCAGTTTTTTGATTGGTACACAGATGTTGCACGTTTGGATGTGAATATTCAGGCTTTTAGTGTACTCCATGCCTCAGTTAGCTGTGTTGACTGTTATACTATTATGGTCCGTTAAAAGCTGGCTGTAACAAATGGGGGCTCGTCCGGGATAAATACGTTTTTTCCAAGGAACTTTATATTTGTTTATGATAAAAATCAGAAGTGGCATCTCTTGTTAGTTTTTATTATTATTATTATTATTATTATTATTATTATTATTATTATTATT
>CAIGQZ010033112.1:31857095-31869765 GCA_903798205.1 Danio tinwini
ATTATTATTATTATTATTATTATTATTATTATTATTATTATTATTATATAGATTTTAAAAAAAAATTCAGTTTTTTTATTGGTAGACAGGTGCCGCTTTAGATTGCGGATATAAACAGCTATTGTTTGTGGGGCGAATGGTTAATTGTGTTAACCATCCCATTTGGCCCTGACTCTTCTTTTCATTTATGTTATATTAAAAGGTTATTGTTGTAATAAAGGTTATATTTATGTTATTTTTATTTCAAAATAAATGTTATTTTGTCCATTAGGCTAATATGGTCCGTTAAATGCTGGCTATAACAGATAGGGGCTCGTCCGGGATACACACATTTATTTTTTTTTTGTTTGTTTTTCAATGAAGTTTACATTTGCTTATGCTAAAAATTAGAAGTGGCATTTCTTTTGTGGTATAAAACAAAAAAAACTATCTGTCAGCAGATTCATTATAAATCGTCACATTACAACTAAAGTAGGAAACAACTTTAAATTATTATTGCTGTTATTGCATTTTATGAATTTCAAAGTTTTCTCCAAATTGTGTAAAGTATTTTTATGATCGTAGAAATTCACAAATAGTGTCTTGAATATATAGTATGATATAACTGTGGTAGTTGTTGTATTGTTGTTTTTTATTGTTTTTATTTAAATTTATAAAAATGTAAAGGTGTAAGTTAAGTAAAAAAAAAGTCTTTTTAAAAAATGTTTATCATTTCAGTTGTACTTAGTTAAATTTTGAAAAAAAAATAAAAATAAACATTACAGACAAAAAAAATACTAAAACAGCAAAATTACTAATATTTTATTATGAATAATTTACCAGAAATAAATTGTTATTGTTGTTGTTCTTATTGTTCATATTATTACTATTATTATTATTTATTGTTAATAATATTGTTGTTGTTATTATATTTATCATTTTATTATGGTTGTTTTTGTTGTTGTTTTATTGCATTATTATTATTATTATTATTATTATTATTATAGTATTATTAATATTGTTGTTGTTGTTGCTATTATTATCATTATCTATTATTATTATTATTATTATTATTATTTCGTTTTCTTCTTCGTATTCTTCTTCTTGTTCATATTTGTCATATTATTATTATTTATTCACTTTATTTTGTTACTTTTCAGTGACATTTTGTGGTAAATTAGATTAAATATACATTTATATTAAAATGATCTGAATTATCTAATGCAGAGCTAATAATCGGAAATAATCAGAACTCGTCTGATTATTGTAAGAACTTAATTCCACAGATGAAACATTGTTTGATGTACAGATATTTTTTAAGTGTCTATAAATGCCTTAAAGTGGAAGAATCCCCCATATACATAAAAAACATCCCAGCGTTAAAATCCAAACACAGTATAAAAGCCAATATTAAAGTATATCCTTCAGCTCAGCATCCAGTATAAAGCTGCTAATCTCCAGTGTAATGAATGTGACCATCAGAGCTGCTATCTTAAATGCAGTGTGTGTGTTATGAAGTGAAAGCAGGCAGGTGTAACACTGGAGCTTTGATTCAGAGTCCCTCTGGGCTCTTCTGTCATCTGCAAACCTGTAAATGTCAGCCATTATTCAGACTCGCGCGCCGCTCATTGACTTCCTTCCTGCCACTGCTGATGAATTAGCAGGCGGCAATTATGTGGAGTGTTTCGTCTTAATCAATTTACAACAAGTTTAAGTGACTGGAGATGCCGCCGTTAAGTGGAGATTCGAGAAAATGAACACTTGACCTGCTTCGCTTTTCACAAAGACACATGCAAGGGGAAAAATTTCTGTTGTGATCTCCATTGGTTTACATTGTGCACCCCTGCGTTTGTCCACAAACAGGGCCGACCACATCAATCCTAATCTTATCCCATATCTTCACACTCCTGCAGGAGGATCCAGCTGCCCGAACACCAGCGCCTTACAGCAGGTGCGTAACTGTAATGAGCATGCGTGTGTGGTGTACCACTGGCAGACGGGACCCTGGAGCCTGTGTGTGGAGGATGGCAGCTCCTCCAGTCTCAACAGCTCCTCCAGCAGTGCAAACAGGGCCTCCTGCACCACCGGCATCCAGACACGCAAGGTCATCTGCGTCAAGGTCAACGTCGGACAGGTGCCGCCCAAAAAGTAAAATGTCTTTTTGTTCTTCCTTTGAGAAAGTCTGTATGCAAATGAGCTCTCGTTTGATTGGCTGATCTTTTTGCATCCAAAATTGGTAACTGAATATCTGTGACAAAGTAAGATGCCCTTTTTGTTCTTCCTTTGAGAAAGTCTGTATGCAAATGAGCTCTCTTTGATTGACTGATCTTTTTGCGTGTGAAATCAGTAACTGTGAATATTTGTGACAAAGATGTCCTTTTTGTTCTTCCTCTGAGAAAATCTGTATGTAAATGAGCTCTAATTTGATTGGCTGATCTTTTTGCATGCAAAATTAGGAACTGTGAATGGTTGTGAGAAGGTCTGTATGTAAACGAGCTCTCATTTGACTGGCTGATCTTTTTACGTGTGAAATCAGTAACTGTGAACATTGTTGTGACATGACCCAAAAAACTTTTATTTATTTTTTATTTTTTTTCAGTGTTTTATTAAAAAATTATTTATTTGTAAAACTTTTAAACAGAAATCAGCAGTTCATTTATTTCATAAGGCAGTGCATATACTCTTTTTTTAAAATCAGTATATACTTATTACAGTATATGTTTATTTTGTTTAACATATTTTATAATTTTTTACAGTTATAATACTAAAACTATTATTATATATTTTTTATCATTATCAGTGTTGTTTTATTAAATATTCATTTATTATAAGTCTTTTAAACAGAAATCAGCTTATTTCATTAATGTCATAATGCAGTGCATTTTTTTCTTATTTCTTTTTTAAATCAATATACATTTATTACAGTATATATTGATTTTATTTTATTGCATGTATTATTATTATTATTATGCATTATTATTATTATTATTATTATTATTATTATTATTATTATTAGTAGTAGTAGTAGTAGTAGTAGTAGTAGTAGTATTATCATTATTATGCATTATTATATTATTATTATTAACAATAATAATAATAATAATAATAATAGTTATTATATTATATGTTATAGTTATATGCTATTGTGGTACTATTTTCAGCTCGTCATTTCTCCAAACATGCACTACTGTAGTTTGTGCTGTTATTATAAATGGAGATTGTCAAAATGTCATTAACATAATTAAAATATTGTCGAAATAGCAGTTCAGTGTCATAACACTATAATTATTGCCTTATTATTTTTTATGACTTATTATTTGTTGTTGTTGTTCATTGTTTTTTTTTATGGAATATTGGTATTATTTTCATCTCCCTTTTCCTCCCAGGTGTCAACTGCTGTAGTTTAAGCATTTACATTTACAATTTTAATACTATTAGTATATTTCAAATATTGCTGAAATAACAGTGTTTTATCATATAAGCAATTACAATATTAATGCTCTTCTCTTTAAAGTCAAGGGCAAATTTTAAGAATTTTATCTTTGCTTTTTTTGTAAGGATTTTTTTTCTCAGTTTAATTCAAAGAAAACATCCAAAATGCTCTTATTTTATTTTTTACTTTATCAATGTGTGTTTGTAAATGTTAATTACTGCATATATTTATAGGCTGCTTTCTCAATTATATTTTTATTTTTCACTGAGGAATATATCTCCACTTTTATGGACATATTTAAATCCAACACATTTTTTAAATACTTATTTTTACATACACTAAACTTCAGTTTTAATCATATCTGTATACTGAAGGATATTACAGAGCGGTTTGTTTATACATAATTTGTCTGACAACATTTTATTCCACAAATAATTGTACAAAAAGTCAAAATCCCCCTTGATTCCAATTTTGAACCTGACTTCATCCAATCATTTCTGTTTTATAGATGTATGCAAGTTAGCACATATTTAATTTAAAGGGCACCTATTTTACCTCTTTTGCAAGATGTAAGATAAGACTTTGGTGTCTACAGAATGTGTCTATGAAGTTTCGGCTCAAAATACCCATCAGATAATTTATTATATAATGTAGAATCTGCCCATGTTGGTTTCTGAGTACAGTGTAGCTGTTTTTGTAGCCTTTGTTGGCTTTGAATCCAAATGAGCTGTTTCTGCCAGCCAACCATTCCCAATGTCTGTGTCTGCTTCTCATGCGTTACGTCAGAAAAACAGCAGTCAGTGATCGAGACAGACACGGGTGAAGCTGAAATACAGCTCATTAGTCAAAAATACAGAGTTTATTTGATGTATTTGTGGTGGAGTTTATTCAAGCCTTTCTAAAATGATGATTCACACACAAATGCCGTTTGCAGTATATACACACACATACACACACATATACAGTGCATCCGGACAGTATTCATTACGCTTCACTCTTTCCACATTTTTTTATGTTAGTCTTATTCCAAAATGGATTAACTTAATTTATTTCTTCCAAATTCTACACACAGTACCCCATAATGACAATGTAAAAAAAAGATTATTTTGAAATTGTTGCATATTTATTAAAACAGCTGAAAGATCACATGTACATAAGTATTCACAGCCTTAACTGTGAAGCTCTAAATTGAGCTCAGGGACATTCTGTTTCCACTGATCATTCTTGAGATGTTTCAGCAGCTTCATTGGAGTTCACCTGTGGTAAATTCAGTTGATTGGACATGATTTGAAAAGGCATACACCTGTCTATATAAGGTCCTAGGGTTGAAGGTGCATGTCAAAGCACAAACCAAGCATGAAGACAAAGGAATTGTCTGAAGAGAAATGTAATCAAACAACTTGGGAAATACGATAATAATTATCAGTTCATTTCATAAAGGACAGACTTTATGACGTCTCCATCTGTGTGTATGTTTCAGTTTGAGTGTGTTATGATGGTGATTACTGTAGTGTTGTTTTTGAGTGTCAGGCTGTATTTGCTGTATACAGATGTCTGCTCACAAACCCTATCACTCTACTGCAGGCAGACGAGCTGCTGAAAGCTCAATAAGCACAGAGTCACAAACAGGCTAATTAGCACAGTCATTTTCAGACTGCCTAATTTGCCATTGATGATAATAGCAGTAATTAAGAGGGTTTGATTCTTTAATGCAATTGAATCAGCACTAGATGAGGGTCCTCTTGAGGCTTAGCACAAACAAAAACCCCTAAAAATACATCATTGATCCACTTAGACATTGTCATCCTGACAGTCCTTTGTGGAAACAGCGGCAGAGGGATTTTAGCATGGACAAATTGGGGATTAGCTAATGTAATGAATGGCATTTTCCATTCGCTTTTTAACACTGGAAAGTAGAACATTTTTAGGATGTCAAAAGAAAAAGATAATTTTTATAAACGTATTTAACTTATTAAACTTACTTAGTTTTGTGCACAGTTTTACTTAAGAAAGACGTTAATTACGTTTTTATTATTTTCCTAAATTGACTTTTCAATTTTCACAATTATTAGTAATTTTAGCAAATCATTGCGTGACAAGTAGAACGACATAGAAAGCATTTTTTTTTGTTTTTGTTATAAAACTTTTATTATTTTTTTTCAAATCTGCTTAATTAATTAGTCCTATGTTAAAATCAGTGCAACACCACTATTTTTATAGTTTACTAGTAGATTTATATAATAGGGGACTAAAAAGTATATTAGTATAGTATGAAGGGGACTCTACACTGTTCAGTGAGCGTCCTCTTTCAGAAGAGACATTAAACTGACTCTCTGTGGTCGTTAAAAATCCCATGATGTCCTTTGAAAAAGAGTAGGGGTCTGGTCAAATTTGACCATTGGCCCCTGTCTATCATTGCCTCCTAACCATCCCCTTATAATAATAATAATAATAATAATAATAATAATAATAATAATTTCTTTCGTTTATATAGTGTTTTTCTAGACACTCAAAGTACTTTACACATTGGGGGAATCTCCTCATCCACCACCAGTGAGCAACATCCACCTGGATGACACGACAGCAGCCATATTGCGCCAGACCACACAACACACACCAGTTGATTGGTGGAGATGAGACAGTGATGAAACCAATTACGATATGGGGATGGTTAGTTGGCCATGATGGATGGAGGGTGGATGGAGGCCAGGGTTAAACCCCTACTCTTTTTCGAAGGAAGTCGAAACTTTGGTTTTAACGACCACAGAGAATCTCCTGTTCCACCACATCCCAAAGGTGCTCTATTGGATTGAGATCTGGTGACTGTGAAGGCCATTTGAGTACAGTGAACTCATTGTCATGTTCAAGAAACCAGTCTGAGAGGATTTGTGCCTTATGACAATGCGCGTTATCCTGCTGGAAGTAGCCATAAAAAGATGGGGACACTGTGGTCATAAAGGGATGAACATGGTCAGCAACAATACTCAGGTAGTCTGTGGCGTTGACACGGTGCTCAACTGGTACTAATTGGCCCAAAGTGTGGCAAGAAAATATCCCCCAGGCCATTACACCACCATCAAGCTTGAACCGTTGATACAATGAGAGAAGGATCCATGCTTTGATGTTGTTGATGGCAAATTTTGACCCTACCATCCAAATGTCGCAGCAGAAATTGAGACTCATCAGACCAGGCAACGGTTTTCCAAACTTCTATTGTCCAATTTTGTTGAGCCTGTGTGAATTGTAGCCTCAGTTTCCTGTTCTTAGCTGACAGGAGTGGCACCTAGTGTTGTCTTCTGCTGCTGTAGCCCATCCGCCTCATGGTTTGATGTGTTGTGCATTCAGAGATGCTCTTCTGCATACCTCGGTTGTAACGAGTGCTTATTTGAGTTACTGTTGCTTTTCTATCAGCTCGAACAAGTCTGAATTTTTCACAGTATGTCCTATAATAGTTTTTCTTTTGTAGGAAGTCTTGTTTGTTTTATTTTGGCTAGAATAAAAGCAGTTTTTATTTTTTTAAGGTCAATATTATTAGCCCTCTTGAGTAATATTTATTTTTTCGATTGTCTACAAAACAAACCATTGTTATACAATGATTTGCCTAATTACCCTAACTTGCCTAATTAACATAATTAAGCTAGTAAGCATTTAAATGTCACTTTAAGATGAATACTAGTATCTAGTAAAATATTATGTACTGTCATCATGGTAAAGATACAAAAAAAATCAGTTATTACAAATTAGTTATGTATATTTAGAAATGTGTTGAAAAAAAAAGTCTTTCTCTTAAACACAGAAATTTGTCAAAAACATATACATGGGTACTAATAATTCTGACTTCATCTGTATATAATTAATTCTGAAGTGTATTTTCCACATTCTGATAACAAACATGTCTGTTCTTTGCAATAGCATGCATTATCATGCACAGTAAGATCAGAAATTTGTATGGCAAAAGCTTAAACGGTGAATATTAATCTCATTCACATGCAGTTGTCACCCCCACACAACTTTGTAGATTTTACATAGCTTTAAAGGCACTTGATGTGATCCAAAACAAAATAAAAATTCACATCCTCGCTCAGACCTGCATTTCATTTGGAATATCTAGTTTAGACGTGCTTGGAGTGAATCATAAATGCGCTCAGATGTCATGTTTTGGCCCAGGTCTGGGGCAGGCAGATTTGACGCTAGTTTTGCTGCCCAGAGCCGCTTTGTGTCAGTCACAGCATCAGACTGAGAAAAAAAAGTACTCACAATCATGCAGACAGACATGTTAAAGCTCAGAGCCTGAACCTTTGATGCACTTCACAGTTACTGACAACTGCTGCTGTCATTCAGCTTTTATCTCTCACTCTGACAGTTTGGAAAGGCTAGTTGTTTTTTTGAGGCTTTTTAGGATACTTATCTTGCCTATGTAGTGAAGAAAAATTGTAAAGAGTTTGTGCGCTTCCACTGTCATGGAGACCGTATGAGATAGAGGAGACTTTGTAACACTCGCTAATTACTCTTACATATTTTCTGCACACTATTCAACCTCATATTTGGTTACAATTAGATCTTTTTGTTGTTGTTTAATTTAGATTTGATATTTTACTAGCAGCAAAATTTAATTGTGTATTTGTGTACACGCCTAATTGCATGTTATTTAGCTCTATAATGAGGCAGTATTGTAAATGCTAACTAAAACTAAAACTCGTTTTCAGTAATTGGAGGCTGTTTTTTTTACCTGATCTCCAGGAGAGCCCTGCATACCCAAACACATTTTCACTGACATTTGTCTTTTTTGATATTGATAAATGTTATGCAGATATTATACAGTTGAAGTCAGAATTATTAACTCCCCTGAATTATTAGCCCCCCTGTTTATTTTTTTTCGCAATTTCTGTAACTTATCTCTAATAACTGATTTGTTTTATCTTTGCCATGATGACAGTAAATAACATTTTATTAGATATTTTTCAACACTTCTATACAGCTTAAGGTGACATTTAAAGGCTTTACTAGGTTAATTAGGTTAGGATAATTAGGCATAAAGCGATGGTTTGGTCCAGAGACAGTCGAGAAAAAAAATTTGCTTAAAGGGGCTAATAATTTTGACCTTAAAATGGTTCATAAAAAATTTAAAACTGCTTTTATTCTACCGGAAATAAAACAAATAAGACTTTGTCCAGAAGAAAAAAATATTATCAAACATACTGTGAAAATTTCCTTGCTCTGTTAAACATCATTTGGGAAATCTAAATAAATAAATAAAATCAAAGGGGGGCTAATAATTCTGACTCCAACTGTATATACAGTACATACACCATGTCTCAAAAAATCCAAGCAAAATTAATTCTGTCAGAATATCATCAAAATACCTCCAACTTTAATTATGTTTTGTGATTAGATGGCAAATAGATGCAATTATATGATGTGTATACAATTTCCACCTCAGCTGATTTATCTCATTGCATTACCATGTTAAACAATGATAACTCAAATATTGACAGAACGCTTTAATTTTATTACTTGCACATACAGAAATAAAGCAACATGTACATTGGAGTCATTAATTGCCAGACTTTTGTGAAATCTGTCAGACAGTGCGATGGGTGGGTGGTGCGTCTTCTTGGCTCAGTACCATGTCTTGGACAGTGGTGATATTTTCAACTCTGCGGGCAGTGGGTGGACGACCACTACCCGCCACACCACATACTGACCAAGTGCGATCAATTTTCGCCAACAAGTAATCCCATCCACCTTTTGTCCAGTTTTTAGTCGCAAAAACACTGTATCCTTTCAGTTCTTTTAAATCTTTGATCAATTTCTTATATTCATTCGAAAACACCATTTTTATTTAAGCCTTATGTAGCTAAAAAATAAATACATCATCATTATGCCATCTTCGCCAAGGAAAATAAATAAAAGGATTATTCTAATGTACAGATTGCACTGTTATTTCTGTACGAATCTCTCATTCTTATTACTGTAATATGATAAGCAGTCTTATTTTTGTATGATATATGTATGTATATGTATGTGTATTTATATATACATATGTACCTGCCCCCCTTTGGTTTTTGTTCTTTTTCTTTGTTTTTTGTTTTTTTAATATTTCCCAAATGATGTTTAACAGAGCAAGGAAATTTTCACAGTATGTCTGATAAGATTTTTTTCTTCTGGAGAAAGTCTTATTTGTTTTATTTTGGCTAGAATAAAATCAGTTTTTAATTTTTTAAGAACCATTTTAGGGTCAAAATTATTAGCTCATTTAAGCAATTTTTTTTTTTTGCGATTAGTCTACAGAACAAACCATCGTTATACAATAACTTGCCTAATTACCCTAACCTGCCTAGTAAACCTAATTAACCTAGTTTAGCATGTAAATGTTACTTTAAGCTGTATAGAAGTGTTGAAAAATATCTAGTAAAATATTTTTTACTGTCATCATGGCAAAGATAAAATAATCAGTTATTAGCGATAAGTTATTAAAACTATTGTGTTTAGAAACGTGTTGAAAAAATATTTTCTCCGTTAAACAGAAATTAAGAAAAAAGATATACAAGGGGGCTAATATTTCTGATCAAGCTATAAGCTATACTGTTATTAAAATGTTAATAAAGGTCTCACAGAAAATTACCTGATCTTCAGGTGAGCCCTGCACTCTCAAATCATATCTTTTTTTTTTTGCTTATTATGTTGATATTACAAAAATACCCATAACCATTTTTTAACATATTATATTTTATCATATATATTATCATGTCTATTCATCCATTGTTCTATGTATACATGGTAAAGTAGTTTAGAATAAGCCATTGCCTGTCTTGAAATGATACCCAATCTCCAGGAGACCCCTGCATACCCATAATTTTAACTTATTATTAAAAGTGTTACTATATGTGTTACTATATCACTGTTGACACATATTATTGCTAATTAGGCCACACTTTTGAATATTCATTTTCATATTTATTTCATTAGAAAAGTACTCAATTAGTTTGAAGAGCATTTCTGGTTGTCTTATTCTGTCCGCAGTGCTTATCAGGTCAAAAAAAAGTTTACGTTAAAGGAATATCCTATTAGACGTGATTAACAGTGAGCAAACGGTGTTATAGCAGTTTCACTGGAAACTCTAATGAGCTACTTAAGTGAAACCTTCAAGGAAATGTGATCCCTTACTTCATGCTGCCAGTTATGGCAGTTAATCCTAATTGAAAAATAATGACAACTTGGAGAGGGAAGAGGAACAATGCAATGCAATCTTTTCTGTTTGCAACAACACATTTAAATTTTTAATGAGTCATTTTCATATTTGACATTGTGGTGTAAGCATTTACACTCTTAACCAATTATAGCAGGTGCAGATATCTATTTTAGCTGTTAAATAGTTGAGAATGAGCTATTGCATGTCTTGAAATGTTACTAATGCTCTGTCAGAAATGTTCCCAATCTCCAGGAGAGCCTTGCATACCCACACAGGATCTTCCACTTGAGGTGCTAGTATTATGAATAAATGCAATACCAATAGATAGATGCATTTCATATCTATCTCCTTCTTTCGATCCATCCATTGTACTAGCTACTTAAATATAGTTGAAAATGAGCCACTGCTATTTTTGAGATGTTGCTAATGTTCTGTCAGAAATGTACTCAATCTCCAGGAGAGCCCTGCACACCCAAACCAGATGTGTATTTCTGGCAGGATTTACATTTTCTGCTGGTATTATGAAAACAATGTAATACCACTGAGAGATACTTACAATTTCTATATATAACCATCCATCCATCTATCCATCATTGATTCTAAACAAGGTTGAAAATGTTCAAAATGTTCTGTACAAATTTTTACCCAAATCAGATTTGTAACTCTGGCAGGATTAAAATGATGCGTCATGAATTAACAGATATCTATCCATTGATCTACTTCTACTTTTGAAATATTCAGTTGTACATATACAAATTCAGTTGTACATACCTGTGACATTGGGATGCAAAAAAAATAAAGGATATGCCTACCATAAAACCCCCCTTCCCTCCAAAAAAATCCCCAAATGACTAAAAATGTTCATTTGGAGTTGTTTCATTAGAAATAAACAGTTAAACAGTCAGTAATATGTTTTATTATTATTATTATTTACAAAAGACAAAATAAATAGTATACAGTAGCAGCAAATAAATTAGCAAACAGTTCAGCTTATTAAAAATTAATAGCTATTATAAAGAAATAGAATCAAATTATCTTAAATCTCATTAATCTTTTCTTCACTGCATAACTTACACTATCTGATTAAAGAGCAACGAATGAATCTCATTTATTAAAATTTTCACGCTAGCATTTGATTGCTTTCCTAACTTTTTATGCTCATTTAGGACAAAATTAGTTGTGTTTGAAAAAAAAAAAAAAGCTGTCAGCTGACAGTCACGAACCGCTATATGACTGTTTTGAGGATTGCATAGGAGGGTTGACGGCACCTTTAATAAAAAGGAAGGTAATCACTTCTTTTTTATATTTATTTCAAAGTGTTTTCATGCCTAAATAAAATGAAAGCACAGAACCGATTCACCATCCCCAGAAAGACCATCCCCTGGTGATTTGGCGGTATGGGTTGTGTATAGGGGAGGATCGGCTCTTTAATGTTTATTGCCACCTTTCATAGAAAGATTGAAAATACAGGAGAAATACGGGAAAATACCTTTACGAGATGATAGCAGGATAGAACTGTAAAATAAGGGGGAATCCCAAGAAAAAAATGGGAGGGTTGACGGGTATGACAGAGCTCAGCATAAATGAGTACACCCTCTTTTGAAAATGATTGTTTTTATCAATTTCTCAGTGAATATAGACACTATTTTTGATGCATTTAAACTAAACAGTTTTGTGACAAAAAATCATACAATTAAATTCAAACAAGATATTGCAATATATATATTTCTCAAACATAAAAGCACTTCATGTAAACACCTTATTTATATTATTGTATATTAAGGCAAATAACTAGATTACAGATGTCCATGTAAGCATAGTGAGTAGTGTCTTCAAAGTAAGTGAAAGATCCAGAAGGGCATCCTGCTGATTTGATTCACCGGTCAGGTTGTACATCCGCGCTAAAATATCAAGGTGAAAGTTATTGTAGCTTGTGTAGAATAGACCCAGCTCCCAACCCAACTTTGAAAATAGATTAACGGCAATGTTTTTTTATCGCCCGATAAGAGTCTCGCGTTAACGCAGCACGTTAATGCCGATAACGGCTCACCACTAATGTGTATATA
>CAIGQZ010033112.1:31870165-31901897 GCA_903798205.1 Danio tinwini
GTGAAGAGACAATGATAGAGCCAATTTGGTGGATGGGGATGATTAGGAGGCCATGATGGCAAAGTGCTGATTGAGGGACTTTGGCTAGGACACCGGGGTTACACCCCTACTCTTTTTGAGAAGTGCCATGGGATTTTTAATGACCACAGAGAGTCAGGACCTCGGTTTAACGTCTCATTCGAAAGACGGAAGATATATTAGTTTAAAAATGTTAATAATTTATTAAAATAAAAATGGAAGTTAACATGCTAACAATATACTAATACATGTTAGCAAGCTGTTAAAAATATGCTATTAACTAAAATGTCGAAGTCCATCTATTAGCCCAATGACGAAACTAACAGCATGGTCCAAGGTTAAATGCATGTAAGCCTATTCTAGCACTTCTGAAATTTTTTTTGTTATTTATTAGAATTTATTTATATTTGTTTTTAGCTCCGAATTTAATCTGACTCCAATTTTAAGTGACCGTAAAATTTAGACTGTATTTCTAATTGATAAGAACGGATCACATTTTTCATTTATGGCTCAATTTAGAGTTTTGATTTATATCTGATTCCTTGCTCTTCAGTTATACGTTACTACGTTACAGTTGTACGTTTGTCTGTATACGTTCACGCCTCTCAGAGTTTCACGCCCCGGGTTTTCTCACGGACAGTATGTCGACACTGAAGTTAGTCAGAGGATGAAGGGTTAGCTAATACTTTAATAGTCTGGTTGCAAATGGCTCACTCATCCTAAAAAGTAGTAGATTTAGCCACTTCCAGAAAACTTGCTAATTTCAGCGATTACATGATTAAAGATCTCCATGCTGTCGTGCCACACTGCTTCGTACAGTCAAATGTGCCTTAGAATCAAATCTAATCATGTTGAATCATAAAGGCAGCGCAGACTCTACTTAATCTACTGGATATAAAAGATTTCAGGAGAATTCAGAATGTATCAAAGCTTAACATTTTATTTGTCAGGTAAAATTGTAGTTTGCCAATTACATAATAAAACAATCAGAAAGCCAATTCAGAGATGATAATGTAAAAATACAACATCCAATAATCAAAGATAAATCAAAGAGTTAGAGATGCATACCTGACCAGAGAAGTATGTTGCAGCATAAGTCTCAGAGATGCTAAAACAGGGTCTCTTGGCTACAAGATCCCAAAGATATTTGCGCCACCGAGACCCTTGCCTGGTGAATTTGAGAAGTTAATCATCTCTAAGGAGGTTGAGCATCTAGCAAAGGTCTTATTAAGGCCAAAAACCAAATTAACATATTTGAGTGAAACATTACCGTGAAATTTGGACCATTTTACCAATCACACAGAGACATTTAAAATGATACCAAACATGAGTATAAGGGCTTATTCACACTATGTTATCCGAACCGTGCCCAGGGCCGTTTCCCGGATCATTTGAGAAGTGTGAGTGCTCTGAATCGGGCTCAGGCACGGTACATCTGGGCAGCTCTGGCCCGGTTGGAAGAGGTGGGCCAGAGCACGGTTCACTTGGGCTCAGGCGCGGTACGCTTACAGTGTGTGCAAGCGTGCCTGAGCCTGAAACTGAAAGCGAGACATGGCTTTTTAAGGGACTGTTTGATATGGATTAATTAATCATTCGTACTGTTCAATGGACGCAAACTGTCGTAGATTATTAAAGACGCAAATGCCTCACTGCACGTCAGCTGCACCTTTAGCAAACTTCCTAATTCCTGCAGCATGTGGACTGTTTATGAGCATCAAAAGTGGCTGATCTGTTCGGCGAAATATTTGACTGCGTGTCACCGCATATCAAACGACTTAAACAATTTAACTAAAGTATTCTCCACTGTGCTGAGCGAGAGCGCTTACTGAGGAGCGCATCATCGATGACGTAAGTGCGCCTAGGCCCGAATGTAATGTGAGTGCAGGCCGTCGGGGAGACGGGAGGGGGGACAAGCGTGCTTTGGCCCGGTTCAAGGCAACTGTACATTGTGTGAGTACGGCCTAAGGCTACAAGATACACCATATTAAAACCTTGGACATTTTATGTGGAATGTTCTCTGAACTTAGGTCAAGAAGGAGGGCTTGAGGTTAAAGGAGAAGGGTGAACTTTCTCACATTGCCCCCCTGGTGAGATGTAGCTCTGTGTTTCCAGCCCATGTTTGCATTGTCAACAGTGATTTGAATAGAACTGGTGAACAGCTGGTTTCCTACTCTTCTTCTTAGGTCAGAAAGTCTATTGTTGTATTGCATAGCAATTCTTATGGTCTTGTCTCATGAAATTCCATAACAGTTCTCAGGGTCTGATATTCTGGAGCCTTACAAAAACATTAGCAAATCTACATTAATATCTATCTATCTATCTATCTGTCTGTCTGTCCGTCTGTCCGTCTGTCCGTCTGTCCGTCTGTCCGTCCGTCCGTCCGTCCCTCCGTCCGTCCGTCCTATTATATCTACTGTATCTATCTATGAATTATAGGTAAAATTCACTTAAAAATGTGACCCTGGACCACACAAAGTTTAATTTTTGATTAGTAGTGCGCATAGTCAAGAGTTTACAGTTTTTCTCAGTGGCTTTGGTGCATTTCTCACAACACTATTTACATTTGAGCAACAGTTAATGCATTTCTCAAAACAATTAGTACAAACTGCAAAACCTAGAGGATAACCTGCAAAAGTGTGTCACTTGCTCAAAATGGATAGCTCATTCCCTAAAAAGCAAGTATTCATGTCAATGAAAGTGTCAGTGTCATCAAAATGCAAAGTCCTGACACCATTGTTTATGAACAAGATAGTCAAATGGCTTTGTCCTGTTTTCATTATGACACTTTACTCTGTACATTTTTTCCAATGCAAAAAATCTGATTTTGGTGTCACGTCCTGAAAATGCTCAAGACAGCACTATATACTATTTGCACAGCTATTTGAAAACTACAGTAAAGTTAGACATCACTGCATTTAGTGAGGTATCTGAGTACAAGACACTGACTATGTATGTTTCACATATTTACTGCTGATGATCTTTACAATTCTAGTTTATTCACAGCATTGTGCAAAAGAATAAACACACCCTTATTTACAACAAACATAGACTTCCTTTGGGTAGAGCTGTGCACAACTGTAAACAATATTGTAGTACATACTGTAACTGAACCTACAACAGACACAGGTCTGTAAATCATTCATGAAATGTTCAATTTAGAAGACATTTTCAGAAAAAAAGATTAAAAGTTTTTAAATTAAATGAGCTTGACAGATTTTTACAACTAGTTCAACATTTTTGTATGTAATGAAATAAGGACTATTAGTTTTATATGGAATGACTATTCAGCATCCACAAGTTTAGTTAATTTTGACTGACATGACATAAGCAATTGATAATGTTACAAACAGCAGAGAGTTGTATGAAAGCAACTGATGCATGTCCAAAAGCATTTGCAATTTGTTGGAAGGAATGAGAAACTGCTACTATGATGTGCACAAATGACTAATTGTTTTGAGAACTGTCAATTGCATTGATTAACTGTTGTGCAAATGTAAATAGTGTTGTGAGAAATGCACCAAAGACACTGAGGAAAAACTGTAATTTGGACAAATTTAAAGGCGATTTATTTTATTAATTTATTTTTTCCCATTTTTTTGAAGCCTTAAAATCCAGATTTTTAAATAGTTGTCAAGTATTGTCCTATCCTAATTGCACCACTATTTATGTGCTCTGCGTTCTACTGCTTACTGATGCCAAACAAGATGGATTTGCATGTTCTTTTTTCGGAATGACACAGTAATATTGCAGTCTGTCTGTTTTAGGTGTCCCGAAGCCCCTCGACCAGAGTCTGTGCAGGTTTGTCAGCTGCCCTGTAAGAGAGACTGTATAGTGACACCCTACAGTGAATGGACAGTGTGTCCCACGTCCTGTGATTCAGGTACATCCATCCATCCTTATCTGTTTCTCTGTGGCTTCCCTCCCTTCATCCTTCCATTGATTTGTCTGTTTGTTTGTCTACCTGATTTGATTATTCTTTCTGTCTGTCTGTCTGTCTGTCTTTCCATCCATCTATCAATTTCACTACCCCAGGGTCTTTGTGCCTATCTAATCATCAATTGTGGCATTCATCCATTTATCCATTCATCCATCCATACATCCGTTCATCATTGTATATATTATTTCACAGTTATGTCTCTCTGTTGTTGCTTTTATCCATCATTTTATCTTTTATACTATCATTCTGTCTCTGTCTGTCTGTCTGTCATTACATCCATCCATGCATTCATTGTCTTCTAGGTGTTCCATCCATTCCATTCTTTGCTCTTTCTGTCTGTTTATTGGATCACCTGTTGTTTCATCTGCCTGTCATTCTATCCTCCAGCCATTCCATCCACAAATCTGTCTTTTATTCCATCCATTCATCCATCCGCCATCTTCCAGTTGTTCCATCCATATTATTCATTGCTCTTTCTATCTGTTTATCTGATCATCTGTTGTTTTATCTGTCCGTCATTCCATTCATCCATTACTCCATCCCTCCATCCATAATTTCGTCTGTCTTTCATTCCATCTATCCATCCATCCATGTATACACTCTTGTTCCATCCATTACATTCATTGCTCTGTTTTTCTGTCTGTATATCTGATCATATGTTGTTCCCTCCATCCGTCATTCCATCCAGCCGTCATTCCATCCATCCTTCCATTCATAATTCTGTCTGTCTTCCATCAATTCATCTGTCCATCCATCCGTCCATCCAGCCATCCAGCCGTCCGTCCGTCCGTCCGTCCATCCGTCCATCCATCCATCCATCCATCCATCCATCCATCCATAAATCCATCCATCCATCCATCCATCATCTTTCTATTGTTCCATCCATTGCATTCATTGCTCTATCTTTGTCTGTATATCTAATCATCTGTTGTTCCCTTCATCCATCATTCCATTCAGCTGTCATTCCATCCATTCTTCCATTCATAATTCCATCTGTTTTTGTCTGTTTATCTCATCACCTGCTTCATCTGTCCATTATTCCATTCTTCCATCCGTAATTCTGTGTCTTCCTTCCATCCATCCATCCATCCATCCGTCAGTCCATCCATCTGTCAGTCCATTCATCCATCCATCCATCAATCCATCCATCCATCCATCATCTGTCTGTTGTTCCATCCATTGTATTCATTGCTCTATCTTTCTGTCTGTAAATCTGATCTGTTGCTCTCTCTGTCCATCATTCCATCCATTCGTCATTCCATCCATCCGTCATTCCATTCATCCGTCATTCCATCCTTCAATCCATATTTCTGTCTGTCTTCCATTCTATCCATTCATCCATCTGTTGTTCTACCCCTCTGCCAGTAAAATTCAGCATGATATGAACAGTGTTTGAAACGACAGGTGCGAATGGACAGAAGAATAAGCAGTCTCGCTATCGAGTGATCATTCAGAGGCCAGCTAATGGAGGTCAGGAGTGTCCAGACACCCTTTATGAAGAGAAAGACTGCGCGGCTCCATCTGTCTGTCCTGGTTACAGGTATGTCTTTAACCACAACTGCTCTATTTCACATTTATTCACATTCAGCATAAACCTGATGAAAAGAATAAAGTTAGGACTTTAAAGTTGTGCCAACCGATCAACCACTGCTGATAGTTACACTCAAATCGCTTTGAACTTGCAGGTGGAAAACGCACAAATGGCGTAAATGTCAGCTGGTCCCGTGGAGCATCCGCAGAGATAGTAAAGGAGCTCAGGAGAACTGTGGAGCTGGAATCCAGACTCGAGGTACTACATGTCAGCTGTCATGCATAATAGAAGTAGTCCTTTGACCTCATGAGCCCTATCATACACTATACAGTCGATGCAATGTGCCGCCAAGCACACCACAAGTTCCTAGTTTCAGCCCGGCGCAGGTATCATTTTCACATTCTGCACAATGTTGTTTGACCCCTTAACTGTACATTAAAGGTGCATAGATTTAAGCTAGGCCTCATTTTCAAGACAGATGTCAGATTGTAACTAAAGTAAAAAAAAAATTCAAGAAGTTAAATAAAACTTGCGTGCATTTGTTTATGAAAATAATAAAACTATAAATGTATATTTTATTATATTACACAAAATATGTATTTTACAAAACCTGTTTTAGCTTAATTTACAAATTTTAAGCTAATTTACTAAACAAATTATGTTTCAAATTTAAAGTTGATATCTCAAAAAAATGAGCTTTTAGTAAGGTTTTGTTTGGCTGCAGTACCACACATCACCACCAGGAGACATTCAGTTTCCGTTGGTGACCATACAAGGGCGCCCCTTATGTTTTGAGGAATATGAACCATATTTTTTCATACTTTTGACAATATTTGTAAAGTCGACATAAAATTCTAAAGTATTATGGGAATTTTGGTGGTATTTTATTTGAAATCAGCCCTCTAGATAGATCTAAATCATAATAATGTGGATTGCTGTAGCAAAGTAATGCTTTACAACTTTAAGTATTGTTGCAAATTTAAAAATAACTGTTGCTCAGTAATATCAAAAAATCAGTCACCAGATATAAAAACTAAAAGTTTTAAGCTTTTTTAAATTATATATAGTTTGTAATCATTGCTTCATGCTTGAACTACGATACGTTTTAAAATATAATGTAACAGTTAAGTGGGTTACATAGCATTTGTATGCTATGTAAAAATGCATTTGCTCCCATTTGTGCTCCCATGTGCATGTTGGTCTAAAAAGGTGGTGTGTTAAGTTGCATTGTGAGTGTGTTGCTTATTTGAGTCAACTGAAATAGACTGTGCTGTTGACCAACTGAAAGCTGTTCTAAAAGGTTTGTCCTTATTCTCCTAATGAGATATGGGTTTGTTTTGGGTGCACTCAACATTAATGTTAACCTGTGCACACAAACTGCATCATGCAAATTACATTCAACACAGATTTTGTATGTTGTTGCCTCACAGCAAGAAGAGCGCTGGTTTGGCTGGGCCAGTTGGCATTTCTGTGTGGAGTTTGCATGTTCTCCCCGTGATGGAGAATGTGGGTTTCCTCCAGGTGCTACAGTTTTTTTCCACAGTCCAAACACATGCGGTTTAAGTGAATTGGGTAAACAAAATTGGCCGCAGTGTATGAGTGTGTGTGTGAATATGAGAAGGTATAGGTGTTTCCCAGTACGGGGTTGTGGCTGGAAAGACATCCGCTGCGTAAAACATATGCTGGAATAGTCGGCGGTTCATTCCGCTGTGGTGACCCCTGATAATTAGGGATTATGCCGAAGGAAAAGGAATGAATGAATGAGAGATTTTGTGTATATTTGCATATTTTCTTTGATTGGATGCTAAAGCAACTCAAACAGTGTATGCAAAACACTCCAAAGACTGTTTCTGTATCTGTGAAATCTTCTGCAATAAGCATAATTTTGGTACATTATCTGTTCTCTTCTGGAATCTGTGAATTTCTATTGCTTTATTTCAAAAACAGGCTAATTTGCATTCTGCTTTATTCCTCAGAGAATGTTGCTTAAAGCTATTATTTGCAGTTGAAGTCTGCAAAGTATTTTCATGATTGTTTTCTTCACTGTTGATTTTGGATTCTTTTCTTGTCTTTTTTGATTCCTTTTGACATGTTTGTCAATCACAAGGCAGCGGAAGACTTGATTATGTATTAAACCGGTTTAGATGTTGCCCCGACAAAGGTTTTTATCACACTAGACTTGACATTTGCCCTTCAGTGTCTGTCAGGAGCAGAAGTGATCCTTCAAACTCTTGATCTGATGGCTCTTGACAGTGTGGAAGGGCATCGTTGTGTTGGCGTCATTGCTCTGTTGAACTCTGTCGTCTCCTGCAGTTTGACCTCATGGTTCCTGCTTACTTGTGCTCACGACATTGCCAACGTGACTGTGCGTCTTAATACTGTATATTACACAGCCTCCTCACAATGACAACAGATGAACAGATCTGACATTACAGGTGTGCAAAGACTCATAGAGGACTATATTAATGTTAACTATTTATACATTTACTTTGTGACAAACATATTGGTGGTGCATAAATCAGCGACTGTATTGTACCATTTAATTTTACATACTTTTTTTTAACTATCATTCATAATAATGTATTTAACATGTATTTTTATATATAGTATGCTGTATATATCACATCTATTTGCACACAGGACTTGGGGTTTGATCAATGTTCCAAAAAATTATCAATGTAATGTTGATCTAATCATATCCATATGAAAATTATGGTCATAGATTTTGTTTTTGCTTGTGTACATTTTTTATCTACTTTAAATTGAATAAGTCCATAGTAAGTACATCTGTATATTATATCTTATGCTTATATAAGCTTAGTAGTTATCAACTCCCCTTCTTAATATCCATAATACCGCTTTTATCTAAAAAAACTATATATATATATATATATATATATATATATATATATATATATATATCAGTGCTTCCAATGCAAAGGGCCCTATTTTAACGATCTAGATTCAAAGTCCAAAGTGCAGGACGCAAAAGCATTAAGGGTGTGTCTGAATCCACTTTTGCTATTTTAAGGGCGGAAAATTCCGCTTTGCGCTGCGGCACATGGTCTAACAGGGTTGAGCGTATTCTTTTAATGAGTTATAGGTGTGATTTAGGAATAAACCAATCAGAGTCTCATCTCCTATTCCCTTTAATAGTCAGTTGCGTCGCGCCATAGCGCATTTGCTATTTACATGGCGGACTTTGTAAGTAGAATAACTGAGCGCTTCACTAGCGAGAAAACAGTTAAACAGAGCATCTACAGCGTGAGAATGAGCCTCCTCATTCTTTACTTTCACTTTCACTCTCTTTCGTGGATAAAGAAACATGTTGTACGCACAGACATCCATTAGCCTGTACATAATTAATTTTGTTTAAGCACAAAGATTTATTTCAAAACTATTTCAGTTCTAATTTCCAGTAAACGAAAAAAGTAACATGCATTTATAATAAAAACAAAACAGTAAACACAGTAAATAGTAGTAGTAAAAAAAGGTGCTATTTATATATAATAATTAAATAAAATATCAACAATACACCATATTATTCAATATATCACATTATTTTTCAATATATTCATTCTTTTTTTTTGCTTAGTCTCTTTATTGATCTAGGGTCACCACAGTGGAATGAACCGCCAACTTATCCAGCATCTGTTTTACGCAGCGGATGCCCTTCCAGCCGTAACCCATCCCACACTCATTCACACACATACACTATGCACGATTTAGCCTACCCAATTCACCTGTACTGCATGTTTTTGGACTGTAGAGGAAACCGGAGCACCTGGAGGAAACCCACAGGGAACGCAGGGAAAACATGCAAACTCCACACAGAAATGCCAACTGACCCAGCCAAGGCTCGAACCAGCAACCTTCTTGCTATGAGGCGACAGCACTACCTACTGCGCCACTGCGTTGCCCTATTATTCAATATATCATATTATTATTCAACATATCCTATTATTCGTACAAATCAATACAAAAATAATAATAGATCAGGGAATAGGTCTCTCTCTCTCAATTCAATTAAATAATTGCTTTATTGGCATGACAAATGTTACAAATGTAATGCCAAAGCATTTATAAAGTTTACATAAAAATAAAAGAACATACATATATAATAAAAAACACAGTAAATAGTAGTAGTGGCAAAAAGACATATAATATCCAATATGTCATATTATTATTTAATATATCATATCATTTATATATATCATCATTCATTTATATCAATAAATGAATCAATCACTTATTCAATTATAATCATCTAGGTGTGCGTGTGTGTGTGTGTTTGTGTGCGGTGGTGGTTCTCTGTGTGGATGCTTGTTTGTGTGTGTTTTTCCATGTATAATTTCTTCTCTGTATTATGTGGCATTTCTAAAAAGGTTGAGCTACTAAAGAAACGGTGGGGCCTTCAAGTAGATTTCTTCATTTATTATTATTATGGAATGACAGGAACTCAGGGATAGTCTGCTGTATTTGACTGTATAGTGAATCTCTTAAAGATGTGTGTTTATCAGAGTGGAGGAGGAAGTGTGTCCTGATCTACTGTTAATACAGATTCTTCTCTGTGTGTGTGTGTGTGTGTGCAGCGGTGTCGTGTCGTCAGTTGGATGGTGGTCTGACAGATGTTCTCCAGTGTTTGCGCTCTACCAGCAGCATGCCTGCGGTCAGCCAGCTCTGCCAGTTGCCGTGCAGAGACGACTGCCAGCTCAGCGGCTGGTCCCGCTTCTCCCCCTGCTCCTCAGACTGTGTGGGGGTCCGGACCCGCCGGAGAAACCTGCTGGGTAATTTGAACTGGACTTTCAGCTTTACATGGGATTAGGTCCTACAAGGAGTGAGGTGGCAGAGGTCATTTGTAAAAAAAAAAAAATTTATATTTTTGTATTGGCAAATTTGGCAAAATGTTAATAAGCTAATCAGGTTCCAACTAAGTTTAAGTTATATAAAGTTATATTTTTAGTCAGTTGGATTCAAGTAAGTTAAGATGACTAGAAAAGCTAACTCGATTTAACAACAAAAATTAAGGCAGCAAGCATTTTTTACAGTGTACAACAGATTATGGAATGCATATTGTGATATTAAGAGTAGAATATACTTTTTTTTACCATATTTAGTATATACTGTAAATTTGGTCAGAATTATTAGCCTCCATTTGACTTTTTTTTCTTTTTTTTTATATTTCACAAATGATGTTTAACAGAGCAAGGACATTTTCACAGTATGTCTGATACTATTTTTTCTGCTGGAGAAAGTATTTGTTTTATTTTGGCTAGAATGAAAGCAGTTTTTATTTTTTTATGAACCATTTTAAGGTCAAAATAAAAAAAAATTTATAGTCTGCAGAACAAACCATCATTATACAATAACTTGCCTAATTACCCTAACCTGCCTAGTTCATCTAATGAACCTAGTTAAGCCTTTAAATGTCACTTTAAGCTGTATAGAAATGTCTTGAAAAAGATCTAGTCAAATATTATTTACTGTCATCGTGGCAAAGATAAAATAAATCAGCATTTAGAAATGAGTTACTAAAACTATTATGATTAGAAATGTGTTGAAAAAAATCTTCTCTCTGTTAAACAGAAATTGGGGAAAAAATAAACTGGAAAACTAATAATTCAGGGGGGATAATAATTCTGGCTTCAACTGTATATTATTTTAGAAAATTTATATTATTAATATTTTTCAGTGAACATATGCAAGATATTTTGCTGCATTAATATACAATATTTTGTATTGAATAGTTATATTTATTAAAAAAATAGTTTGGAATGAGAACATTAGGAATAGAAATATAATACATTTAAATTCCATACAGGTGTTAAAAAAATGCAAACTACAAAATGAACTAATCAACCAAAAATCTACTTATATATATATATATATATATATATATATATATATATATATATAGTTCTCTTGATCTTTTATATTCCTTAAAATTGTATTTGATATATTTCACCATGATCTTAAGTCATTTTTAGTTAGTGTAGTTTTACTAACGTGAACAATACATTTCTTACAGTATATATTGATATTTGTTCATGTTAGTGAATGAAAATTAAGTTGTTCATGTTAGTGAATGCACTGAGTTAAAGGTCCAGTAGGTGATCTTCCACAATGCTAACCACAGTCCCTCCCCTGCCATCCAGAGCCACGCCTACTGAAACACGAGCACGCGCACCTTAAAGACCACAGCAGAACCCTCTCTCATGTGTTAGAAGTGACTAGTGCTTGTCCGGCGGCATGCAGGAATTACACTCATTACTTAGCCATACTTACATGCTATTTCCGAGACAATATTCAGAGTAGCATGGTAAACAATATAGGGAGCGCATCACAGGTTGTCATTGTTCAAAAATGAACCAATGTGATGTGAATATAAAACCAACTTCACCTCAGTAAAGCAGGCTAGGCGGAATAGTGCTGTTTACTTGTGTTTTGTTGTTAAAGGGTCATGAAACACCAAAACACATTTTTTGAGATGTTGAAAGTCATATATGTGTCCCACGCTGCTATAAACACTTTTAGGACACATATTGCACTAAAAAGTGAAAATTGGTTGTTTTTGCGTTATTATGAGCAAATTTGTTCTTCCGGTTTGAAACGAATTTTTTAAGCTGCGTCACGGCCATGAGATACTTGCGTGTATTCCAGAGTGGAGAGTGGATGTCTGTACCTTCAAGAACATTGTGACGTATCTGAGGGTGCGGCATTAATTCATGAGAAAGATTTGGTTAAAACCAGTCAGCGCACTCTATTGTGTGCAACTTCATTAATATGCATGATAGCTTCGAAGGCTGTTTTACCAGTGTTCAGACAGCAGAGAGACGCCACGCTGTGTCTCGGGACGTCAGTGTTGCATTTTTATTGTGCTGTGTTTATTATGCTGCAACGAAGGTTTTGTTTTCAATTCCCCACTATGAGAGCACAGTTGGACTCACGTGTGGACTACAGTGCACACGACAGAAATGCGTTTGTAAGAAACATTTGTACCCAAGAGCTTTTCGCATCTGGAAATGATGAAATCCGTATTTACCACTCGTCTCTCTTAAAAAAAAGACACGGCTCCAGTTTGATTGTCCTGCGTCTACAGGTTTGGTAAGTGTGAGATCAGTGCCCTTTGTTTGTTCATTCAGATGGCAAAGTTAGTTTGTATTGTCAGCAGTGCTCTTTCAGTGTTTAAAGACATACGATAGTCAAAATGACTTAGTTACTAAGTTTACAGTATGTTAATATCACTGCAATATTATAGTACAATATTATAGACTGAAAAATCCGCTGTAAATGCTGCTCTCCGAGTGTAAACATGTTTTTTGTGACAGGATAGTCTATACACACACGGCTTTCTGACGCAACCTACAGAAGTTACAGAGAAATGCGGAGGGTTTTTTTCTCTCATTCGCCGTGCGTTATCAAACATTAAAACTCCACTTTCCATCAGTTCCTCTCGTTTGTCACGGTGAACATGCAGAAAATGTTCCTGAATAAACAGTGAAATTGCCAAACTGCAGTTAAGGTCGACAAATTAATAATTTAGCAAATAATTTGATGATGTCCATGTAAGCACAGTCACTGTCTTTCTCCCCTGCGTCTGTGTGTTTGTTTTGCCTGTGAAACTCAGCGCATGCCTAAATGGAAACTCCCTTTTTTGCAAAGCCTTCCCTTTTTCCCTCCCCCGACACTCCCACACTTTCAGAGCTGGACACGCCCTCTTTCCTGACTTTTTGAAAACTAGAGGTGTGAAAACACCCTTCTGAGATAGGGGGGTTTCGTGACCCTTTAAACTAAATAAAATGTACATTATCGATGCTGTAAAAGGCCCTTATGAAACTGAAAATAGTCACATCAATCTATCGCCGGAAGATTTCAGTGGCTGAACAACACTTCTGTGCATATAACCCATTTGTTACAACAACATCTACATCAGCTTTGTGTGAAGCTAAAATAGTTTTAAAACAGAGCATGACCTGTCTAAAAATCCTTTAGCCATGGTGTCGTCCTTCCTCCAGCGTGCAAAAGTAACTCCAAAATTGATTCAGGATTTTAAAAAGTTTTGATTCAGCATGTTTTTACTGCTCGCGCGCTTTCTTTCTCTCTCATGAACGCGCAGCACGTCTATGCACAAACGTCAGATCTGCGTGCAAATGGCTACGCATTAGTTAAAATCTGCATTTGCTGACAGAGAGTTTGAGCTACTTATCGGAATTATGAGAGATGTCGGTCCGACACTATTTAATTGGATGAACATTTTTTTGTTTTCTGCTTTACCCAGAATATATAAATACATTTAGATCATTTACTTTGATCAATACTAGTGAAATGTGAAGAGACTTTCAACCAGCACAGCAAAAAATGTTTCTGAAAACAATCACCTACCGCACCTTTAACAAACAAGCACAAATATAGATTTGTATAATGCATTAGTAAATGTTGAACTATAATGAATAAATGCTGTACAAGTATTATTCATTCTTAGTTCATGTTAATAACTACATTAACAATCATTACCAATTGAACTGCATTGTAAAGTGTAACCATATACTTTTGTAGTGTAGAGAAATGAATGCAGTCTTTTTGACCTTTCAATTAGAGTATTATTATAGATAACTAGATCTAAGACAAATATTTAGTTAGTTAGTTAGTTAGTTAGTTTGTTAGTTTGTTAGTTAGTTAGTTTGTTAGTTTGTTAGTTTGTTAGTTAGTTAGTTTGTTAGTTTGTTAGTTAGTTAGTTTGTTAGTTAGTTAGTTAGTTAGTTTGTAAGTTTGTTGGTTAGTTTGTTAGTTTGTTAGTTTGTTAGTTAGTTAGTTTGTTAGTTTGTTAGTTTGTAAGTTAGTTAGTTTGTAAGTTAGTTAGTTTGTTAGTTTGTTAGTTAGTTACTTTGTTAGTTAGTTAGTTTGTTAGTTTGTTAGTTTGTTAGTTAGTTAGTTAGTTTGTAAGTTAGTTAGTTTGTTAGTTTGTTAGTTTGTTAGTTAGTTAGTTTGTTAGTTTGTTAGTTAGTTAGTTTGTTAGTTTGTAAGTTAGTTAGTTTGTAAGTTAGTTAGTTTGTTAGTTTGTTAGTTAGTTACTTTGTTAGTTAGTTAGTTTGTTAGTTTGTTAGTTTGTTAGTTAGTTAGTTAGTTAGTTAGTTAGTTAGTTTGTTAGTTAGTTAGTTTGTTAGTTTGTTAGTTAGTTTGTTAGTTTGTTAGTTAGTTAGTTTGTTAGTTTGTTAGTTTGTTAGTTAGTTAGTTTGTTAGTTTGTTAGTTTGTTTGTAAGTTTGTTAGTTTGTTAGTTTGTTAGTTAGTTAGTTTGTTAGTTTGTAAGTTTGTTAGTTTGTTAGTTTGTAAGTTAGTTTGTTAGTTTGTTAGTTAGTTAGTTTGTTAGTTTGTTAGTTAGTTAGTTAGTTTGTTAGTTTGTAAGTTAGTTAGTTAGTTAGTTTGTTTGTTTGTTAGTTTGTTTGTTTGTTAGTATGTTAGTTTGTTAGTTTGTTAGTTAGTTAGTTAGTTTGTTAGTTAGTTAGTTTGTTAGTTAGTTAGTTTGTTAGTTTGTTTGTTAGTTAGATAAACTGTAATAAAAATACCAGCAGAAAGTTCAAAATAATAGCATTCATTTCTTTACACTGTCACAATTAATTAATCCAATGCATCTTTTATGAATCAAGTATAATTATTTATTTTAAATCTCACATTTTTTTGAATGGTAGTACATGAAATTATTTGATACAGTCAGTTTCATTTAAATATACCAGTATAAAATTCAACATTAAACATCTAAAAATGAAAAAGAATGAATAAGTTGTATATAAAACCCTCACAAATATTTAATGAATATTAGATCATCCAACCCGAGGTATTTCTCTAATTTATTAAAAGCACATCATACTGTAGGCTGATATGATATCTGGAAACACACAGTTTAATGACTTGGTGAGTAGTAAGCTGAGTCACTGCAGGCAAAATCTTCCAAATTACACTTGGTAAATGTTTCCTTTTTAAAGACCGGAAAATGAGAATTCTTTTTCTTGCACTGAATCATAAATCTTCGCTTCAGTAGCTCTTACATATACTAAACTTCTCATTCTTTATATGTATAGTTGTACTTTTAAAGAGGGATTTGTTCATACATATTTTGCCTAATTAAATAACATTTTATTCTAATTTTATTCTTTAAAAAAAAGTAAAAAATTTTGTGAATTACAAAAACTAATAGTGTAAAAAACTTATTGTGAATTACAAATAACCCCATGATACAAATAATGATTCCCTCATGGTTAAAATACATTAAATGTCTTAAAAGACGTTTAGGGACTGAAGACACCAAGTGATGAAGTGTTTCAGGTGTAATTTTGTCCCATTTTTCCTGCAAACAAGTCTTAATGTGGGCAACAGTACAGGGTTTTCGTTGTCTCGTTTTGCATTTTGAAATGCATCACACATTCTCTATTGGAGACAGGTCGGGACTGCATGCAGGCCAGTCAAATACCTGTATCCTCTTCCTCCACAACCAGGACTTTGTAATGTGGTTTTGCATTGTCTTGTTGAAATATGAATAGGTGTCCCTGAAAACAAAGGCAGAATGTTGTGCTCAAATATCTATATTTACTTTTCATCATTAATAGTGCACCACAAAAGTTATCACAAGTTATCACTCACACAACCCCATACCATGACAGGCCCTGGCTTTAGGACTTGTTGCAGGTAACATTCTGGATGATCCTTTTCTTTTTTGGTCCGAAGCACACAGCATCCATTTCTCCCAAAAATATACCTGAAATACTGCTTCATCTGACCACAGTCCATGTTTCCACAGTGTGAAGGTCCATTCCAGATGCCTCCAAGCCCAGAGAAGTCGACAAAAAGTGCTTCTGGACATTGTTACCATGCTGTCCCAACTTTTTCTGATTTGGGGTTGCATACAGTATATAAAATAATTTTGAACCTGACTTTAACCAGTGTACAGATCGTTTGATTGTTTGTGCTAGAAATGTATGCAAATTAGTACATAATAAAACAATGACTCATTTGCATATTTCAACACAAAGTGTGTAATTCAATCAACTGAATAAAAATAATAAAAAGTTAATTAATCAACTGTGGGAATATGGTGACACCTTTTAGTAACTTTTTGAATCTACTCATACCTGCTGTGTCTGGATTTATACTTTCGCCTGGCACCGCATCGAACACCTTCGCTGACTATGCGCGCACCTCGCGAAATGGACGAGGCTTTTATACTTGCCGCATTTGCCGTTGTGATATTCTTTAAAACGACAGAGAGCAGTCAAAAGCAACCCATCGTAAAGTCAGACGAATAAACAGTAAAGTAGTAAGTTTCCAGAACTACGTCATATCATTAATATTGTTCAAGATTTTTAAACTAATTATTTTTTGAAATTATTTTTATTATTATAAGAATTTTTATAACCGTTCAAGCTTTTTTTAATTAAACTTTAATGCATCACCTGTTTTGTTCATATCTCGGACAGTTCTACCTATTAAAGTTTATTCAGATATCAATGACAACAACATGGGTTGCTTTACAAATATATATATATATATATATATATTTTTATAATTATATTTATTTATTTATTTTTTTTTTTTTTTTTTTTTATAGCAAAAATAAAAGCACACAAAAAAGTACACTTTCTAAAAATACAGATTCACACATTACTGTCTGGCTAGTTTCTGTCCTCTACTTGTATGCTTAAAAGGCAATAATGGTCCAACATCACTGACCATTATCACCAATAAAGCCTAGAAACAGGGCATCAATATTTTGTAAACTGATAGGTTTAAATATTCCTGTCCAGTTATCAAAGAAATAATTTGTTCCTTCATTTTAGTTGTGTAAGTTGTTTTAAATTCAAATTGTAATATATACAGCAGTGTAAAACCTATGACTAGTGGAAAAAAAAATTGTGGAATTGTGTATCTGTAACTTATCCCTCAGGTTTTTCCAAACTTTTGAACAAAAACTTTCCTCCTTTCCCTCTGCTGTTGCCATTTCTAGCCAAGAATTATTGATCATCTGGTTATCTTTGTGATCACGGATGATAAAGATGTGTGTACAGTCATACCTGTTTCAGAGACAATCTCTTCAAAGTGTTTTATATTTAACTCAAATCAAACGTGGCGCCATGCACACTTTTCACTCGAGTCTCAAAAAAAAAAAAAAAACATGCGCTCTGCGAGCCGAAATCATGTCGCACGCACCCAAAGCGAACCACCACAAACTCTACGATGACGTCACATTCCCCGCGCACACTCAAGCGAACTAGCGGACACGTCGACCAGGTTTTAAAGGAACAATTCACCCAATTTAATATAATCATCATTTACTCACCCTTCATTTGCCATTTTCCCTATTTGAGTTTCTTCAGTTGAACACAAAAGAAGATATTTTGAAAAATGCTGAAAACCAGTAACTGTTGACTCCCATATCGGTTGTTTTTCCTACTAAGGAAGTCCATGTTTCTAACATTTTTCAAAATAACATCTTTTGTGTCCAACAGAAAACAAGAAACCACTTGAGTGTGCGTAAATGGTGAGTTAATTTTGGGTGAACTATCTCTTTTAATCAGCTGCGAGACACGAGAAGGTTTAGACTTAATCATCCTCACTCATTAGTGAGAGTAATTAGAGCTTGAATCAACACTGTCTTCCTCTGATTACAGGAAAGAGCAAGAAGAAGGATAAGTGTAAGAACAGTCAGATGTATCCGCTGAGCGAGACTCAATACTGTCCCTGTGACAAGTACAACGCTCAGCCGGTGGGAAACTGGTCTGACTGCATCCTTCCGGAGGGAATGAAGGAGTGCGGACAGGGCTACCGATACCAGGCCATGGTGTGTTATGACCAGGACAACCGGCTGGTGGAGACCTCGCGCTGTAACAGCCACGGTGAGACGCTTTGGAGAGAGCCTATAATTACTGTATTATACCAAAGTCTCTTTAAGGCAAGTCATTTCACTCGGCGGCCATTGTGTAATGCCTCTCGGGCTGTATATGCTCAGGCATAGCTGTTTAAATGGGGAAATATTAAATTCTCCAAAATTGCTTGCCAAACTTGTTTAAATTTCATATTAGGAATCACCAATACAATTAAACAACAACTGTGCCTGTATGTAGTTTCATTTCTAAACATTTGAATCAGACAAAATCTGCAGAAACTTGCATCTGGTCCGAGCCCCTCACCCAGAGAATTGTCAATCTATAGCCATCGCTGATTTGCTTCTACACAAGAAGGCAGGGCTTCATTCGCTGTATTAACTTTTACACTTTTCCCCATTCAAAAGTAATTGAGTGATGTGTCTTGTGCATTCTATAGTCTTTCATTAAACTGAGCTGACAGAGTTTAAAGGGACAGTTTACCCAAAAATGGAAATTTACTCAACCTTTATGCAACCATTGTCTTCCATAGTATTCTCCTACTATGGATATTAGGCATGGGCCGGTATAAGATTCTGACGGTATGATAACCTTGGATAAATATATCACGGTTTCATGGTTTCGCTGTATTGTGATTACTGCTCTAAAATATATTCTTTTTTAATGTCTGGGTAAAAAAGAAGCACTTTTTTCCCTTTTAAACACAAAATATTTTATTTTTAATAACATTTAAAATATTTTGGAGCAGTAAACATGTCAGGCTAAATAATCCAAATAAATTATTGACTTCTGCTGTCTTCATTTATTTTAAAAACAGATTTTTTTGTACAATTTAAAATGGCATCTTTGAATATTTTTTTCTGCTGGAGATGCTTTTGTCCTGAAAAAAATAACGATGTAAATAAAAAATCTCACACATACCTTAGGAACGGTATTACAGATTTTTATTTTATTTTTTTAAAAGCTTGTCTTTTCCAAACTGCGGTATACCTTGGAAACTGTTATCGTCCCATAATGGATATCAATGGTTACAGGTTCTTAGATTTCTTCAAAATATCTTGCGTTGTGTTTAACAGAAGAAAGAAACTCATAAACATTTGAAACAACTTTAGGGTGCTTAATTAGTGAGTAAATATTAATTTTGGATGAACTATACACTGCACTAATGCATGTTTATAAGTCAAGCATGGTAAACTCCCACAAGGCGAATATTAGATTCAACATTTGAGGTATATTAGTTAATGTAAACAGGGACCGCCTTAAAAAATTAGATGCTTCATCTCAAGGAGCTATTACATTCAATAAATTCAAATGCGATTAAATAATAAAATATCTTATGGATATCTTAAAAAAGGCAAACCCTTACCTTTTATTCTAGTTTCTAGCATGTTTGTTGTAATATGTTTTTTTTTTTTTTAATATAAATTAGGCATTTTCATATTTTGATTATTATGATAAATATTTTTTATGTATTGATTTATCTTTAGTTTAGTTTAGTTTAGTATTTTCAAATCTAAATAAAACCGTCTTATTTTCTTCTCCTCTGTCTCTGCTGTATCTCTGCTGTTAATCTAGTTATTTGGCTGGTTTGGGCTGGTTTACCCTGTTGATCTGAAGGTTTAAATCTCCATTCCTTATGGCATGCTGTCTGGCACTGAGACTAATTAGAGCCGACACCAACCACTCACTTTTTCATCACACACACTCATGGAAATCAAGAAAGGGGAAAATAAAATGTCAGAAAAAGGCAAATGATATGTTCACAATCTTCAATGAATTGGTGCACAGATTTAAGCCTGGTCTTGTTTTAAAGAAGACAGATGTCAGATTGTAGCTGTAGGGAAAAAAGTAAAAAAATATATATATTTTAAACAAGGGTTATGTGCCTTTGTTTATGAAAATGATGAAACAATAAATGTATGTAATATAATGCATGAGATATGTATTTTACAAAACATCTTTCAGCATAAAATCAAAGTTATTTATCTATACAAATATATTCCAAATTTGAAGTTGATATCTCAAAAAATATTGTAGTATAAACTAGCTTGTTGTTAGCTTTTGTTGTTTATAATATGAGTTAGCATGTTGCTGGTAAATTATGAATTAGCATGTTGCTAGTATGATTATAATGTGAAATAGCATGTTGCTAGTACGTTTATAGTATGAATTAGCATGTTGCTGGTAAATTATGAATTAGCATGTTGCTAGTATTACTATATTATGAATTAGCATGTTGCTAGTATGTTTATAGTATGAATTAGCATGTTGCTAGTATGATTAGTACGATTGTTAGTATAGATTAATATGTTGTTTGTATGTCAAATGTAAAGTCAATGGCAGTTTTTTACTATGGAAGTCTATGGGATAGTTGCTATGGGGCTGTAAGTGGTTGCTAGGGTGTGGCGAGTACGTTGAAAGGTCATCAGTGATTGTCAGATTGGTAGTCTGAGTTGTATGAGTGTAACCTTAGTTCTGTATGACAGTCTTGTGGAAAGTTCTGAGGTCATAAAGTTTGGTGCAATGTTAAGTCAATAGAACTTTCAGATTTTTCCTGGTCATTTTTTAGGAAAACCATAAGTCGGACCAGTTGGAAAAGACATAGCAACTCTAGTCAGACCAGTTTGGAGGTTTGGTTTTAGTTTGGGGGTTGTAGTATGAATGGTCTAGGAGGAGATGCGTGTAGAAATTAGTCTCAGAAGAAGAAGAATATTAAGTTTATGTAGTATAACAGTATGTTGGCTTTCTCAAGCCACCATAATAATGACAGTCTGACCCTGATGCTAGCAATACATTCAATTTAACAAGCTATGACAAATCTGCGGTTCTGCAAGCTGCTGTATATTAATCCTGATGTTTGACAATCATCACTAATGTAGCCTGGTAACAATGCTGATTTGATGTAATTCTGAATTATGTAATTCTGTAATGCTGAATTCATGTTGATCTGCAGCCCACGTTAAAAATCTCTGAAACGAAAGTCATCAAACGCTGTGAGAGTTGTCGTGAGAAATGAGCTCAGGCTTAAAATAATGTTTTGCGAAAGGCTCAAATGTTGGATTATTCAGTTACTTGCTCTTCTTTATTTCCCAGGAGTTCAGAGTCTTGAGAATTGAACTCCGCAATTGGTTTAAGTGCAATAATTTGCAGGAAAACATCAGAAGTCAGTCCTGTAATGAGATCTGTGTGTTCGTCATTGGCATCACAAGAGGAATTTTATGATTATTATAGAAACAATATATGACTGAATTAACAAAAGAACTCCATTGCAATTTACTTTAATGCTTTGCATGCATAATTTGCCAACTCTTTGATATTTAGGGATTGAACAAGTAAGAATACACAGAAGGGCTGGTGATATTAATATAATCTTACCACACAAGGAAGCGTTTTACATATATACAGTATGTGCAGTTGAAGATGGAATTATTACAGTTATTATAATTTCATTCTTCATCAAATATTTTCCAAGTGCTATTTAATAACATAACATTTACTTAGATAATAGTATTCAGATTAATGTGCATTTAAAACCCTTAACTAAATGAATTATGTTAATTGAGCAAGTT
This sequence comes from Danio tinwini, assembly GCA_903798205.1. Lineage (NCBI taxonomy): Eukaryota > Metazoa > Chordata > Actinopteri > Cypriniformes > Danionidae > Danio > Danio tinwini. Next base: position 31,892,094 of record CAIGQZ010033112.1, read on the forward strand.
GGGTTAATGAGATAAGTGTAAGTCATTGGACAGCAGTGGTTTGTTCAACAGATAATCAAAAAAATAATTTCTTAATGGGGAATAATAATATTGACCTTAGTATGTTTATATATATATATATATATTAAGGCTGTCAATATTAGCGCGTTAACGCACGTGATTAATTTGAAATATTTAACGCGTTTAAAAAAATTAACGCATTTATCGCAGTTGCAGTTTTTTTTTTATTTCCTTTTGTGGTCGACGTGTGTTCAGGGCCGGGCACGCCCATAGAGGCGACCTCCTCACTTTTATCCGCGACACCCACCCCCTCCCTTCCGGTCCTAACTTTAAACCTCAAACCGGTAAGTTTCTATTTCACTTTCGGGTTGATGGCGGCGTGATCACGGTTTGCCTACAGCGTCAGTTCAGCTTGCTCCGGTCCTGCGTGTGTTTAATGTGCAAAGAAATATGGATAAAGGAGAATATGGATCCATGTAAATGTATTCAGTGAAAGCGCCAGATGATGTCACAAGCTGTCAAAGACAACCCATTCCTCTCTAAGTTGACTCCAAGCGCCCTCAACACTACACGCAACTTTTGTAAAGCGTCTGCTTCACGTTGACGTGTCAGAATCCTTGATTGAGAAATAAAGCCATACTTTAAAACGCTTAGTTTAAGCAAATTTGATTCGATCGTGCGTGTTGATGATCTGAAGGGAGTGGGCTGCTCTCTCTCTCTCTCTCTCTCTCTCTCTCTCTCTCTCTCTCTCTCAGAACCTTATAATTCCAAGGTGACGAAATGTTAAGGAGGACAAAGCTAAATTGTTTCTACTTTATAATTAATGTTCTCAACTCGCAATACAACTTTACAATAAATACAATTGTTTGTATTCAATACTTTATTATTATAATTTTTCAATTTCTATATTTGCAATGCCTGTATTTTGGATTTTTTTTTATTCGTGATTAATCATGATTAATCACACAAAAATGTGTGATTAATTAGTTAATTTTTTTAATCAATTGACAGCCCTAATATATATATATATATATATATTCCTCCCTGCCTTTCTTTCTTGCTTTCTTTCTATCCTTATTTTTTCTATCTTTCTTTATTTCTGCCAAAAATAAAAAAAAGACTTTAATAAATGATACTATGAAGAATCTGTTCCTATCAGTTGGGAAATATTTGAAAAATAATGAAAATCACAGAAAAGCCAAGGCTGTGTCTCCTATATATTCTTATTATTTGTATTTGAATACAATATATTAAATTGATCAAAAGTAACAGTAAAGACATTTATAATGTTTCACTCTGTAAAAAAAAAAGTTGACTCAGCTTAAAATTATAAGGCAACTGGCGCTTTTTTGAGATGACTCAACTTTTAACCCAAGTACTGCACTTTAAGTTGCTTCAACTAAAAAAAATATCTGTAGCAAGTTGCCATACAATTTTACGTTGTCAACCTTTTTTTTTTACAGTGCTAATTAAATAATTTCTACAGCAATTCTGTCCTTTTTATTTTCTGTTAGCAAGAATCTTGTAAATAAACATCACAATTTCTACAAAAGAACCAAGCAGCACAAGTGTTTTCAACATTGACAATATGAGAAATCATTATATTAGGTTAATTTTTGAAAGATAATGTGACTGAAGAAATTATGTCATAATGATTCTGAAAATTGCAGGTTTGCATCAGAAAGAAACTGTGTGTAACCCACCGGTCCTACAGATCCCAATCCGCTTTGAGCCGGGATCAAAACGGCAATTCTTTGCATGGGAGTCAGTATCTCTAGCAAGAAGGCTAAAGACCATGGCCTCTAGCGTCTGTCGCTAGAGCACTTTTAGAGGTCAGAGGAGTAAGGTTTACCTGCATAGCACTTCGCTAGCTGGCCTTTGTTCCACTTACCTCCCTAAACCTCACATGTACTCCGGACGAGCCCCCAAGTGTAACCCACCGGTCCTTCTGCACCCAGCCGGATCTGAGCTGGGATCGAACTGGCGATTCTTTGTATGGGAGTTGGTTACTCTAACAAGGAGGCTAAAGACCATGGTCTCTTGCATCTGTCGCTAGAGTACTTTTAGAGGTCAGAGGAGTGAGGTTTACCTGTATAGCACTTCTCTAGCTGGCCTTTGTTACACTTACCCCCCTAAACCTCACATGTATCCCGGACAAGCCCCCAAGTGTAACCCACCAGTCCTTCTGCACCCAGCCGCTCTAAGCTGGTATCGAACCGGCATTTTTATTTTTTTTTGTATGGGAGTCTGTTGCTGTAACAAGGAGGCTAAAGACCATGGCCTCTAGCGTCTGTCGCTGGAACACTTTTAGAGGTCAGAGGAGTAAGGTTTACATGCATAGCACTTTCCTAGCTGACCTCTGTTCCACTTACCCCCCTAAACCTCACACACATCTCGGACGAACCTCCAAGTGTAACCCCCTGGTCCTTCTAATCCAACCTGCTCTGAGCTGGGATCGAACCGGTGGTTCTTTGTATGGGTGTCGGTTGCTATAACAAGGAGGCTAAAGACCATGGCCTCTAGCATTTGTTACATATGATTAAAAAACATTTACACAGCAATTTTCAACTGTTACACTGTAAAAAATGGCAGTGATTTCAACGGTAAAATACTGTAAAAATGCTACAGTAAAAATCCAGAACCTGTTTGACAATATATTTCCTCAATATATACGGCGAATAATCGTAAATTGACTTTCCCAGAATTCCCTGCATGACACATCCCTTTTTATGCTTTTTGTTGCCATTACTTTGGATCTTTTTAGTTGTTTCCTTATCAGTTATGTACATTAGAGATTTATGTTACATCTATTGTTGATAAACAATGTTTATTTCATGACTTTAATTTCATGCCTGTTACCATACTGGTGTTTAGTAGCTGTATGAATGACACTGAGCACCTTCTATACACTGATACACTTTTCTGCTTGTGGGAAATGTTGTTTGTGATGAGCATTGATTCATTATGTAACTTTCTCATCATCACCTGCATGTGGCTGTGTTAACGTGTTTATCTGTGTAACAAAAGATGTGTAGATGTTGCTAATTCAAAATACAGACCTCTATAAATGTATAAAATACGGTGGTTTACTGTAAATATGAGAAATTACTTATATGGTTTGTATCCTATTTTTAATGGTGAAATACTGGCTACCACAGCTGTCGTTTTTTTACCGTAAATTTTACAGATTTATTTTTTACAGTCTATACTGTTTCCTAGTTTTACTGTATTTACTGTATGTGTAATCATAAGAGACTTATTTGAGAAACATTCTAAAAATACTTACCGACCCCAAACTTGCAAACACTCCTAAAATGCATCAGGAATGAAAAGATAACATTTTTAACATGAATGTTTAATAGTGTGTTTACAGGCTTCAAAGAGTGTAGCGTTTCTCGTGGGGTTTTAATGCTCACGCTTTGCTCTCCACAGCCTTATTCAAAGCGTTAGTTCACCAACAGAATAAACACAGTCATCATGTACAGTACATTCATCTCAGATCCTGCTCCACTTACTGTTATTGTTTCTTACCATAGATTATAAACAAAACATTACCTGTAAAAGTATAGTCCACTGGTAAGACAGTGTTATTAAAATACCGAATTTATTACAGATGGGGCTTTTAGAAATGCACGTCTCAGAGAACAGAATGCCATGACTAACCACGGTAAGCCGCAGTACTCAGTGAAATTCTCTGACTTAGGAAATGCATTACCATTAGTGGGCAGCCGAGCTTCATTCTCAGTAGTGGCCAATTCTCGATGATGTTTCTTCGTGGAAGGTGGAGGTGTTTTCTACATGTTTTTTCATATTTGCTAAAATCTAATACAATGCTGTGCCTGGGATAATTGTATTTATTGTTTTCTGATAAGAGAAATAGTTTCATTAGACAGTATTGCAACTCGCCACAGTCATGGTGCTAATATTACATTTTTGACTGTAGGCCATACAAAACTTTTCACAGAGCTCATGTTCTTTGATTAGACTAGTTATCAATAAACTGTTAAAGCCAAAATAAATGGTAAAATACTGGTTGTAATTTAATTTAATAAAGTTTATATAAATAAAATATAATTTAATAGCCTATATATACGGTAGGCTAAATAAATATAACATATTTTTAAATTAAATAAATAGTTTTTTGTTTTTTTTAAATGGACACGTCTATGTTTATTCCATCAAATTAAACACAAATAAGGTTAATAAGTATATTTTGTGTATTTGAAGAAGCAGTTAATCATGCACTGAAAAAATAGGCTATAGCCTACCTTAACACTTAAATGGGCTATGCCTTCATCCCCACCCTCGGTCTTCACTTTGTGCCATCATAAGCATCACTAATAAGTGGAGCTTTCCCCCTCTGATGACACGTTCAAAAGAAAATGTCAATGAAAGTGTTTCTGCGGACTGTTTTTATTATCAAGTGTGATTTAAAAAAATAAAATTAACACATTACTTAAATTAGAAGCTGGTTATATTCACACACTGCTGCCATAAAACTGTGCTTAAACCTCTTATAAAAGTGAAGAGTTCACATGCAAAACCCTCTAAATCCATCAGACCTCTTTTTTTTGTAAATTAGATTTTTCTATCAGGCTCCTCTGATTAGGTTTAGAAGTGTCATTTTATAGATAATGAAAAGGTTATTAGCTAGTAAATGAAATATCTTTTTTTTCCCAAAAAAATGTTGCTTTAGACAATTCTTTGGTTTTTAACAAGGTAGATTTTCATAATATATAAATCTGTCAAGTAAGTGGCGGTTTCATTGCACTGTGATAAACCATGGAAAAAGCTGATGGAAAATGAATGAATGAAACCTGTTAAGTGCATTAATCAAGAACATTTAAATTGACATTTATTAAATCTTAACAATCTGTTGTCATTTCTGATATTTGGGATTCAGATTTAAGTAGAGCAATGTAAACATTGTAAACTAAGCTTGTTAGATTTAAACAATGTAGTGTAAAAACATTGTGAAACATCAATATCTGTGCATTGTCTATTAATATAAATAGTTTATAAGAGGTATAATATGAAGTAATATAAATAATGTATAGTTTTATACATTATATTTACATTGAATAAAATAGCTTACATTAGCAAATAAAACACAATGTGTACTGGGCAAAAAGTGGACGTCTCTCAGACAATTTTAGAAGCTTTTATTCATTCATTCTCACCATACTCAAGGTCTTGGTCTCTTTTTCATCTCTTGTTTATCCTCATTGCATCTATGTGGGATAAAAGAAAGGCATCTTAACTTCATCTTTCGTGAAAGGGTGTTGCTGTTTAATGTATAGTAAATCTGACTCATTCAAAGTAGTGTCGTTGCGCAAAAGCACGTTATGAATGCATGTTACAGTTTCAACTGTACAGTATAGTGTGTTTTCTTTTCCTTATAATGCTTTTTGTTTTGAGGTAAGAGACGTTTTAGTTTGTCATTTACTGACAGTTGGACAGTCTCATCCAGTTCATGAAACTTCTGAGTCTTCAAAGTCTTTTAAAATCTCAATTGGAAGCGGAATAAAACAGTCTCCTCATAAAAGCCGGCTCATCAGCGCGCTACTACATTGAAAACATATTATTCGATTCGCCTTCTGATTGGTTCTCGGGATATAGCTGCTTTTGCTGCCAAAGGCAAGTGGCATTTAGCGGCTTTTGTAAACAAACTGTTATTTCTGAATGCGCTGACGCTGCGATTCAGATGATTTGAAGCAAAAATATTTGTTCACATGTACTACGTGCCTAAAGCATTCACTTAATGTCGTTCTCATTTTTGGCGGAAGTGGCGTTTAGCGGCTTTTGCACTGAACTCTTCAAGTGTTTTTTTCCCCTTAAATGCCGTTTCTTTTTTCACATTGAAAATAATGTGACATGTTTAATTGTTTATTCTGAGCAAAACAATTAACTATCATGTTTTTTGGGTGAACTATCCCTTTAAATTGGCTGTGAGACATGAGGAGGTTTAGAATTCATCTTCCTCACTCATTAGTGAGAGTAATTAGAGCTTCATGACATTATACTAATTGACTGCATTTAAAGAAAAAGTATTGTGTAATATTATAATAATATTACATGTATAATGCTAATAAGATATGGAATGACTTGCATTGTCCTATAAGATTTTTGTCATCCAGACTTACTATGAACAGTTTTTGAGAAATAAGGTCTGATTTCTATGGCGCATTTTGTACTTTCCATAATTTCAAAGTAAGAAGCTGTCTTGTTTTTCTTTCACGGGTCTCTCTTCTCAGTGCGTGTTGTAATTTGGCACCGCCGAGGGTCATGGATGTGGATTGTGTTGAAGGAATGAGGTCGCGCAACACAATAACACGAGGACGGCCATGTTTGATTTGGCCACCACGAGCTGCTGTAGGGGTAAAAACGTTACGTGTTGGGTCAGATGGTCAGAGTGTGGCCACTGGGTCTTTAGTTTCTTCTCCTGGAGTCCATTTGCTTTGTGTTATGCTAATGTGATGTGACTAGGGTAGAGTATTTGGTGGGGTATTTGGGGTTGCTGCAGTATTTCTGGACTGTCACGCTAGTGTCAGATCCTGGTTAATTTTTCTTTTCTTGTGGGTAACCGTGAGGCTGTGAAGCTGATTCTACACTGTGAAATCTGTCTTTTATTAGTTTTTTGTCATTTATTTTTCATTCATTCATTTTCTTTTCGACTAAGTTCCTTTATGAATCAGGGGTCGCCACAGCGGAATGAACCGCCAACTTATCTACCATATGTTATTACGCAGCGGATGCCCTTCCAGCCGCAACCTAACACTGGGAAACACCCATACACATTCACACACATACACTCGCAGAAATAAAGGTACAAGAGCTGTCACTGGGGTGGTATTTTTTCAAAAGGTACACATTTGTACCTAAAAGATCTATATTAATACCTCAAGGGTACATAATGGTACCCTAAAAGTACAAAAGTGTTCCTCTTAAAATTTGTAGGTACTAATATATACTTTTGAGGTACCAATATGGACCCTTTAAGTACAAATGTTTACTTTTTGAAAAGGTACCACCCCAGTGACAGCTCGCGTACCATTATTTCTGAGAGTATACACTACAGCAAATTTAGTTTATTCAATTCACCTATAAGCGCATGTCTTTGGACTGTGGGGGAAACAGGGACACCTGGAGGAAACCCACGCCAACACGGGGAGAACATGTAAACTCCACACAAAAATGCCAACTGGCCCAGCTGGGGCTCTGACCAGCAACCTTCTTGCTGTGAGGCGATCGTGCTACTCACTGCGCCACTATGACGCCTTGTAATTTATTAATTAAATGTAAATAAAATTTTATTAAATGTAATATATTTTTGGTTTTAGTATTGTTTTTGATGATGGAAGAATAGCCGCTACATTGGTAGTGCTAAAGGGCATTTAAATAAACAATAAACTGTTAACAGTTTAAGTTTATAAATTACACTTTCACACATACAGACCTTTCTGGAATATTACCGGCAATTTTCCAGAAAGGTCTGTATGTGTGAACAGGCCCTTATTGAAAAAAATGGTAAATTTGTTCCAGCAATTTTCCAGAAAGAGAAGTTGTAACATTACTTGTAATTTTACCGGAATGCTGCTCTGTTTGAACACAGAAGGAAGATTTCCGGAAAGAGCGTGTTCACGTTTAGAACATGCTGACGTGAGACATCCAATCAAAACATTCAGACGCATTCACATCCGCGTGGTTTATGAAAATAAAAGCCTTTGTATATTTTTCCAGACACTTTTAGCTACTAGATATTAGTCTGGTAACGTTTCTATGTTCCTTCTTAATGCCAACTGTGTAAAAAAGGATCAATAAAAATGTTTATGATAAACCGCTGTTTGTTTACCTTCAAGCTCTGCTTCAGTTGCTTGACGCCTGTGCACGTGAAGGAGCCGGTGAGCGCCAGCACACACACTGATTATGAACATCTCGACATCTGAAAGTGTTCCTCCATATGTTTTTATATAAGTTGTTCACAATACTTATGCTTCCACAGAGTTTGTAATGTAGTCAAGTGTGTAAACATTTAGCTGCGATTCGCCTATCTGCCTTTGGATGTCTCACAAAGCAGCTGCATGAATGCTAAAGCTTTAAATAAAAGTGCAACCATCAAGAAAAAGCAGACCCCTTCTCTGTTTACAAATACAAGCGCAGCTGTTTAGAGCTCATTTCTGGTTTATGATATCAGAATTTACGGGTATTTTGAAATGGATGTGTGAATGGTCTATTCCGGAAAAATCACAGAACGTCCGTGCCTGTGTAAACACCTTTTTTGTGAATTTACCGTTCCGTTACCGTGAATAAAGTCGTTCCGGAAATTTTCCAGATATTTGCAGGTATCACTGTGCGAAAGGGGCTAGTATTTAACTGTAATATAAATTGTGTTTTACTGTATTGTATGACAATTATGCAGTATGTTATTGTATTTTGAAGTTGCATTGTGGGAAATGTCCTCTTGACACTTTTAAAAAGGTATACTGTAAAAAAAAAGTCATAAAAATAAATGTTTTATGCTACTTGTTTTAATAAGTTAATCAAGTTTCAACTACATTTTTAAATGTATGCAAAGTTTAATTTAATTTTCTTGGTTAAATCTAATTACTTTTCTAGTAATCTCAACTAAAATGATTAAGGCAGCAATCTATTTACAGTGTAAATAAAAAAACAAACAAAAAAAGCATGAGCTTGAAACCTGGCCAATCAATGGAAATACACTAATTTACCTTTTGGATTGTTTTAAAATAAATAGATAAATTAATTATTGTATCGTATGAAAATATATTAAAGGTGAGAAGACAAAAAAATACTGTACATTTTATAGTAAAGATATACAATATTTTAAATACGTGTACAGCAAGATAAATGATACTGTAATATTATTAGTATTTTGGCTGTAAGTTTGATTAACAGTAAGCTGCTGGCAAATTGTTAACAGTTTGTGATTAATTAGTTATTATCTTGATGTTTTATGCTGAAGCACCCTGTAGGTTTATGTTTCATGGTTTGTGTAGAAATAATGAACTATTTTTAAATGTTTGAATGGTTTTTTTTCTGGTTAAATTAGAATCTCAAGAGTTAAATTTTTCAACGCCTGTCAAGATTATGCCTGGGTTATCTGTTCAAAGAAATGTCACTGTTTAAGATATAAAGACTATTTCAGGATCTTTAAAATGTTTAATGGTCTTTTTGGCATTGTGATGTTTAAATTGAAGTATTACTACAAAACAAGGGTACATTTTTCAAAATTGAAAGCGGAATAAATGAGCTTTCAATTTGTTAGGATGAGACAATATTCATGTGAAATACAAATACTTGACAATCTGGGATCTGGGGGTTCAAATAAATCTAAATATGGAAAATTTAAAAAATTCTAAATGAACTTCTTAACAGTCTTTATTACTTATCATAAATTGAGTTTAGATATATTTACAGTATAAAATTAGCTAAATATGCTTATGTAGCATGATCTTTTCTTAATATTCCAATGATTTTTGGCATGAAGGGAAAATCTACAATTTTGACCCATACAGGGTCAAATGTGTTCAGTTTGATTCTTGGTACAGTATGTATTTTAAATGCAAATGATTTTTGATTTTAATTAACATCATGCTGCACACAGTAAAATGCAGTTTTCGAAAATAACACTCACTGAGCACCAACAAACAATTGGAGTTGCAAATTATATACTGTAGTTGACACACTGTGTATATAACATTTTTAATTTGCAATTACTTTTTTTAGAAAGTTTACTTCTATCTATCTATCTATCTATCTATCTATCTATCTATCTATCTATCT
>CAIGQZ010033112.1:31923767-31936905 GCA_903798205.1 Danio tinwini
TTATTATTATTATTATTATTATTATTATTATTATTATTATTATTATTACAAATACAATATATTTATTCATTATATATATTATACAATATTTGATCGCCCATATTGCCCATGCCTAAATCCGCCACTGGTTCTTACCAACTGGCCTATGTCATGTACAGTACAGATACTTAATAAATAACCTACTATTAACATATGCTATGTTTTTTGTTTTTACAAGCTTTGTAGACGTAAATTCTGCTTTCAAATAATAGGTCACCTTTAGCTTTCGCCATGAGCCACGATGTGTTCAAAATGACATCAATGTTTTTAAAGTGCACTGCAAAGGGAGCGTAATTGTAAACATGAAGATGGACTGAACTGAAAACTGTAAAAATACTTTGAAAGCAAATTACACCTAAGAGAGATGACTTTAATGCTTTTTTAATTTTTAACTATTCCAAGTTTAAATGTTAGAATGTTCTAAATGAATAGGGTATAGGGGGGGATAATTGGGAATAGAACACAGCGAGGAACTATGTTTCCAACTACAGCTCCAGAGGTGTAGTTGCAAAAGTAGAAGTTTGCGACGCAGTTTGCGAATGTTCGTTGGAACGATGGATTTCAAAAACGACAAATCAATTAACTATGTTTGTAACGACACAACTTGCGACCTTAGTTGGCTAACGATGGATTTTGGAAACGCCAAATCAACAAACTATGTTTGTAACAACACAACTTGTGACCTTAGTTGGCTAACGATGGTTTTTGGAAACGCTCCCCTGGGCGATTGCCCATGCCTAAATCAGCCACTACATTCTGGAGACACAAAAGATCTTTAGTGCCCTTTAAGAAACAATAAAGTGCCCTTTAAGAAACAATCTGTAAAATGTAATGCTTTATAAGTGCTAACATCCTAAATGCAAGCTAATAATCAGCTAGGTGAAATTAATAACTGGTCCCACATCATAAAAAAACTGCGCTTAACATTTAAATAATTTCCGTTTCTTTTTGAAGCCAATGTGAAACCGATGATTCATCAAATACACAATAGATCAATGCATGTTTTTTTCTTCAAAGACCCGCGTGATTCTCTCTGAAGTATCCCAGTACAGCAGGAAAATAGCTTGTGAATTCAGTCACTTTTGTCCTTCCCTGTGGTGCCTGCTGTTTCTGAGCCTGTGTTTTTACCCATAAAGCACTTCTTTCTCTCACTGTTTTGACTGTGTGAATGAGTCATTCAACAGTTTGGATCATTACTGGATCTGCTTTCTCCATCTGCTCACACTTCATTCATGATTCCCCTCCGACAGCGTCCTGACAGCACTCAAAGCATCCGCAGACCACCTCTGACCAACACATGTGCTTTAATGAGAACCCACAGGCTGAAATCTGTGTGGGTGTGTGTCTGTGTGTGCCTGTTTGCGTCCGTGTGTACGTGTGTTTGCCTGTATACATTTGTGTGTGTGCCTGTGTGTGTGTGTACACGTCTGCGGGTCTGCATATATGTGTGTGTGTGTGTGTGTGTGTGTGTGTGTGTGTGTGTGTATATTTATATATATATATATATATATGCCTGTTATATGCATATGCATATGTCATATGCGTGCGTGTGTGTTTGCTGTGCGTCAGGATCATTTCATTCATGCCCCCTGTGACAAACGAGATATTGGATGCGAGTATGAGTATGGGGTTTTGAGCAGCACTGACCGCTTTCATCAATCGTCGATACCCCAGGGCCCCGCATAAGCCCATCAGCAGAAACCCTGTTATCAAAGTTCCGAATAGGTAGATATCTTTAATGTCCTCCAGGGACAGAGCAGCCAGGCACACGACGCGCCACTTCTCCCACCCGTCCATCACGTATCCAGTTGCAAACGTCCCGGCAGGACAAGTGGGCTCTCCCGAGCCCAACTTCTCGTCGAGAAGATGGTGTCAATCGCGTTCAGAGACCAGTTGATCAGATCCATAATTCCTTATTCGTTTGCATAGCAAGGCACAGAGAGTCTCAGAGATAGAACAAGATGAAACAAGAAGAGCCAGCCAGGGAAGATTAGGGACGGAGAGGGAAAAAGTGCGACAGCCTTCGTCGAGAAGAAAGAAAGATGAGATATTCCCGAATGAAAGTGAAAGTGCCAAACTGCAGTTAAAGTCGACTAATAAATAGTTTGGCAAATAATTCGATTACTGATGTCCATGTAAACACAGTCACTGTCTTTTTCCCCTGCATCTGTGTGTTTGTTTTGCCTGTGAAAATCAGCGCGTGCCCAAACGGAAACTCCCATTTTTTGCAAAATCGTCCCTCTTCCCCTCCCCCGACACTCCCACCTAAACAGAGCTGGAAACACCCACTTTCCTGACTTTTTTCAAACTAGAGGTGCGAAAACACCCTGCTGGACAGAGGGGTTTTGTGGCCCTTTAAGGCATTTTGAAGTTTCTAGCGATGTTTGAGCCTCTTGATGTACCGTAGTGCTGATAAATACTTAGTGTGCCATATTTTCCTCAGTTTGTGTTATCAACACTAGCTATGTTTCCATCCAAAAATGTGAATGAACTTTATGCGCAAAACTAGATTATCGCATAAAAGACGTGCGATTAAAGCTGTGTTTCCATCCAACGAGTCAAAGCGAACAAAATCGTCACTTCCTGATTAACTGGCACCAAATATCAACAGTAAAAACTGAATTTGCTGTGGTAGGAGAAGCTGCGTCAATCTTTTCTTCATCTAATAAATGACTTGCGCCTCGAAAGGCAATCCTGACACGCAGTGAACGCGCAGTGGCGTTTGCAAGTGTCAGACGCGGAGCACAGACACTCTTGATTCTGGATGTCATTAATAATATAATAACACTAATACTTAAACAGTTGAGGTGTTTTAGAATGACAAAAACAACATTTCAGATAGTTTATAATGTGCTCAGCCTGCTGGTTTGTCCATTCACACACATTTTTATCATCACATGATCTCATAACAAAATCACCTTTTTTATGCGCACACTGGATTTTGTGCGGTAAAAGTGTTTCCATCGAAGTTTATGCACATTTTTTCTTATCGAATGAAAAGTTTATCCTACTCAGTTATGCTTATATGTTTTTTATGCGCATTTTCAAAATTTATGCGCATCATGGCATTTCCATTAACCGTTTTTTTATTCGCATATCAAAAATGAGCATAAAAATAGGTGGATGGAAACATAGCTAGTGATAGCTCAGACATGTTAACAGTAATGCAATCTTGACTTAAAATGTCTTTGTTGTTAACGCTTAAGTTTTGTTTACTAAGATATTCTGTGTACTAAACTGTTAACGACCCACATGCAGAGTAATATGAAGAGTTAAAATGTTGTTTTTGTTCTTTTTTTGCCAAGGGATTAAAGAGGAGTACCGCTCATGCAAAGCCATTGTGTTATAATAAGCAGCAGCTTGTTAATAATATTGAATGTTTTTGAGATCTCGTTTATTGGTGCATAGGGGCAAATCTCTCTTTGCCTGCATCTCCTGTTTACCACCACACAGACACATACAACACAATGCAGAGTATCAGCAGTGGTGCAAAGAGGCCAGCGAGTACACAGAGAGTGACTGGGTTACATAACCAATGAAAGTCCATGTAATGTCCTCACTAAGATGTGAAAACAAACTTGTGTGTGTGTTTCCACTCAGACTGGAGCACATGCCAATTAAGTGCCAATGCTGTGTGTGGAATTGGCCTCAAGACGAGGATGCTGGACTGTGTCAGAAGTGATGGAAAATCTGTTGACCTGAAGTACTGCAAAGAGGTTTGTGCTTTTATTTACACACTCTGTCTATCTGTACTGCAGACAGTGGGAGATTTTTTTAACAACATAGTCAGAGTCGGACCTCAACTAACAGAGGAACACGCAACATGCTCTTGTGATTATGGCTGTTCTGAACGCCCGTGTTGCACAAAGGCACGCCTGAAATCATTCTTTCTTGGTTCTCAAATTTTCAGTGGCACTTTAGGTAGATATACAGTTGAAGTCAGAATTATTAGCCCCCCTGTTTATTTTTTTCCCTAATTTCTGTTTAACGGAGAGCAGATTTTTACGCATTTCTAAACATAATAGTTTTAATAACTAATTTCTAATAACTGATTTATTTTATCTTTGCCATGATGACAGTAAATAATATTTGACTCCATATTTTCAAGACACTTCTATACAGCTTAAAGTGACATTTAAAGGCTTAACTAGGTTAATAAGGTTAACTAGACAGGTTAGGTATAACGATGGTTTGTTCTGTAGACTATCGAAAATAAAATTAGCTTAAAGGGGCTAATAATTTTGACCTTAAAATGGTCTTAAAAATATTTTAAAACTGCTTTTATTCTAGCCGAAATAAAACAAATAAGACTTTCTTCGGAAGAAAAAATATTATCAGACATACTGTGAAAATTTCCTTGCTCTGTTAAACATCATTTGGTAAATATATAAAACAAAAAAGAAATTCAAAGGGGGGCTAATAATTCTGACTTCAACTGTAAATAAGAGATCATGAAAAGACTTAGCTTGTAATAACGAGAAAACAACTTTTGATGTGTTGAGATTACAAGAAAATTAAATCACAATCATGAGAAAACGAGAAAGAAAGATATCATAATGCATTGTCTCTAAGGACCTCCATATGTTTTTCTGCTCAAATGAGATTTTTTTGTTATTATGGTAAAATGGAACACTGTAAAAAAATCTGTTAATTAACACTTTCCATATTTTGTTGTGAATCTGCTGTCGACTTTTGATGTAAAAAAATTCAACTCTACAGTTTTAACAGTGACTTACTGCCATTTTTTAGTAGTTTGAAATAATACTATAATTGGCGACATGGTGGCGCAGTGGATAGCATGGTCCCAGGATTGACCGTGCATGTCAAAGCACAAACCAAGCATAAAGACAAAAGGAATTGTCTGTAGTCCTCCGAGACAGGATTGTCTTGAGGCACAAGGCTGGGGAAGGTTACAGCAAAATAGTTCTGAAAGATCTAATGAGCACAGTGACCTCCATCATCCATAAGTGGAAGATGTTTGAAACCACCAGGACTCTTCCTAGAGCTGGCCGGCCATCTAAGCTGAGTGATTGGGGGAGAAGGGCCTTAGTCAGGGAGGTGATCAATAACCCGATGGTCACACTGTCTGAGCTTTCTCCCTCAGCGTTCTACTGTGGAGAGAGGAGAACCTGCCAACCATCTGTGCAGCAATCCACCAATCAGGCCTGTATAGTAGAGTGACCAGACGGAAGCCACACCCCGCCTGGAATTTGCCAAAAGGCATCTGAAGGACTCTCAGACCATAAGAAACAAAATTCTCTGGTCGGATGAGACTAAAATTGAACTCTTTGGAGTGAATGCCAGGCGTTACGTTTGGAGAAAACCAGGCACCGCTCATCACCAGGCTAATACCATCCCTACAGTGAAGCATGATGGTAGCAGCATTATGCTGTGGGGATGTTTTTCAGCAGCAGGAAATGGAAGACTAGTCAGGATAGAGGGAAAGATGAATGCAGCAATGTACAGAGACATTCTGAATGAAAACCTGCTTTAGAGTGCTCTTGATCTCAGACTGGGGCGACGGTTCATCTTCCAGCAGGACAATGACCCAAAGCACACTACTAAAATTTCAATGGAGTGGCTTCACAACAGCTCAGTGAATGTCCTTGAGTGGCCCAGCCAGAGCCCAGACCTAAATCCTATTGAACATGAGAGGTACTGCAAAGAGGAATGGGCAAAAATTCTCAAAGACAGGTGTGCCAGGCTCGTGGCATCATATTTAAAAAGACTCGAGGTTGTAATTGCTGCCAAAGGTGCATCAACAAAGTATTGAGCTAAGGCTGTAAATACTTCTGTACATGTGATTTTTTCAGGTTTATTTTTTTTTTTTGTAAATTTCCAGCAATTTCAAAAACTATTCACATTGTCATTATGGGGTATTGTGTGTAGAATTTTAAGGAAAGAAATCATTTTAATCCATTTTGGATTAAGGCTGTAACATAAAAAAATGTGGAAAAAGTGAAGCGCTATGAATACTTTCAGGATGCACTGTATATTTCTTAACAAACACCACTAAAATGAAATAAAAAAAAGAACTGAAATAAAACAAATGATACTCTTTTAGAATAGGATGTTTTATGAGCCAATGGCAAAGAAACTTTTTTAAGGCTTATTTTGTTCCATATAAAATTTTAGGTTAATGTGAAAAGAGCTGGTGGAAGATCAGTCAAAACCTGACATTCAGTCACATTAATTGGACCCAGTGGGTGATCGTTAAATCCACAGCATATTAACCCTGTAACCCAGTTTTCAAGCAGTCCACTCTGTATCAGTTACAAACCTCTCAAGTGTTAAGCACAAGGAAATACACCAAGACAAACGCGCAAACCAGATCTGAGAGCTCTTTAATATCTCCACTGTTTCTCCTTCTCAGAGGAATGATTAAACATTAGGCAGATGTGCACTTCGGTCTCTTGATTCTCCAATGTGTCTGTGTTTGGAGTGAACGCTCCCCTTTTTTATCTGGATGATGAAGAAACGCTGTGTTTTATTTGCTTCCACAGCTGCGTTTGGAGAAGAAGTGGCAGATGAACGCGTCCTGTACTGTGGAGTGTCCAGTCAACTGTCAGCTCTCTGATTGGTCTGCATGGTCGGACTGTTCCCAGACCTGTGGCCTCGAAGGTAGAGACAAAGATTGGGCAAATGTATGACTTCTGTCTGCTGTAGTAAATGTGTTTCCAGACAGGGGTCCCAAATAGGCATCAATGATTTGGGGGGAAAAAATTTTGTTATTGTGCTAGTGTATAGTGCTGCACAATTTTTGTTTTGTTAGTATAACTTTATAAAAAATATATTTATTACTATTATTTATTATTATTATTATTATTATTATTATTATTATTATTAATATTATTATTATTATTATTATTACTAATATTATTATTATTATTATTATTATTATTATTATTATTACTATTATTATTATTATTATTATTATTATTATTATTACTATTATTATTATTATTATTATTATTATTATTATTATTATTATTATGCATTTTTCTTTATTTTCGTTTTTGAAAAGAATATTATATAATAATATTTATATATGCTGTATAAACACTATCTGTCAAAAGTCTTGTCGCCTTTCCAAGTTTTAGGAACAACAAATCGTCACCTTAGAATTATAAGGTTCTATCTGACACTTTTGTCAAAATTGAGTTATTTACATACTTATGTATACTTATTATACTTAACTTATTTACATTATGTGGTGTTTTTTTTATAAGTTGTTTACATTTTAAGACTTTTTATTAAAAAAAACTAAAAACTTTTATCTAAAAAGTCGAACTCTAGCTTGGCTCTATAAGGTTCTTTCTGTGAGCCAATTAGCATTTTTTATGCACGCACAAGGACCAATCAGGATCAGCTTTCTCTGTCGTTTTGCTGGACTGCTCCATTGACAGCGGGAAAAACCATAAAGACAAAATTAGAGTCGACTAAATAATGCCGCACCACACAAAATTGACAAGAAACCTGAAACTAAAAACATGTGTGTGTGATGATTTAGAAGCATTTATTGACAGTGAGATAAAATGTTGAATTTTACATTGTTGAAAAAGAAAGGAATATTAAAAAATGTATATTTATAATGTAAAATAGTTTTGTTTGTGTATACTCAGTGAAACACTTTTCATTGTTTATTAAGCGCATTTGCTCATTGTCTGTTTTATTTTAAAGTCTTTAAATTTAATATTAAGCCTTGAAGGGCACATACCTAATTTAGCATACAATTTAACAAATATAATTCAATAATTTATTTAAGGCATATAATTGAATAAATATTAACATATTAATTAGATGAAATAAACATCTGCACTGGACAAAATATTTAGCACAGCCTTGTATGCTTAATTTGAACTAGAAAAAATATTCATCCTAAAACATGAAATAAATGTTATAGAAAGCAAAAGTTTACTTTCTCAAGCATCAACTTATTGTTACAACACCAAATTATATATTTTTTGATTGTATTTCTTGAAACGTAATGCTTCAATGAATGATCTGCCAGATAGAACCTTATACAAAAAATTCCAAGTGGAAAATGACTTTTCAGAATTAGAAGGTTCTATCTGCATTTACCTTGTTTAATTTACTCCAATTTGCAAATGTAAGAGAACTTTGATAATTTACATTTAGAGTACATTTAGGGTCTCTGTAATGTTTATGTATAAAAGAGAACTGTTACACACATATTGTTTGCTATATGGAATGCAAAAACTTTGAAGCTCTGTATCTCAAAATCATTTAGAATAAAGATAGAACTTTATAATTCCAAGGTGACGAAATAATAACTTGACTTCTAGTTGGTCATTTGGTATCAGAAGTGGCTTATATGAAAGGTAAAGGCCTCTAGATTACGCTTATTTTACCAAAATAAAATATGATCATGCCTTGATTTTGAATTATTTAATTAGAACAGTAAGGTCTGACTTTGCTTAGACAAAAGTCCTGTTACTTAACAGAAATAATGTACAGTATAGAATATAAAGTCATGCTGCAGTATAAAAAGATTTTTAATGTGAATGACTTTCATGAGCTTGAAGGACTGCATACATACATCTCTGCAGTGACTCAAATACCTTATTAATTCATCTGGAACGGCAAAGAAATCGTTCATGCCAGACTCCCAGTGTTCATCAAGATTCATCAGGATTCATCTTCAATGCCTCCTCATTCATCTTACCCCCAGGCATGCTCAATAATGTTTATGTGTGGTGACTGGGATGGCCAATCCTGGAGCACCTTGACCTTCTTTGCTTTCAGGAACATTGATTTGGAGGCTAAAGTATGAGAAGCAGCGCTATCCTGCTGAAGAATCTGCCCTCTCCTGTGGTTTGTAATGTAATGGGCAGCGCAAATGTCTTGATACCTCAGGCTGTTGATGTTGCTGAATGTAATCCCAAACCAAGATTTTTCCTTCACAATGTTCTCACAACTATAAACACTATATAAAAACTTGCACAACCCCCCAAACATCCATGCCAAAAACTAAATCAAACTTTGGTTTCTAGTGATCCACAAACCTGACAAATACACAGACTGCATGTGATAGCTTGAGGTATGTTTGTCAGGTATGTATGAAAGTATGAGGTATGTATGATAGCTTGTAAATGTTTTGAGAACTGAACTATATTTGAGGAAAATTAGGTCAACTGAATCAGCAATAGTGTGTTTCAGCAGTAAATGAATGCATCCTTACTACAGTAAATAAATGCATTACATAAAAAAAGCCCAAACTTTTCACTGATGCTTTTTTTTTAGAATAGTCTCAGCCTGATGATGTACAGCACATATTTCATAAAAAATTGGAAAGCACATTTAATAGTAGCAAACGCCAATTACATTTCTTTACTACCTACATAGAAAGATCCATCAAACACAATGACCATGGCGTTAACACCATACTTGGTTTGCATGACGCCGGTAAAACTGTGCATGCACAAAGAGAGCAAAAGACAGCATAAGAGAAGCTAGAAGCCTGAAATGTGAGATGAAATGGTGGACTTGAAGACCGAAGTGTTCAGCGGGAAACAGATGGAAGCAGCGCTAGATAGAAACTGACAGTCTGACTGCCAAACACTTCAGAGATAATGGAGAAAAAGAGCGAGTGAGAAGACGGTGCAGTTTTATGCTAAACACATGTGGGATGAGCTAGAGTGAGTATCTTTGACAGACTCTACTGTGTGTGTACCTTATTTTCCTTACATTGTGAGGACCAAATGTCTGCCAAGTATATACTCTCATAAATAAAGATAGAAAACTTGTCACTGGGATTACCACACACACATTAGTATATTTAGGGTACTATTTTGTACTTTTAAGGTTAACTTTTGTACCTTTTAGGTACTTTGAGGTACACGTTTGTCATTTTTAGGTATTAATATGTACCTTTAAGGACCTCTTATAATAATAAACATGCAATACTTTCTCCATAAGCATTTGTACACAGCACCTTATAACCTGTATATTTCTAACAAATCTGTACAGATATGGCTACTGAGAACGCATGTTTCTGCACGCGCAGTACTGCAATTTGTCACCTGCAGTCACGCGCTTTACTGCGGCTGACAAAAAATAAATAAATAAAATATATATATATATATATATATTTCTGTGCTTTATGCAATAGCCACCAGGTGGTGCAAGAAACAACTGCTTTTCCATTGACTTACAGTAGTTGTCATGCATTTTTCGGTGCATGGACAGTATTTGTGTACAAGAGTGCTCGATTCAGCTCCCTCGATGCCTCCAGCGGCTGGGTTTCTTTCTTTCTTTATTTATTTTAGAGAACAAAAATCCCGGAGGGCCGGTGTCCGTAGCTGCTTGCACTCTCAGCAGTCACACTTTTTTCATTTATTTATTTATTTGACCATAGCCTCACTCTTTTTATTTATTATTTTATTATTTTTTTTGCCGCAGCTCCGCAATATTTATTTTATTTATTTATTAAAGTAATACTGTGGTTAAGTGTTGCAGATGACAGTGTAAAACAATTCTTATTCCAAACGCACTGGTTTGATAACATCATTGTGGTCCAGTGGTCAGCACTGATGACAGAAAGGGTCTTAAACACCCAGCAGGCACAGGACGTCAACATGACGTCTGATTGACATTGAACCCTAACGTCATTGGGACTTTATTTTGTTTGGAAATGAAAATCAGGTTGACGTCAGAACTCAATGTCAGGCCAATGTCCAATGTCCAACCTTAATCCAACCATATATCAACGTCTAATGATGTTACAGCTTGACGTTGTGTCAACGTTACCAATTTGACGTCTATCAGATGTTGGATTTTGGTTGCCATACCTGATTAATAAATGTCAATATTTGATGTCAATATGACTGGTTTAAGATGTTGGCTCGACATTGGATTTTGGTCACTTTCTAACAACCTCAAATCAACCAAATATCATCGTCATTTGACGTCATTATTGGAAATCAAAATAACTTGTCCTTAGATGCTGGCTAGACATTGAGTTTTAGTCAGCTGACATTACAACCTAAATCTAACCTAATATTAACATCTTATCAATCAATCAAGCCTTTATTTGTCACATATACCT
The DNA here is from genome assembly GCA_903798205.1 of Danio tinwini. Taxonomy (NCBI): domain Eukaryota; kingdom Metazoa; phylum Chordata; class Actinopteri; order Cypriniformes; family Danionidae; genus Danio; species Danio tinwini. The sequence goes on from CAIGQZ010033112.1 coordinate 31,934,875, forward strand.
CCATGTATTCACATACACTGACATATAGTGAAATTGGACCCCCCCGACCATACACAAACATCACATTTCAGGGGAAGACACACAAGGGCGTGGGATGAAGGGTTAGGTAGTGAAAGTCGATCTGTAGCTGTGTATGTGTGTGTTTGTAAGCCTGTAGAGTCCAACAGGTGTCCTTGACAGGGAGCAGGAATTTCAGAGCTTATGACGTGTGCCTGGTGGACATAACTAAATGCACTACAGAATGTTACGTTTACACGTTACATATAAAAAAATTACATGTAAACACATCAGCTTTTAACAGCATAATAATCACTACTCATGAGTACTTTTGAAAGCTCTACTTTTTACTCATACTTTGAGTAATATTTACAACAGGTACTTTTACTCTACTCACACTACATTTTAAGGCAAGTAATAGTACTGTTACTTAAGTATGATTTTTCAGTACTCTTTCCACCACTGACTATGATTAATAAATGCTCTACAAAAATTGTTGTTAGTAAATACATTGTTATTATGTTAGTAAATACATTATTAACCAATGAAGCTTTGTTGTAAAGTGTGGCCAATGTTTTTTTTTTTTTTTTTTAAGTTTATTATATTATGAGATTTTTACTTTACTATATTTCTGAAGCTTATAGTTCAAAGTTTTACCTCACATAGATTGCTATGTGGCTGTTATGGTGGTTCTGTGTGGTTGAAAGGGCATTATTAGCCATAATTATTATTATTAATTATCCTGGGTGGTGGCTAAAGCGTTGCTGCATGGTGATGTGCTAACATTTATAAAATCCTTTTGACATTTTGTGCTATTAGCATGTTTTTGTGTTGCTTTGTGTTTTGTGTATTTAAAAAAAAACACATTTTAAAAAGGATTGTGAACACACTGCTAGCAGGATATTAGCATGTGTCTCTAAACGGGAAGTCCCCATAAAAATAGCTGTGAGTATGTGTGTTTATATGCGTTTGTGTGTGTACAAATCACTAAATCTGTCAGACATGGTATAAGGTCAGATTTCACTTTGAGTTTAATTTTGTTTTTATAATGTAATCTACTTCAAAAGTATGGGATCTGTAATGTGTTCATTATTTTGATCAAATAAAGTTATATAGTTTAAATTGTACTATATATTTTAAATTGAGGTGTTTTATTACATAAAGCGGGATTACTTAAACATTAGAAATATGCTGAAAACCTATTACATGTATTTTTTTGTTAACGTTTAAGTTAAGCTTAAAAATTGCTTGTAGTTGTAGTTTATAAAAATAAAAAAATAAAAACAAACCTTGACAGTAACAACATTGTTGTTATAGAAATTTTGGTCAGACTTTATTTTCAGTGTTCCGTATTAATTTAACAATATAATCAATATATGATTAATTCAACACAGGCTCATTGTGAAACCGTACCTCTGGAGAGTGTGAATTATGTAGCCAGTGCTACTTGTGGCTGCATTTCGTCTTTAAAACTAACACAAGGTGTGCGATATGATGCCGTTAACGGCTAGTTGGTCTAGCAGCTTGCCGTGTACATCTGTGAACTTGAGATGTAGAGAGAAGTTGACAACAACGCTGGGGTTCGAGTCTGGCAAAGAACGGTTCCAGAAAGCAGGTAAAACAAAAGCAAAAGCCAAAAAATGTAATAAACAAGTAAATAACAGGGTGAGAACATGTGGTAAGAATTGAAAATGTGGTAAATATCAGGCATCCGCAAGGGTTTTTTTTTTTTTGCATTGCTTTTGAAAACACTGTTGGTTGGGTTAAGGGAAGTGGGTGATCGAGTCAATCGGTGCTTTTGAAAACACTATCAGTTGGGTTTAATGAAGGGGGTAATCAGGTCAATCAGAAAACACTATTGGTTGGGTCAGTCGGAAAACACTATTGGTTGGGTCAATCAGAAAACACAATTGGTTTGGTTAAGATCGGTCGATCGGTTGGTCAGTCAGTCGACAGCGGCCTCTGGTGGATTTAAGTGAGAACAGCAGGCACTCGCGAGAGAAATTTGACATCTCAAAAAGTGTACAGAGCAAC
>CAIGQZ010033112.1:31972663-31999331 GCA_903798205.1 Danio tinwini
TCTATCTATCTATCTATCTATCTATCTATCTATCTATCTATCTATCTCTGTCTGTCTGTCTGTCTGTCTGTCTGTCTGTCTGTCTGTCTGTCCGTCTCTCTATCCATCTATCTGTCTATCTGTCTGTCTATCTATCTGTCCGTCCGTCCGTCCGTCCGTCCGTCCGTCCGTCCGTCCATCCATCCATCCATCCATCCATCCATCCATCCATCCATCCATCCATCCATTTTTTTTCCAATGCAAAAAAAGTCTGATTTTGGTGACAAGTCCTGAAAATGCTCAAGACAGCACTATATACTATTTATTTTATTATCCACCCATCCATCCATCCATCCATCCATCCAAACCTAGCTAAAAAAAATAGGTCTTTCTCCAGAAGAAAAACATAAGAAATACTGTGAGAAATCTTTTTGCTTTGTTAAACATTAGGGACATATAAAAAAATAAAAGAAAAATCCCTATGGGTCTAATAATGTTCTTTTCAGCTGTGTACACATATGTATATTTCATAAATGTAAATACAGTAAGTGTATGTATAATGTGTTATCTACTCTGTGAATGCAGGTACATCAGGCGGGCACATGGTGTGTATATACTGTACTGTACTGCATGGCTCTATTAATGTAATAGTGGCGCTGGATTGGTTCTCTGAGCTCTCCCTCATGTGAGCATCGATCAGTGTCAGATGTAGCTGAAATGAGCAAGTGTTCAGACCCCGAACGCTTCGCCACAGAACATCAGCTTCTCCCTTCAACTCCATTCAACCTCAGCCAGAACGTCTGCAAGGAAACTTCGGGAATGATGATGACTGTAAGCAGTATGCCATGTCTTGCTATACTCCTCTTTATTTATGATGTAAGTATATTTACATGTCATCAATAATTCTTATACTTCTCTTCTGCGGCTGCTGGTGTAACTTGCTCTTTGATGTATTTGAATGTTTGAGGTTGAAGCATGGTACAACTACACTACAGTATAGGAGCATTTTATTGCTTTTTACTGTCACTGTATGGCTATTTTTCCAATGAAAGGATGGCATTTGTTGTGTTCATATTTTAAAAAGTAATGTATTTAGGCATATACTTTACCTTTCGTTTTGTATCCTGTTTTTATGCATGTAATTGCAGTTTTTCTCAGTGGCTTTGGTGCATTTCTCACAACACTATTTACATTTGTGCAACAGTTAATGCATTTCTCAAAACAATTAGTACAAACTGCAAAACCTAGAGGATAACCTGCAAAAGTGTGTCACTTTCTCAAAATATATAGCTCATTCCTCAAAAGCAAGTATTTATGTCAATGAAAGTGTCAGTGTCATTAAGATGAAAAGTCCTGACACCATTGTTAATGAACAAGATAGTCAAATGGTTTTGTCCTGTTTTTATTATGACACTTTACTCTGTACAGTTTTTCCAATGCAAAATAGTCTGATTTTGGTGACACGTCCTGAAAATGCTCAAGACAGCACTATATACTATTTGCACAGCCATTTGAAAACTACAGTAAAGTTAGACATCACTGCATTTAGGGAGGTATCTGAGTACAAGACACTGAACATGTATGTTTCACATTTTTACTGCATTTGCTCTTTACAATTCTAGTTTATTCACAGCATTGTGCAAAAGAATAAATACACCCTTATTTACAACAAACATAAACTTCCTTTGAGTAGAGCTGTGCACAACTGTAAACAATATTGTAGTACATACTGTAACTGAACCTACAACATACGCACGTCTGTAAATTATTCATGAAATTGTTTAATTTAGAAGACATTTTCAGAAAAAAAAACATTAAAAGTTTTTAAATAAAATGAGCTTGACAGATTTTGACAACTAGTTCAACATTTTTGTATGTAATGACTCAAGTAAAGAAATGAGGACTATTAGTTTTATATGGAATGACTATTCAGCATCCACAAGTTTAGTTCATTTTGACTGACATGACATAAGCAATTGATAATGTTATAAAACAGCAGAGAGTTGTATGAAAGCAATTGATGCGTGTCCAATAGCATTTGCAATATGTTGGAAGGAATGAGAAACTGCTACTATGATGTGCACAAATGACTAATTGTTCAAAGAAATGCATTAACTGTTGTGCAAATGTAAATAGTGTTGTGAGAAATGCACCAAAGCGACTGAGGAAAACAGTAATGGACAATGCACAGATATTCATGTTTCATAATGTTTTACACTACATTATTTGAATCTACCAGCTTAGCTTATAATGTTTGCAATGTTTACATTGCTCTACTTACAATAAATCTAAATCCCAAATATCAGAAATAAAAACAGATTGTAAAGATTTAATAAATGTCAATTTTAATGTTATTGATTAATGCACTGTAAAAAAAAATAAAAAATTGAGTTAACTTAAAACTTTAAAGCAACCAGCTGCAAAGAAATTTTGAGTTTATTAAACTTCATTGATTGAAGTTGTGCCAAATAATTTTTTTAAGTCGACCGAAAAGGCTGGTTTAAGTCAAGTATACTTTATGGAATAATTTGGCACAACTTCAAACACTGAAGCTTAATAAACTCAAAATCTCTTTGCAGCCGGTTGCTTTAAAACTTTAAGTTAACTCAACTTTTTATTTTTTGAAGATATGGAGAAATAAAAATTTAAAGTTTCCTCAACTGAATATTTCACTTTCATTGAACAAACAGTTCCAAACATGCAGCTGAATCATTTTTATGAGTAAATTCAACTCTGAGCTCAAAAATATGTAAAACTTACAATTTTAAACTGCGTGAACTATTTGTAAGTTGGATTTTTTTTACAGTGTGCATTTACTTGACAGATTTCATACATTCATTTTCCATCTGCTTTTTCCATGGTTTATCAGGGGTTACCACAGCGGAATGAACCACCACTTGAATTTTAGGTGTTTTATGTTTGGTAAAATATCTTCTAATTGCATCTTTAGTTATTTTTCAACTAATTACACTGTCTTGTCCCAATAGGTGGATTTAGCTGGTTTTGAATTGTCTAAAGTGACACTTTTTTTGTTATTTTATTTACTAGCTAATAACCTTTTCATTACATATGACACTTCTGAACCTAATCAGAGAAGCCTGATAGAAAAAGCTCATTTACAAAAAAAGAAGTCTGCTGGACTTAGAGGGTTTTGCATCTGAACTCTTCACATATTTTTTCACATAGTTTGGTGGCTGTTTCTATTGCAATTTAATTCAATTTCAGAATAAATATAATTTCTACCCAAATATCTCCTGTTTTTTGTTTGTCAAAGATTGTCCAGTCAATTCTTTTTTGCTTTGCAGGACTCTTCATCTACACATAAAATAAGTACTGCTGCTTGTTCAAGCTACCTGTTTAAAATGAGCTGAAACAACCTAACTCTTGTAATTTCTTTGGCCAATTTATTTGTTTATATGTTCAGTCCGCTTAAATTTGTAAACAATTAAGTTAACTTAAGCATTTTGTCTTGGTCCAACTACCTGGTTAGAGGATTTGTAGTTCCCAGCATGCTTTGCATGGGATTGAATTAACAGAAGGAAATGTTAACAATAAAAGTAATCTTAGATGTTTAAATAGAAAGACTTGTTCCGAGTTTAATCTTCACTTTAGTTCAAAGATTTTGAAGATTTTCATGTAATGCTTTGAGTTTTGAGATTACCACCTTGCAGAAGCACCCATGCTTTGGAAGTTGGCATCTTAATTAGCAAAACTGCAGATTGTTGCTTTGCTCAGTGACTAATAACTGTCCTAAAATGAGTTCTGAGATCAGTCTTAATCAACTGTATATGTAATATACTTAAAAATGGCTCTTTTAGTTCATTTAACTTCAAATAGAACTAAGAGACTTTGAATGATATATAACAGACACACATCAAACTTTTTAGTATAAGATAAAAAAAATGTATTTAAATTTTTATTTGATAAAATCACATTGGACCAACTCAATTGCATTTAATTGTGTAAATAGTTTTTTTAGTTGGTGCTAAATAAATTTATTGGATAGAAATCCTGCCCTCAATTAAATTGAGATCATCCAATGAGTTCTTTTTTTGAGTGCATGTGTCGCTGACATATCTCCGTCTCCTCTCTCCTTCTCTGTAATGTCCAGCTCCTCACACCTCAGACTGAAGATCGATTGGTCTTTAATTGAAATAAGAGGCAACGTGGTGCTGGAGCCTCAGAAGGATTATTGCTTTTTTATATATAAATATATAAGTGTGTGACTGTAAGTGTCTGACACTCCCCGGAGATAATGATCCAATATAGGAATTCTGTGAAAAGAGCTATCGAGTTGATATAAGTTTCGATTTTTATTTTTATGTAGGGCTTGTTTTGTTTTTTTCACTTGGATATGTTCCATTGCTTCTCATTGGCCTTCATTTGATTACAGCACACTGTTGATGTTTTTATTTTACCATTATCAGTGGAGGTGCTGATTTATTCACTAATATTCTTGATGCAATCATAGATTCTTTTTCAACTTTGCAAAGCCGCAGGTTTCAGAGGCAGATCTCCCTCTGGGAATGTTTCAGATGAGTTACAGTATGTCATGATTTCATCTTTGCGGGTGGATTTCATTCCTCCTTTGACTGACTGACTGTCTCTACAGTAGGAAAGTGTACAGTTTGTTTTATACTGTACTTTCAAAGCTGAAGCATTATGTAATCATATCATTTGCAGTAAACTAACAAATTATAAACACTCAGATTACTGTAATTGCGAAGTTTTTCTCAGGAATTGTACTTTGAGTAGTTTTAAAAATGTCTACTTTTACTTTCCCTTGAGTACATTTTTAGTGCAGTATCTGTACTTCTACTCCACTATTTTCCTTCAACCTGCAGTCACTGCCTGTCTTTCAGACTGTCTAAGTAAAAGAATCAGTCCTGTAATTCCTCTCCAATCAAATCGCACGTAGAAAGTGAATCGCATCATACTGAACAACCTCAAAAAATGTGCGCTTCATAAATGCATCCAATCACTTGGAAGCATTGTAAGTGTCTAAGAAGATGTCCAAAATCTTTACACGCAATGATCCAGAGACTGTTTAGACTGCATGCCACCGATGAGAAGATAAAGGATGTTTACTGTATAATGACATAAAAAAAAAATAAATGGCCTTAATAACTAAGTGCACTACACAGGGTTCACATAATTTTGACATTTCATTTTCCAGGCCTGGAAAATTTTCAGAAAAACTGAAAAACCAGCCTTATCTCATGAGGAAACGTAAGTATTTTACGTTTTGTCAGTTTAGTGGCTAATTCGTACAAATTTGTATGAGTTGAAACGTACGAAAATGTACGATTTTAAAAAGGAGGCATGGCACCTAACCCCACCCCTAACCCCAACCGTCATTGGGTGATGAGCAAATCAAACAAATTTGTACGAATTAGATCATACGAATTAATACGAATTAGCCACTAAATCAAAAAGTTATGAATTGCCGTGAGATTGCGTTGGAAAAACCCACAACGTTTTTAGAAGTCATGGAAGTCATCTGTATTGTTGAATATAGGTTAGTGTTTCCTCTAGTATTTTTTCCAGCTGTGGTGGCAGGCCTTTTGCACAGATCTACCAACTACCTATGGCATTATTTCAATGACAAATGTCTTAAGCGCAGTATTACAAGTCGAGCTCGCATTCATGCAATACGAGCATGCCACTCTCTTTGCTTGCGTGCCAATTTCCTCTGTTCATGCACAAAACTTCTTGAACACCCTCAAATATAGCTACGCTGCTCAAGTGCAGATTTTCTTGTGCGCTCTCAAATAAACGCAGCTGAAGTGCGATTTAGTGCATTTATGTAGTGAATATGTCTCCAACATTTATTAGATTTGCTAGGAATATTTGTGAATGTCTCCAATAGACCTACAGAACAAAGCGGCATTAATGCGTCCTGAAGTAAAGTTAAATGGCCATAAACTCCAGCAAGATAAAGTCATTGTATGCAAAGCCATAGACCTTTATCTATAAATAAAGTATAATTATGGAAACTGTGTTCATTTTAACTGAAAGCTATACGTCGTATTTGCTCGCGTCAGTCAGTCAGTCAGTCAGCATGTCACCTTATAGGGTGAAACAAATAACACACAGCAATACTACACTGTAAAAAAAAATCTGTAATTTTCCGGTTTATTTTTGGCAGCTGGAGTGCTGGGAAAAAAAAAACATAAAATAACGGCCGTTAAATTACAGAAATTTACTGTAAAATAACAGAGGTTGAATTACAGAAATTTACTGTAAAATAACAGAGGTTGAATTACAGAAATTTAACAGAAATTAAAATTAAAGGAAATTTCTGTAATTTAATGTCTGTTATTTTACAGTAAATTTCTGTAATTTAATGTCTGCTATTTTACAGTAAATTTCTGTAATTTAATGTCTGTTATTTTACAGTAAATTTCTGTAATTTAACAGCGCTTATTTTACTTTTTTTCCGGCAAAAATACAGATTTTTTTTTACAGTGTACGGTTACAGAAAAGTTTGCGCTATTATAATTCCCTTACCTTTTAATACATTTTGGTGCGATTATAACCCACTGTTTAAAAAAAAAACAATTGAATGTTTTGATTGAGAAGCTGTAATGTAGCCATGGCGGGATGCATTTTGGTGTGGCGCCCAGCCATGGAAGAATGAATGTAGCGGAAACCTTGGGTTAGTTGTCTTGACTTCTATTCTGTCTTTGGCCAATCACATACTCTCACATTATTAGTGTGGTGTAAGCATAATTTAAATCAATTTTACATAGACATAAATATAAACCGAAACTGAATAGATTGCTGCGTGTTTTACGATATTCTGTAATAAATTTGAACATTCATTGTTTTTCTTTTACCACACATATAGACATTGCATGAAACATTAGGTCATGAAAATTTACTTGAAAGTCTTGGAAAAATCATGGAAAAGTTATGGAATTTTAGTAGTAAAAATGTGTATGAACCCTGACTACAGAATGTTACGTTTTCACACACACACACATGCACAAATTGCATGTAAACACATCAGCCTTTCATAGCATAATACTCACTACTATTGAGTACTTTTAAAAGTGCTTCATTTCACTCATACTCTGGGTATAATTTACAACAGGTACTTTTACTCTACTTGCACTACATTTTTGGGAAAGTAATGGTATTTTTACTTGAGTATGATTTTTCTCTATTTTTTCCACCACTGATCATGTGTGACCCTGGACCACAAAAGCTGTCATAATAGTTTAATATTTGGAAATTGAGATGAATAAAGCTTTCCATTGATGCATGGCTGTCCGTCCATCTAAACATCCATTGATTCATCCATCGTGTTATCCATCATGTTATCCATTCATCTATCTATCTATATATACACAGTATATACCCCTGATTAATAAAGGGACTAAAGGCCCGTGCACACGAGACGTTTTTTTGCTTGCATTTTTCGTCAACGTTTAACGCCTCGTGAATAAATGAAGGGCGTCAATGTGATCGTGCACACCAACGAGCAAAATGTCAGGCTCAAAAGAGTCATTTTTTAAAAACGCCTCATGCTCGTTTTTTTTTGTTTTGTCCGTCCGTCCGTCCATCAATAAGACGATATTTGGCCATGATACAACTATTTAAACAACTGTGAATCTGTGGGTTCAAATATATATATAAATACTGAGAAAATCATGTCTTAAATTGTCCAAATTAAGATCTCAGGAGTGCACATTACTAATCAAAAATTGAGTTTTGATATATTTACAGCAGGAAGTTCACAAAATGTGTTAGACTTTACTTTCTAATGACCTAGTATACAATGTATTGTTGTTGTACACTTAAAAAAGATGGCTGCCTTAATTTCTTTACTGAATCAAATCAACTTTAGGTGGCAACATTAGAGGTTGCCTCACAGCAAGAAGGTCGCTGGTTCGAGCCCCGGCTGGGTCAGCTGGCATTTCTGTGTGGAGTTTGCATGTTCTCCCCGTGTTGACGTAGATTTCCTCCCGGTGCTCCAGTTTCCCCCACAGTCCAAAGACATGTGCTATAGGAGAATTGGGTAAGCTAAATTGTCCATAGTGTATGAGTGTGAATGAGAGTGTTTAGGTGTTTCCTAGTACTGGGTTGCAGCTGGAAGGGCATCCGCTGTGTAAAACATATGCTGCATGAGTTGATGTTCATTCTGCTGTGGCGACCCCTGATTAATAAAGGGACTAAGCCAAAAAGAAAATAAATGAAAAATTTATTTTGATGTATTTACAGTAGGAAGCTTACATAAATGCCTTCATGGGGCTTTTCTGAACTTTGCCTAACGTTCTAATGACCATATACATATACCATGTATTGTTGTTGTAAAAAAAAAACATTTGCTGTCATAACTTTTTGTCAAGTAATTTTTTGCAGTGTATTTTTAACAGCAAAAAAAAAACATTCTTATTGAAATAATCTAATAAACATTTAATAATATATAAAAAATTGTGTCTGATAAAACAAATCCTGTGTAGATTAATAAATCAAATCTCTTGCCTCTTTAATTGATTGCTGTCGCCTCAGCATTTGAATATCACAGTGTAGTTTGGGTTAGCAATCTGCAGTGTGTTTCTGTATGCCCAAGACCCTGCATGCATTAATTTTGCCACATACAATTAATTTAGGTAATATAAAATGAAACATTTAATATCTTAAATAACTGGTGCAGTGGGTAGCACAATCACCTAACAGCAAGAAGATTGCTGGTTTGAGCCCCAGCTGGGTCAGTTGGCATTTCTGTGTGGAGTTTGAATGTTCTCCCTGTGTTGGCATGGGTTTCCTCCAGGTGTTCCGGTTTCCCCCACAGTCCAAAGACATGCGCTGTAGGTGAATTGGCTAAATTGTCCATAGTGTATGTGTGTGAATGAGTGTGTATATGGGTGTTTCCCAATGAAGTTACAGCTGGAAGGGCATCCACTGCGTAGAACATATGAATGAATGAATAATATCTCAGATATCGCACCATCACAACACAAACATCAAATCAAAAATGTTAATCAATGGCTAAGTTAGCTAAATTTGTTTGGCAAACAACAAACATAACATTAGGATTGACACAAACATATTTCACTCTTAAAACAAATCACGAAAATGTTTTATATTTATATCAATTCACTTAACAAATTTGTATATGATGAAAATTTGTCATAAAGTCCTGTCATCTTCAGCATAGATTCATTCATTCATGCATTTTCTTTTCGGCTTAAGGCTCGTATACACCGGGACGCTTTTCGTTTGCGTTTATCGTCAGCATTTTCCAAGACGTTTTTCCGGATTCAAACCCAAGCGATTTTTACAGGCGTCTAGCAGAAGAGTGTGCAAAATCACTCCTTGACATTAAATGGTGCTACACAATTTTAAGCTCCTGACACCCACTTGTAATACAGAGAAAGAAGACAAAGTTACACGCTTGTTGTTATGGATGGTTCTAGCAGCAGCTCCAGCTCTAGCGATGAAGAAATGATTATTGTTTACCAGTGCATTAAGCAGCTCCAAGTTCATTACGCCTCTGGGTATCTTCTTCAATGTGCGCTCGCATTGACAGTGTTGCTCTTGAGTGCCTCCAAGTGCTGTTTACTGTAACTTCAGCAGCTCCGTGCACGTGAACACAAGTGCCAATCTGATTGGTGGAGAAGGTTTTGATGCGGCGCGTCAAAACAAAAAAACGAGCATGAGGCGTTTTTTTTTATTACGATTTTGCGCCTGGAGTTTTGCGCGTTGGTGTGCACGATCACATTGACGCCCTTTATTTAGGCACGAGGCGTTAAACGTCAATGGAAAACGCGAGCTATAAATGTCTCTGTGTGCACGGGCTTTTAGTCCCTTTATTTATCAGGGGTATATACTGTGTATGTATGTATATATATACATATATATATGATATAGCCTGTATTTATCCAGCCTGATCTCACGAGGAAACGTAAGTATTTTACGTTTTGTCAGTTTAGTGGCGAATTCGTACGAGTTCAGTTGTACGAAAATGTACAACTTTAAAAAGGAGGCGTGGTACCTAACCCCACCCCTAACCCCAACCGTCATTGGGTGATGAGCAAATCATACTAATTTGTACAAATTAGATTGTACGAATTCATACGAATTAGCCACAAAATCAAAAAGTTAGGATTTGCCGTGAGATTGCGTTGCATTTATCAGGTCCAAGCAACATTTCCAGGTTTTGATGAAAGCTATACATTAATACTTCACAAGTGTGGCAGTTTTCCTTTAACTTTTTAAGAACAGTCCCATTTTTAATTAACTTTTAAAAGCACATTCTAATTTAAATGGAGTTTTTTTTTTCATTTTGTTTTTGTCTGCAAGCACAGTTAATGTTCAAACTATTTATAATGTTTAAAGTGGCTGACAATAATATATTTTCTTAATAATAGGAATTAATCTGCCTCGTTTTATTAACTGTGCAGTTCTGCAGCTGCTTAATTAAGGCCTACTAGGCTACTGTAATTCAATACTTGTCATAATGGTGGTACTTGGAGACACAATATTTGTCTGAGGTGGTACTTGGAGAAAAAAGTTCGAGAACCACTTTTGTAATGCATTTCTAAAGTAACTTTCCACAACACTAATGACAACAAATGTTTTTATGTTAGCCTACTTTAACTTATTTCAATAAGTTACTAGATTTTAACTAGATTTTTTAAATTATACAAAGTTTAGCTTAATATTTATATTCAGTTTGATTGATGTAAGATGAGATAACTAGAAAAGTTCATTTGAATTAACAAAAAAAAAACAAGCCAGCAGTATTTTTTTCTACAGTGTATGATCAGCTTTTACTTTTTTGCGATTTGATCATTTTAATAATCGTTCAAATGATCTTTGCACAGTTTCCCTTCAGTTTCCTTGGCACTCAATCACACAACATCATGATTTAATCCAAGGTGAAAGTGTTTGATTCAAGCGCATGACCTTCTGTGGCTCTTTGAATCACGTTTATGAACGTTACAACTCCATACATTTCCATTTTGGGGAATGAACCGTGAGCTGGGAACACCTTGATCTTATTTATAGCTGGAGTGTAAAGGCAGTGTGTAACGGCTGGAGTCCTGAACCATTAAACCAGATCCTGTAAATCTGCCGTCGGAAAGCCATAATCCTGCCCGGAGCGGTTTGAGGAAACTGTCAGTCCTCAAATGAAGTTAATTATGTTTCGCAGCATTCTGGTGTTAAAGCGCCATGCATGTCTGACTGTACTGTGTAGCATGAGGAGTCATTCTGAAATGTAAATGAAGCCAGTGAGATGGAAGCTTTTTGGTGTATATTCATAATTGATCTCATTAACTCGTCGCTGCAGGGGGCTGGAATTGACTTTTTTTTTCCCTCTACTGTCTGTCACCTGTGTGAAATATGATGTTTTTGTCACTATATAATGTTCCCTTATGGTAATTTAAATTTTTATAACCACTGTCATTTACAGCAGCAATTATTCTTATGATCCTTCAGAAATCATTTTAATTTAGTCCTCGTAAATTATATAAAATATAAAAAAAACACTTGATAATGTATGATAACATTAATGTGAATAAATATCAAATCACTTTTATTGTCACATCAGCAGCAGCACGTGTGCTATGATGATTGAAAAGCTTAGCTGCTGGCTCCAGACAGTGCAAAATACAACATTAGTGATGTGCGGATCGATACTAAAATATCGATATCTCCGATTCCAGCTTAGTATGTTTTAGAATCGATTATCTTATCAAAACATCGATATTTTAATAATTTGGAGCAAATATGTATTTTATTGGAAATAAAAATACAGTGGAAAGTAACCACAATTACCCTAGTTTATCTGAATAATGGCAACTTTGTCGGAACTACTTGTTCTTCCACCTGCCAAGTCATGTGCGTAATATGGCTCTATAAAACTGCAGAGCACGCCACAGATATAAAGAGCCGTACATGTACGACTCGGACACAGACCAAGCAGAGAGGACAAAATCATTTGTGTCTTTGTATAATTTTACAGCCAACTGTGTGCTAGTTTAAAGCTCCAAGCTTGTAGCCTACACCGAGGGTCGCCTACCCTACTGTTGTCTATTAGAAGGAATGCGTCAATAGAGCCGCCATTTTAGTACAGGGTAGCACTCCTTTGAAATGAATGCAGGACCAAGGTGAAGTGGAGGACTGTGGCCATCCAAAGCCAGAGAAATACACATATACACATATATCTATGATCGGGAGTTTTCCCCGGTGGTCCGTATGCAAATATTTTTTTAAAATTACGAAATATTATAATTTTATATCACTTTTCTACATTGATGGATGTGACCGCACAGGCATTCCTGACAAAGAGTGTTTGTGTGCATGGAAATGCATTACCCTCCTTCCCTGTTTAATTTGATCTAATCCATGTCCTGAAACACACCCCCTCTTCTGCTTTCACTCATACTGAAGGAGGGAGCGATTCGTTTGTGAATTAATCTCCGTTATGAACGACTCGTTCACTTAGCTGACAATAATAAAGTTTCTGGCAATGCAGCTTCTTCTTGTCATATTTCATAACATTGTTTGCTCATTTTATTCAACAAAACTAGCATAAGCTTAGAATTTAGTGCGAGTTGGTGCTACTTTGCTTTATGGTCACTGCAGTAAGAGACTGTATTATCATTAATAACGTTACTTGTTGAGCACAAAAGTTCATAACATACAAAAACATAAAAAACGAAATCTTACCTATTAAATGTGATGACTTTGTGCTTTGTTTTATTTGTTTGCTCGTTATTACACCCGTACACAACGCTAAAGTCCAGCATCTTCACATTGGCATACTGTCTTGACTAGTGCGGTTGAATGACGTTTGTCCTAGGAGCACTGTACCAATGTGGCGGCGCTATTGACGCATGCTCAGGGTCCCTATGTGATATCTAGTGTATAAATCTATGAGAGCACGCTAGCTAGACACCAGTCCGCTGGCACATGTTGTTCAGTCACACTGTCATTGGATATGGGCAAGCGAAGTAAGTTATATGTGGAGCTACTTCACTTCCATAAACTCAAACAATGCGGTTTGTGACACATGTAACAAAACAGTGAGGTGCTGTTGTAAACCTAATCAAACATTTACATATAAATCACGAGACAGAATAAGACTACGTCATGACTAGGCGATCAGAAGAGGAGGAAGGGGAGGCACAGGTGCTGCTAGGGTGAGACAGACAACGCTATCAGAGTCCTTAGGTGCAGCAGGCAGGCACTATCCAGGTACAGAGGGAGAAAATGTGGTGATGTGGCTGTATTTGGGGGGCTTAGGATTTTTGTGACAATGATAAAACAACGGAAAAAGGTTTAAAAACACTTTCAAGGGGAACCGGATTAACTAAATGTAGAAGTGTGAATGTTTATTTTTTTTAAGATGTTCAGGCTGGCGTTTTAAGATATACATGCTCAGATGCTGTCAATAAATATGTAAGTTGGCTCTTTTTTGTATGATAATTCTTCATCAATAAACAAGAATAACCCGTAATATGTCTTGTATTCAGTATGAAGTGACACTTTTAAGTACACTACTTGTTACTTTAATTTCCCAAACAGTCATTTTTGGGCCGATACTCGCCTTCATTTTACTTGGTATCGGATTGGATAGGAAACCAGTGGTATCGCACCTCACTAAACAACATACAACAACATACTCTCAAAAAAAAAAACAAGACAATGTCAAATTGGCAATGTTGACAGCGATACGTACGATAGGTGTACACAGTTGTAGGCAGTATTGTTTTAAGTATGAATTGGTTGAAGTGCAGTGCATGCTACATCTTGATGGTGCGCAGTGAGGGGTGTGGAGGAGTTTGTGTGTGGTGTGTTAAGTGTTCATCAGCCTGATAGTCTGAAGGAAGAAACTTTCCTTCAGTCGGCTGGTGCGTGACTGGCATACCTGCCAATACTCCCGTTTTTCCCGGGAGTCACCCGTATTTCAGACCCACCTCCGGGTTTGTCATTTCTCCTGGAAAACTCCCGGAATTTCAACCCCTTCCCCCGGTCCTCAGGTGATTGGTCCAATCTGGTAACACACCATTCACACGGGGCTTCAGCGTCCACGCTTGACAGAGGGCATGTCTGAAGTTGAGGCTGACGCGATCGTCATAGCAGCGACAGCCAATGAATTTAGTCAGCAATCGACTACTGTCTGAGCTGGTGTATTTGCATACAGCGATCTGATTTGCTGGCGCTTTCGTCGGCACTTGATAAGTTGAGAAAGTCCCAAATTCTACAGCGATCAATGCCACTGAAGCGGCGCCGACAGATCCACAATGCAGTTCAACAACGCCAGACGTCACCTATTCAAAGTGAATTGGAAGCGTTGAAGCTGACGCCCCCTGTGAATGGGGCGTAACACCGCCAGATCGCAGACAGAGCCCTCTCTCGGATTTTTAGAGACAAATGTTGGCAGGTATGGTGACCGGATGCCTGAGGGTAGCATAGAGAAAAAGTCTATGGCTTGGGTGGCTGGAGTCGCTGATGATTCTCTTGGCTTTTCTCATGCACCTTTTGGTATAGATGTCTTGGAGGGAGGGAAGCTCATCTCCTACTACGCATCCAGCAGTTCGCACAATCCTATGTAGACCTTTGCGATTGCTGCTGGTGCTGTATCCATACCAGGTGGTGATGCAGCCAGTCAGAACGAGCGGGGGATGTGGGGGCTCATTCCAAACCTCCTGAGATGCCTGATGAAGAAGAGGCGTTGTTGTGCCTTTTTCAGCGCTGCGTCTGTGTGAGCAGTCCATGTCAGATCCTCAGCGACGTGTACTCCAAGAAACTTGAAAGTGCTGACTCTCTCCACTGGTGTCCCGTTGATGGTGATGGGAGTGTGTTCTTTCTCCTGAAATCCACCACCAGCTCCTTGGTTTTGCTGATGTTGAGTCAGAGGTGGTTTTCCTGACACCACTGCGTCAGAGTGTGCACCTCCTCTCTGTAGGCCGTCTCATCATTATTGGTGATTAGGCCCACCACCGTTGTGTCATCAGCAAATTTTACGATGGCGTTGGAGCTGTGTTTGGATGTACAGTCATGTGTGTACAGGGAGTACAGGAGTGGGCTGAGAACACAGCCCTGTGGAGCACAAGTGTTGAGGATCAGTGTGGATGAGGTGGTGTTGTTCATTCTGACTATCTGGCGTCTGCTTGACAGGAAGTCCAGGATCCAGTTGCACAGAGAGCTGTGCAGGCCCAGAGCTTCACAAATATTTGCCTTTGTAATAATATAAGATGTTAAATTGACAAATTAAGTGAAAAAAAATAAAAGTAAACAAATTATTCATTTACAAATCGGACATCAGGAACACACAAGCAGAAATAAGTCCAAGATTTTCCTCAAATAAATTTGTAAAAGTTTCATTCATTAATTAATTTTCCTTCGGTTAGTCCCTTTATTCATTAGAAGTTCACAGATGGACCTTCAGAAAGTCAAGGAGTGAAGTCTCCCAAGCATCTGATGCATACAAGCTGCATACTTCAGCTTCCCTCTATGTAAGTCTGACCAGAATGCCAGTGTTGACCATTCTTCATCTTTTCTGCCTAGTTCTGGGAGTCCAGAAGTGAGGATGTATAAACGTAGGCCTTTCCGCCAACATCCTGAAGCTCCATGCTCAAAACTGCCTGTTCTGAAGCCATACCATGTTCCTTTGAAGCCTGTCGAGAAGCAGAATTTCACTGATGGACCTTCAGAATGTCAAGGAATGATATCTTCTAAGCATCAGATGAAAGTTTCAGTCAAAGACATCATCTATCCTCATTGCGAGTCTGATCTGAATGCCAATGTTTACCAATCCTTATGTCTTCTGCCTCATTCTGGGAGCAGAGCAGTGAGTATTGATAAACATAAGGCTTTCCGGAAGCATCGTGTTGCTGTATGCTCAAACCTGCCTGTTCTGGGGTCAAAGTATGTTCTTGTGAAGTCTGTCGGTGGACAGAAGTTTACAGATGGACCTTCAGAAGAAAACAGCTGCGGGTGAATTATATTGATTGCAAGCAGGGCTTGACATTAACGTTTTTGATCACCAGCCACTGTGGCTAGTAGTTATCTAACATTACTAGCCACTCGCCATTTTCACTAGCCACAATTTTGTTGTTAGGAAAATATATTTTATATGCATAAATTTAACTTTGGCATGCTAAAATGACTTAATTTAGACTTTGTGTTGTCCACATGCCTCCTCATTCATTTCACTTTTTTGTGTGTATGACCCTGCTCAATGTGCATGAGCAAATGGGCTGTGGTTTCATAGTGTCGTATTGCAATTTGTTTTTATTTCACATTATTATTCAGGGCTCAACAATGAGGATTTCCCAAATGTATTTCTGATCACATCAAAAATAAATAAATAATTATTTATTAGCCACAAATGTTAAATAATGTCAAAACATGCATAATATAGCTGTATGCGTGCTCCTTTTATTCAACAAAACCTTTCTTAAAAAACAATTACATTTAAAAAATAATTATTGCCATGTATCTAAAACTATGCACAGTAGTCTAGTCTGTCCAGGGCAGGCTAAAGGTGTCTTAGATCCCTAGTTAACTACACATTTATGGAGAGTTGATCTCCTATTAAAGCAATGTTATTGTAACAATGACAATTAAACAATATTAACAAAAATAACTGTAAGCAACAGAAACATACTGTGTGATAATGAAGGATGATTACGTGCACATGGGTAACGTTAGGCCCATAATCTGTTCTGTTAAAAGAAAAGTTAAAACAAAACTGGCAACCACTTCTGCTTACAAAAAGACATATTTTAGAAACATCCGGAGCTTTTGGAAGCAGAAGGACTGTGTGTGCACGAGCTTCACTTTTTTTCCAGTCTATTTGAAAGAGAACCGATCTCAGCAGTTGCCTTTCTTCTAAGCACGGGTGCTTTGCACTAGGAAAAGCGAGCGTGCATGCCTTTTAACAGCCGCGCGCATTACATCACCTGTGCACGTGAGTGATCTTCATCTCATTTGGTATTTACCTGCTTTCACTTTGCTCACGCGAACGATATTTTTGTCAGTCATGCTGCACACATATTAGGCCATCTCTATTGTCGAACCCTGCCTTTAAGATAAAAATGATCTTTGACCAGCCAAAGTGGCTAGTGAGAGTGTCTGTCTAACCCGCCATGGCTGAAATCTACCCGCATTTGGCGGGTGTTAATGTAAAGCCCTGATCGCAAGTGCTCAGTTTGTGATCATATCTCTGTTTTGTTCTGTTGATATGTCATTTCAAATATTCATAGTTTGAAACAGATGGAAGTATGACTCTATTGTGCTCGCTTTTACAGCTATTGCGAGGGCTTAAATGGAGAAGTGCTTATAATATCAAGCAAAAAAAAAAAAAAAAGGAAAAGACAGCTGGGAAACATAACCTGCTTTGTATTTTTGTATGAAACACAGTTTAGATCTGTTAAGGGTAAGAGGTGTGAGAGTTATTGCTGTCTATCACTGAATGTGTCAGGACTATCGAAAACAAAACCAACTTAACCTCGCTCTTTTAGCTCCCCTCACAGAGCTTGATCCACGCTAGCATTTCTCCTCTTGGGTTTTAGGTTTTAGAAAGGGATAATTCCACCACCTTGTCCAAACGCTTAGGGGTATCAGATTTGCACAATACATATGCACAACGCTTTGGCTCGTTTTCCTCGCTCGAAAGCTTGACAGACCTCCTGAGCGTTGCTATGGTTGCTGCTTGGTGTGTGGTGGTTTTCGGGTGTGGCTTAGCGAAGGGTCTATTAAACAGCTGATCAAGCTAATTGAGTCCTTCAGGCTGGTTTGGAACCTACAGGTAAGTATGTTGGAGTTGGGTTGGAACTATGTGCAGAACTGCAGCCCTCCAGAAACTGAGTTTGACACCCCTGGGCTATAGCAATTGAGGATTGACTCCTGTACTAGAAGGCTTCATACACTTTTCCCATTTCAAAATGATATGAGTGTAATAATAATACATCTTGTGTATTTTATATTCTTTAGTTAAGCAGACAGAACCAGTCCGCCTGATAGTGGAAAAGCAGATACGTCAATTAACTGTTTGTTTGTTTGTTTGTTTTTTACAGTGCATTTCTTTCCTAATTATAGGCTACTTAAATATGCAAAAAAGTATTTTGAGATAAATTTGAGTACGTTGGTGGAAATGGGAAGATTAAGAAGATCATTTTAACAATTGTGAATAAATTATAGGATTTTGCATAGATTGCACAGATGTTTTACAGATACATAGTGTAACTTACTTAATTTCTTTTTTACAATCTTTTTATTTCCCCGATGCTCCTGTAGGGTCATTTCGATCTGATATTGAATTGGATTACAGACACCTCTCTAACACCTTTCGATTTTCTGTATTTGCTTCAGAACCAACCCTTGGCTGATCTCTGGATAGGTGACATACTGTACAAACTGTACTATTTGGATTATTGATCGAAGAGCTCTCTTTTTAAGTGGCTTACACATGAAAATTAGTTTCGAATTCCCGCCCAACTTAACAAGGGGGCGGAGCCAAGAGCTCCCCCGCTTTGTGTATGGCTACAGACAGGCAGACAGAGAGAAGCAACAATAGTGAGAGGACCAGCTTTCAGCCGTACATGTACGACTCGGACACAGACCAAGCAGAGAGGACAAAATCATTTGTGTCTTTGTATAGTTTTACAGCCAACTGTGTGCTAGTTTAAAGCTCCAAGCTTGTAGCCTACACCGAGACTAATAACCAAGCACACTGAATTAACTTTGAATGAAGGGCATCACACACCGTATGCACCGCAACACAACGCCCACATGACAGTTGAAAGTATCGCACACTTGCGGCGCCGGTGTGTGTCACCTGATAGAAACTTATGTTTAGAATTCAGAAATGCATGCCACTGCGTGGTGCGACGATGCGTGTCGCCGAGCGGCGCTTCTGGTGTACGACCTCCTTGAGGCTATAACTAAAGGGCGTCATACACCGGATGTGCTGCTCAGAGCCACGACACGGCACACCAGACGCGCACATTCGCATGTTATTTAAAATGAAACTATTCAGATAGAAATAAGAACAGTGTCCTGAGCAGGGCCAGCGCGTCCATAGAGGCGACCTAGGCGGCAGAATAGTGAGCGAACCCCCCGGTCCTCACTTTCATCCGCGACACCGTGAAATGCATGGCGCTGCGAGTCATTAGTTCGTTATTTCTTATGAAGGTATGCGCACGTGAGGCAACGTGCTCCCACTTTCCAGCTGCACCTAGTTAAGATGACAGGGAGCTTCTGTGACCGCGGGAAATGCAAACCGCTGAAGTTTAAGGAAGACGCAATGAAAAGTACACATGTATGCAAACCCACCAAAACTCACAAACACTGGCGGCGAGGAGAGCGATAATGTTCTTTGGTGACGTCGCTTTGACTCACACACTGAAAATGGCGGATGTGAAACAACATGCTGAGGATATGGTAATGCACACCTGTCAATCAATATTGGTGGGGGGGGGGACCACACTGCTACGTCAAGTTGCAGTCGATCTCAAAACCGCTCCAATTGGTCCACCGTTTTTATGTTGTTAAATTGAAAAAAAAAAGGACTGAGTGTTTATATCACCCCAATATGACCTACACATAAGTCTGTCCAAACAGCTTGAAAAGTAGATTTATCACCATAGGTGCCCTTTAATTTTGTGAATAAACAGCATGCTAAGAATATATTTAAAATAGAACCTTTATCTTCGTAATGTCAAATTAACCTGTACCCATCGCCACTGAACATATTGGACCAGTTACCAAAGATGCAACAGCAAAAACACACAGCATTGTCATTTTTCAAACTCTATAGTAGTAATCTTTTCACCATTCTTTGAATAATAGCTGTGTGTGAATCAGTGGAAATTTTCTTTTATTTGAACAGGCACTTCTTAACAAGCCAACAAACGTCCACAATTCATGGGGCCCCCCAGATTAGAAAAGAACTAATAATATTAAATTCTTAATGGTTATACACAGATTTTACAGCATATGAAAAATAGAAAAAAATAATAAAAAAGCTATGATTGATATAGGCTTCTTGGCAGCCTATAAAAACTCATTTCATTTTGACATTATTTCAGACATTTATCAATATTTTTTGCTTGTGTAGAAAATACTTCTCGATTTAAAAATTGTGGGTGGCACGGTAGCTCAGTGTTTAGCACTGTCGCCTCACAGCAAGAAGGTCGCTGGTTGGAGTCCCGGCTAGATAAGTTGGCATTTCTGTGTGGAGTTTGCAAGTTCTCCAAGTTTTGGCCTGGGTTTTCTCTGGGTGCTCTGGTTTCCCCCACAGTCCAAACACATGCGTTATAGGTGAATTGAATAGAACTAACCATGACCATGGCTTGTTATTATATGTATACAGTATATTATCTTGGTGTAATGTCTCGGCTGTGTATTTAAAACATGGCAGTTCCTTTGTTCATTCTGGCTTGTTGCACGAGCAAGTGATGTATCTCTGTAAACCAATAGCGTTTAGCTGTGCGTCTAGTTCCACCTTTTGTTGTGCTTGGTGCCCATTGTAAAGGGTACCCAAAAAGTGTTATGGTACACTTTTAGGTACCTTTTGACAGTGGAAACTGCCATAAAAGTGTACGAACTATACCGTACCACTCAGTGGAAACGGGCCATTAGTACCCTTTTTGCAGTGGAAAAGCAAGCCTGATAAAGGTGACCCGTACCATTCAGTACTGTACCACTCAGTGTACCACTCGTATGAAGCATATAAACACAACAAAAACATATTTTTCGTCTTGTTTCTGATCCAAACATCTAAAAACTCTTAAATCAAAAAAGTAAAAAAAAAAACCCAACTTTTATTTAGAAATGAGTTAAAATAGGGCGGCACGGTGGCTCAGTGGTTAGAACTGTTGCCTCACAGCAAAAAAGTCGCTGGTTTGAAGCCTGGCTGGGTCAGTTTGCATTTCTGTGTGGAGTTTGCATGTTCTCACCAGGTTGGCGTAGGTTTTAACCGGGTGCTCCGGTTTCCCCCACAGTCCAAAGACATGCCCTATTTGAATTGGGTAAACAAAATTGGCTGTAGTGTATGAGTGTGTGTGTATCGAAGTTAAAATAGTTTTCGATTTTTCATTAGTTTTAGTTTTTATTTCGTTTTGAATGTTTGTTTTAAAATTCAGTTTGTTTTAATTGGTTTTTAGAGGCAGATTTACTAGTTTGTATTAGTTTTTATATTTTTTCATTGCTTGGTTTTAGTTTGGCTTTTATTAGTTTCAGTATTACTTTTAGTTATTTTTTTATAAATAAGGATATTTGTTAGGTGCAAGATTTAAAATCTTTAGAGTATTGTATAATAAAACTCAACCAAAGATACATATTTTGAAACATGTATTGTGTTAATTGTGTAAAATTAATAATTTTATATCTCTGTATTTAATGCTGTCACCGTGCTGCTATATTGCCCACTCATTTATGTCGCGGGAGCAACAGTGAGGATAACTGGAGGAGGACCGGCTTGATCTGGCCAATGGCATCAGGATTAAAGATGCTGAGGTGGCGAACAGGTCAAACACCTGGCAGTGTGAAGTAAATAGATTTACTTCTAAAAGGCATATGTGTTAATTACATTTATAAACATGAAAACGAAGGATGTTTTTGCTATAATTTCAGTTAGTTCTAGTTAAAAAAATAATAATTAAATTTTTAAGTTAACAAAAAATATTTAAAATTTTAGTTTTCGATTTTTTTTTCGTTCGTTTTCATTAACTATAATAACCTTGGCATGTATGAACTGTTTCCCAGTACTGGGTAGCGGCTGGAAGGGCATCTGCTGCGTAAAACCGGAATAGTTGGCGGGTTATTCCTCTGTGGTGACCTCTAAAATACAGACTAAGCCAAAGAAAAATGAATGAATAAAGTTAAAATTGAGTTTTTCCTAAAAACAAGCTTGAAATAATGTTTACTTTATTTACTCCACTGGCAGATTATCTTGTTTTAAGGAACAACTCACTTAATTTGGGCATTTTTAGATGTTTGGACAAAAAATGACAAAAACTTCAATTGAAAAAATTGAGAATGACACCATTTCAAGTGTGAATGGCTCAATTAATGGTTGGTGTAAAAAAAAACTGTCTTGTTGTGTCTTGTGTTTGCCTCAGATCAGATATGCCACAGCAAGCAGTCCAACGTCCCTGAGGTCTCTACAGATGGACAGGTCAAAGACGACATCCAAGCATCCATGTTTTGACTCAAACCCTTTGCCCATATCCAACCCTGATGTCCCTGATGCCCTCCTCTCCAACAAAATCCAGCCGTGTCCCGATCAGGAGCTGTGGGATTGGGCCCCTAACCTGACAGAAATGCATCCATCTGCTCAACAATCGAGAAAACAAGACACGGTGAAAAGAGGGAAAGCTAAGAAGATGTTTGGCTGGGGAGATTTCCAGTGCAAAGTCAAATCCACAATCCTGAACCTGCTCATCACAGGGAAGATCGTGGATCACGGCAACGGGACTTTCAGTGTTTATTTCCGCTATAACACCACCGGAGGGGGGAACGTCACTGTAGGGCTGGTTCCTCCTAGTAGAGCGGTGGAGTTTGATGCGAGGGCTCGACAGACTGTTCTGCACTCTGTGGAGTCGCGGATGTTTAACTGCAGGGTGGAATATGAGAGGGTGGAGAGAGGAACTAAAGCTGCCCGCTGCTGGTACGATCCGTCCCAGAGCTGCGATCAGGACCAGACTCTCAGCCAGGTCTCTTGGCTCTGCTCAAAACCATTCAAAGTCATCTGTGTTTACATCTACTTCAACAGCCTGGACTACAAACTGGTGCAAAAAGTCTGTCCAGACTACAACTACCACAGTGAATCCCCGTATTTACCTTCTGGATGATCATTCATTCTCTTTAATTCAATATGTGTGCATGTGGATTTCCATTTAATACAAATTGGAATAGTTCAACAAAATACTTCAATAGTTTAGAAAAATGACATTTGTTATTCTGAACAAATTTCTGAAACACAATAAGCTTCAGATGGCAGTGGTTATATTTGAATGAACCCTTTTGTGCTGTTGGGGATGTTTTCATCCACTCTGGCCTGATTTTGTATCTTAATTTGAACTGGAATCTGTTTCAGCAAATGGAAAGATTTTTGTCAATCTTATTTAGACACATTTTAGAAAAAAACAAAGGTGGCACAGTGGTTAGCGCTTTCGCCTCGCAGCAAGAAGGTCGCTGGTTCGAGCCTCGGCTGGGTCAGTTGGCATTTCTATGTGGAGTTTGCATGTTCTCCTCGTGTTGCCGTGGGTTTCCTCTGGGTGCTCCGGTCCAAAGATATGTGCTATAGGTGAATTGAGTAAGCTAAATTGTCCATAGTGTGTGTGTGTGTGTGTGTGTGGTGTTTCCCAGTGATGAGTTGCAGCTGGAAGGGCATCCGCTGAGTAAAACGTGCTGGATAAGCTGGTGGTTTAATCCACTGTGGCGACCCAAGATTAATAAAGGGACTAAGCCGAAAAGAAAATGAATGAATGAATGAATGATTTTTAGAAAAGTGCTATAAAAATTTCAACAATACACTGTGGGCAAAGTTACTATTCTTTCTTTATGTTAATGGGAGTCAGTGGGGCAAAGACAGCCACGAACATAACGAAAGGGTAGTAAATTTAAACAGTACATAAGGGTTAATATAAATAAATAGACCTTAATAAAAAAAAACATACACTCACCGGACACTTTATTAGGTACAACTTTAGACCCGTCTTAATCCTTCGTGGCATAGATTCAACAAGCTACTGGATATTTTCCTCCGAGATTTTGTTCCATATTGACATGATTGTGATGATTGATGCAGATTTGTCGGCTGCACATTCATGATGCAAATCTCTTGTTCCACCACATCCCTAAGGTGCTCTATTGGATTGAGACCTGGTGACTGTGGAGGCCATTCGAGTACAGTGAACTCATTTCCATGTTCAAGAAACCAGTCTGAGATGATTCGCGCTTTGACATGTTGCGTTATCCTGCTGGAAGTAGCCATCAGAAGATGGGTACACAGTGGTCGTAAAGGGATGGACATGATCAGCAACAATGCTCAGGTAGGCTGTGGCGTTGACAATGCTCAGTTGGTACTAATGGGCCCAAAGTGTGCCGAAACAATTTCCCCCACACCATTACACAGAAATCGAGTCTCATCAGACCAGGCAACGTTTTTCTAATCTTCTACTGTCAAGTTTTGGTGAGCTTTTGTGAATTGTAGCCTCAGTTTCCTGTTCTTAGCTGACAGGAGTGGCAACCGGTGTGGTCTTCTGCTGCTGTAGCCCATCCGCCTCAAGGTTGGACGTGTTGTGCGATCAGAGATGCTCTTCTGCACACCTCTGTTGTAACGAGTGGTTATATGTTACTGTTGCCTTTCTATACGCTGGAACCAGTCTGGCCATTCTCCTCTGACCTCTGGCATCAACAAGGCATTTGCTCCCACAGAACTGCCGCTCACTGGATATTTTCTCTTTTTCGGACCATTCTCTGTAAACCCTAGAGATGGTTGTGCTTGAAAATCCCAGTAGATCAGCAGTTTCTGAAATACTCTGACCAGCCTGGCTGGCACCAACAACCATGCCACGGTCATGTCTACATGCCTAAATGCATTGAGTTGCTGCCATGTGATTGGCTGATTAGAAATTTGCATTAACAAGCAATTAGACAGGTGTACCTAATAAAGTGGCCGGTGAGTGTATAGTATTACTTTAATCTATACCAAATTTTATTTGAAAAAAAAAACATAGTTGCTCGTTAGTTATTTTCATTTTTTATATATTTAAAGTATTAATTATCTATTCATGTTTCTTTGTTATTTTATCACGTAAAACACAAACTGAATTTAAGTAATTTTACTATTTATTAGGACAAGCATGTTTTTATATTCATTTAAAGAGATTACCAAAAAAATGAACATTTACTCACTATTTATTCTTCTCTGAAACATTTAAAGAGTTTCATTATTTTGTTGAACACAAAAGAAGATACTTTGAAGAAAGCTAGAAAAAAATTGAAACACTGACTTTCATTGTAGGAAAAACAAATATTATATACCAATGGTTACAGAGTTTTGGCTTTCATCAGAATATCTTTTTTAGTGTTCAACAGAAGAAAGCCAAAGAGGTTTGGAACAAGTGAAGGGTAAGTGATTGATGACATCCTTCACTTCATTTTTGGGTGAACTACCCCTTCAATCTGTTTAAGTAACATTAAACAGCTTTGGGTATAAAGGGGTTACACATCCAAAACCAGCTTACTATAGTGTAATTTTATATATTTATTATTTTTTAATCATGAAAATCTTTAGTAGATTGGTCTCCATGATCCAAGTGGCAGGTGCTGGTGAATATGTCATCATTTCTGACAGACAGAGTAAAACTTAATGAGCTCCTGTAATTGACTTAGCTTTGCTAAGATCATGTGTCAACAGTTTTGTCATTTCTCTGGTGAATTAATGAGATTGCTATGCAATGTAATTTCATTAATGATGAATACAATTTGGTTGTTGGCAATTACTAATCAAATCTTGAAAATGAATGTTACGTGCATGTTTGCCGTGTTTCTCAAATATTTTACATTCCCGAAAGGAATGAGATCTTGATGTATGTATCTCGTTTTGATAATTTTGGACTGTTTAATTTTTCACATAAAGTCTTATTTAAGAAAATAGCCTTCAGTTTCTTCGTAAATGTAATTTTGTTTCGCATTTTCCACCCCATCTTTAAACAAATGCTAACAAATCACCATAATCGCAAACGCCAGCGATTAGGTGATTATGCTAAACGTTGAGAAAAGTAACAGTTTGCACGTGATAACCTCTGCGCGCTTCTTCTGAGGTGTTCTTTGGCAATTTACCTTTTGGATGAAGATACTTTAGGAGTCATTTAAAATGTCGTAACAATTGCACATTATCATTCAGACCGCTCTTAAACGCGCATTTAGACTCACAGATTCAAGCTAATTAGCCTCACCTCTATGTTCGCAGTGTGCTCGTGCCGTAGCGCGCATGACGTCATTACTCCTTCTACAAGGACGCGCACTGATGCTAAAACACACACTGAAACACACATATAGCGTTTTATCTTCAGGTTACATCATGTGTTAAATATCTGCAGCCAGGATTCAAACCCATGCGGTGAGTCTTACATATATTCAATTCACTGTTGTTGTTTAAAACCGTTCATTTCCTGTGTTTGCTGTAGCTGTTGCATAATGACAGAATATAGAAAGGTATATGTTTGTTTTGGTGCGGCAGAGAATGAAATCCGCATAAGGAAATTATGAATAATATGTTCATTTTAGGATATTACTGATTAGACTTATTATTAATAAAGATAGCCTCATTCAATAAAGAAACTAGCGTTAAATGTAAAGAATAGGCCTGTATTTGTTTAGTCAGTGTTTCTTATATTTAAAAAAAATGTTAAATATGACAACTGTAAATAAACTGTGTAATTATTATTTCAGATACTTGATAACCATGGAGAAAGGCAACCAGTGAGTATGCAGGATCTATTAATTTCCACATAGTCAATCTATAGGGGGAAGAGAGTTGCAACAAGACTTATTCCTCCATTCAGGAATGATCTCGAGCAAAGAGCCATTTCTGATTTTTTTTAGCAAAAGCATTTTTTAAAGAGCCATTTTGTTTGTGTGTGTGTGTGTATATAATGTATGTGTATATAATTATATGTATGTGTATATATGTATGTGTAAATATATATGT
>CAIGQZ010033112.1:31999731-32018965 GCA_903798205.1 Danio tinwini
CAGTTGCAATGTTTGACTGTGTATTTAAGTTTAAATTCTGCATATATTAACATATGTACACATATTTTTGCAATGTGTGACGGTGTCCAATAGATGTTGGATTATTAAATAAAAATGTTGGGTTTCAATTAAATTAATCTTTATTTCTATAGCGCTTTTACAATGTAGATTGTGTCAAAGAAGCTTAACATAGAACATTATAGTAAACTGTGTCAGTCCAGTTTTCAGAGTTTAAGTTTAGTTCAGGTCAGTGTGGCTTAAATTTCACTGCTGAAAGTCCAAACACTTAAGAGCAAATCCATTGATGCGCAGCTCCACAAGTCCCAAACCATGCAAGCCAGTGGCGACAGCAGCAAGGAACAAACTTCACCAATTGATGAAAGTGAAGGGAAAAAAAACAGGAAAAGAAATCAGGCTCAGTTTCTACAAAAAAAAATGGTCTCTGAGAAACTGAAGGAAATGCAAAAAGTGTTGCAACTGTCCCCATTCTTCCCTAATAGTAGATTTAAGCAAATGAGAGGCTTTAATAATTGTTTTTGTCATGTCTTTTCAGAGGTTTCTCTCATTTTGATCAATTTCTCCAAAGTCAAGAATCATCCGTGGTGAACAAGTTCCAGCAGAAATACTGGAAAACCAAACAAACGCTTATCAAAGTCACTGGAAAGAAGGAGGATGAACATGTTGTTGCTTCAGATGCGGATCTGGATGCTAAACTTGAGGTGAGTAACAAAAATCGGACTTTTTACCTGGTACTAAATGAATTAAGGGCTGCTCGGTGGCGCAATTGGTATCGCTGTCGCCTTACAGCAAGAAGGTCACTGGTTCAAGCCTCGGCTGGGTCAGTTGGCATTTCTGTGTGGAGTTTGCATGTTCTCCTCATGTTCGTGTGGGTTTCCTCCGGGTGCTCCAGTTCCCCCCACAGTCTAAAAACATGTGCTATAGGTGAATTGGGTAAGCTAAATTGGCCATAGTGTATGTGTGTGGGTGTTTCCCAGTGATGGGTTGCAGCTGGAAGGGCATCCACTGCGTAAAAGTTATAAGTTGGAGGTTTATTCCGCTGTGGTGACCCCTGATTAATAAAGGGACTAAGCTTTAAAGAAAATGAATGAAATAGTTTTGTGATGAATTTGGTTTTGTGTGTTTTCCCCTCAGGTGTTTCATTCAGTACAGAGAACATGCATGGAGCTCCTTAAGGTGATTGAACAGTATCAAAGGAGGATCAGCCGTACGTAAACGTTTACATCTTTATTAATTCTCATTTCTTGATGAGTTGTAAGTGAGAAGGGCTCTTGTAGTGCTCAGATTTTAAAGGGATTGCTCATCCCATAATAGACATTTGCCGTTATTATGCTCACCCTCAGGTCATTCAAGATATACAGTGGGTGACGTTTATTCTTTAGCAGAACATTCAAGAAGGTTTGAGTCATAAAACATGTAATTATTTATTAATCAGATAATTAACCATTAGCTTTATTTATTTTTTTACAGTTTTTTGTGTTGACTTGCATGTAAAATATTAGATTATAATTTAACTCATTTACAATTATATTTGATAATAAATAATTAATAGTAATTTTTTTTTTCAACTTCATAATTAGAAATTTGTGTTCACAAATATGTTTTAATGAATGCTTACAGATTAAAGTGGAAATTACATTAAAGTATATCCACATTTACCCTAGATGCTTGTCAGTACATTCAGCAGTTCAAATTTTTCAATATGAAACAACATTACAATATCTACAGTTTTATTGGGTAAACATATTTTTATCTTAAGATCAAATTTAAAATTTCAGATTAATATAAATCTAAATTTTAGTCTTAAAGTCTATCCTTTCCCCAAGAAAAATCTATTTGCTATGCCATTCAAGTGATCATGATTTATTATCAAAACCTAAAAATTCCGACAGACTTTTCTCTTTTTAGTTTTGTCCCAGGAGGAGAATGAACTAGGTCGGTTCCTGCGTTCACAGGGCTCTCAGGACAAAAGTCGTGCTGGAAAGATCATGCAAGCTACCGGAAAAGCACTCTGCTTTTCTTCCCAACAAAGGTTTCTTCTTGAATTCATAGTAGGGCTGCACAATATTGGAAAAAACATGCATTGTAGTATTCTGTTTTTTGCAAATATACAGAGTCTGAATTATTAGCGCCCCTGTAAATTATTAGCCCTCCTATAATTTGTTTTATGGAAGATTTTTTTTTCAACACATTACTAAACATAATACTTTTAATAACTCATTTCTAACAACTGATTTATTTTATCTTTACCATGATGACAGTAAATAATATTTTACTAGATATTTTTCAAGGTACTAGTATTCAGCTTAATGTCACATTTAAAGACTTAACTAGGTTAATTAGGCAAGTTAAGGTAATTAGCCAAGTTATTGTATAACTGGTGTGTTTTGTAGACAGTCTGAAAAAAAATATTGCTTATATTGATTTTTTTTTTTGCCAAAATAAAGCAAATAAGACTTTCTCCAGAAGAAAAAATATTATTGGAAATACTATGAAAATTTCCTTGCTATGCTAAACATCATTTGGGAAATATTTGAAAAAGAAAAAACAAATCACAGGATGGCTAATCATTTTGATTTCAACTGTATATAGTAATATGAATACAGTTTTACCAAATAGCTCTATTTAAAAAAAAAAAATTAATTTAGGGATTGATTGGGGTAATTTTTTTTTAGGTGAATGCATGTGCATAATAATAAACAAACTTCAAGCCAAGATAAATACAATAGAGAAAATATAAAATAACATTTATCTTTATTAAAGTTAAAAATGTTACAATGTAGGGCAATGCAGTGGCGCAGTAGGTAGTGCTGTCGCCTCACAGCAAGAAGGTCGCTGGTTGGAGCCTCAGCTGGGTCAGTTGGCATTTCTGTGTGGAGTTTGCATGTTCTCCCTGTGTTCACGTGGGATTCCTTCGGGTGCTCCGGTTTCCCCCACAGTCCAAAGACATGCAGTACAGGTGAATTGGGTTGGCTAAATTGTCTATAGTGTATGAGTGTGTGTGGATGTTTCCCAGAGATGGGTTGCGGCTGGAAGGGCATCTGCTGCGTAAAAACATGCTGGATAAGTTGGCGGTTCATTCCGCTTTGGCGACCCCGGATTAATAAAGGGACTAAGCTGAAAAGAAAATGAATGAATGAATGTTACAATGTATTGCCCCTGAATGCTTTAAAATGCTCTCTTGAAATTCTCACAAAAGTTGCAGGCCTTAAAAACAAAATAAGCAAAGGATAAACTTTCACTCTATTATGGTTAAACTGTGCAGTGACAAATCTCATATGTTTAAAACTGTGGCTCCTGGTCAATTATAACACTTAACATTGCACAATGTGAATATTATGGATACACACATTGCGATATTGATGCTGAAATTATATATTGTGCAGCCTTGATTCATACAGTGCATTCGGAAAGTATTCTTAGCGCTTCACTTTTTCCACATTTTTATGTTACAGCCTTATTCCAAAATGGATTAAATTAATTTATTTCCTCAAAATTCTACACACAATACCCCATAATGACAATGTGAAAAAAGAGTTTTTGAAAATGCTGCAAATTTATTAAAAATAAAAAACCTGAATAATCACATGTACATCAGTATTCACAGCCTTTGCTCAATATTTTATTGATGTACCTTTGGCAGCAATTACAGCCTCAAGTCTTTTTGAATATGATGCCACAAGCTTGGCACACCTGTCTTTGGGAATTTTTGCCCATTCCTCTTTGCAGATCCTCTAAAGCTCTACCAGGTTGGATGGGAAGTGGCGGTGTACAGCCATTTTCAGATCTCTCCAGAGATGGTCAATAGGATTTAGGTCTGGGCTCTGGTTGGGCCACTCAAGGACATTCACAGAGTTGTTGTGAAGCCACTCCATTGATATTTTGGCAGTGTGCTTTGAGTCATTGTCCTGCTGGAAGATGAACCGTTGCCCCAGTCTGAGGTCAAGAGCACTCTGAAGCAGGCTTTCATTCAGGATGTCTCTGTACATTGCTGTATTCATCTTTCCCTCTATCCTGACTAGTCTTCCAGTTCCTGCTGCTTTTAAATATCCCCAAAGCATGATGTTGCCACCACCATGCTTCACTGTAGGGATGGTATTAGCCTGGTGATGAGCGGTCCCTGGTTTTCTCCAAACGTAACGCCTGGCATTCCTAAGAGTTCAATTTTAGTCTCTTCAGACCAGAGAATTTTGTTTCTTATGGTCTGAGAGTCCTTCAGATGCCTTTTGGCAAATTCCAGGAGGGGAGTGGCTTCCGTCTGGTCACTCTACCATACAGGCCTTATTGGTGGATTGCTGCACAGATGGTTGTCCTTCTGTAAGGTCCCCTCTCTCCACAGAAGAATGCTGGAGCTCAGAAAGAGTGACCATCAGGTTATTGATCACCTCCCTGACTAAGGCCCTTCTCCCCGATCACTCAGCTTAGATGGCCGGCCAGCTCTAAGAAGAGTTCTGGTGGTTCCAAACATCTTCCACTTACAGATGATGTAGGTCACTGTGCTCATTTGAACTTTCAGAGAGCAGAACTTTTTTTGTAACCTTTCCCAACCTTGGGCCTCGAGACAACCCAGTCTCGGAGGTCTACAGACAATTTCTTTGTCTTAATGCTTGGTTTGTGCTTTGACA
The DNA here is from genome assembly GCA_903798205.1 of Danio tinwini. Classification (NCBI taxonomy): domain Eukaryota; kingdom Metazoa; phylum Chordata; class Actinopteri; order Cypriniformes; family Danionidae; genus Danio; species Danio tinwini. Next base: position 32,004,375 of record CAIGQZ010033112.1, read on the forward strand.
TGCACTGTCAACCCTGGGACCTTATATAGACAGGTGTATGCCTTTTCAAATCTTGTCCAATCAACTGAATTTACCACAGGTGAACTCCAATAAAGCTGCTGAAACATCTCAAGAATGATCAGTGAAAACAGAATGTACCTGAGCTCAATTTAGAGCTTCACAGCAAAGGCTGTGAAAACGTATGTACATGTGATTTTTCAGCTTTTTTACATGTGATTTTTCAGCTTTTTTACATGTGATTTTTCAGCTTCTTATCCAATATTTTTTCCCATTGTCTATAGAACAAACCATCGTTATACAATGATTTGCCTAATTAACCTTATTTACCTAGTTAAGCCTGTAAATGTCACTTTAAGCTGAATACTAGTACCTTGAAAAATAGTCAAATAATATGTACTGTCATCATGGCAAAGATAAAATAAATCAGTTATTAGAAATTAGTTGTTAAAACTGTATATTATAAGAAATATTGGTATAGCAACACTCAATATTGCATATTTCCCCAGTATTGTGCAGCCCTAGCTTCAAGCTTCCATAATCCCATCAGTCTTCATAACTCTTCATATTGGTGAGTTTCTCTGTGCAGGTTGGCTCTGCGAGGGCCGCTGGGTCGCCTGTACCAGGAGGTGGAGACTTTTCGTTACCGAGCCATTTCAGACACATGGCTGACGGTGAACCGGATGGAGCAGTCGCGCACAGAATACAGAGGAGCACTGCTCTGGATGAAGGACGTTTCTCAGGAGCTTGACCCGGACACACACAAGCAGATGGAGAAATTTCGGAAGGTCAGTTTCACACTGCTACTTCAAACTACTTTAAGTTTTTGTCTTGTTTCTGGTCCAAATATCTAAAAATTCTTAAAGGGCCACGAAATTCCTGTGTCTCAGCAGAAAAAAAGTCTGGATAGTGGGTGAGTCCAGCTCTGTTAAGGTGGGAGTGTCGGGGGAGGGAAAGAGGGAAGGGTTTGCATAAAAACTTCACTTCGAGCACGCACTGTTTTTTACAGATGCAAAACAACACACAGATGCAGAGGAGAAAGACAGTGACTGTGTTTACATGGACATCAGTAATCGAATTATTTGACAAATTATTAATTTGTCGACTTTAACTGTCACTGGTAATAAAAAACAACGTTTAAAAGGGCTCATCTCACCCAGTGTTACCAGATTGGGCAGTTTGAATCAGATTGTGCAGGTTAAAAAATGACATGGAAAGTGGGTAAGGAAAATTTGGGTGGTTTTCTGGGTTGTTCAGATGACTGGGCGGTTGTTTTTGCATTCTGGCGGATTTTGGATAGTTTTTGGGCTGGAATCAGTCAGCGACATCTGGCAACACTGATCTCACCTCAAACAACGCATTGTGCTTTAAATAAAGAACTTTGGTGATCAGATTGTTAGTTAACCATTTATAAATCGATATTGCCTATGGATAGCATTTTTTTTTAACTGCTGTTAAATGCGATGCGGTCAAAAAAATGTGTGCACCTAACTTTTGTTCTGGTGCACCTTAGAAAAAATTAGTGGCGCACCGGTGCAACCCATGCAAAAAGTTAGTGTATGACAAACCACCTGTAGAAAACATACTCTTTCATCTCTTTGACACTTTAACCGATCAGTTTTGCACATTTTAACCAGACACTTTCTTACAATCACTCGATATGTTAAAAATAAAGTGCATTTAGAAAGCGTGCTTCACACAGGTGAGTGGGTTTAACATACCTCCTGCAGAAACACTCTATAAAAAAAACCCTAGCTCCTAACTCTAGCACCTAATTTTCTGAGCACAAACAGTTCCTTTGTATAATTAGCACTTGTTGTGTGTATTGCCTCTGCTTGTTTAATCGCTGAATGCCTCCTCAATTGTAAGTTCCTTTGGACAAGTGTCTGCTAAATGACTAAAAGTAAATGTGTGTCTAAAATGTCACTGTAAATGTTCACCTCTGGTTTTGCTGGTAATTTGTTTATTTTTTTGACGGGCATCATCTTTATCTTTTTCTGTCCTCAGGTTCAAACTCAGGTTCGTCATACCAAGACAAGTTTTGACAAACTGAAGAACGATGTATGTCAAAAGGTTGATCTGCTGGGAGCCAGTCGCTGTAATCTGCTCTCACACGTCTTGACAACCTATCAGGTGCTGAACTTTAATGACTTTTTGAAGTTCAATTCTTATTAATCTTGATAAAAATTATTATTGAGTAGGGTGGCACGGTTGCTAAGTGGTTAGCATTGTCGCCACCCAGCAGGAAATATGCTGGTTTAAGTCCTGGGCCAGTTGGCATTTCTGTGGAGTTTGCATGCTCTCTCTGTGTTCGCGTGGGTTTCCCCCAAAGTCCAAAGACATGCGCTGCAGTTGAATTGGGTAAGCTAAATGGACCGTAGTCAGAGCTTTACATTAACACCCGCCAAATGCGGGTAGATTTCAGCTGTGGCGGGTTAGACAGACCCTCTCACTAGCCACTTTGGCTGGTTAACTATAATTTAAAAATTATCTTCATCTTAAAAGCAGGGTTTCAAGAGATGGCCCAATATGTGTGCAAATGTCATCTTAGAATCGAGAAGCAGGTGATGTAATGCGCGGCTGTTTTAAAAGCCCCGAAGCAAAATTAATGAATGAAATCTTCCAGAACATAAAATATCTGTCTTTTCTTCTTCTTCAGACCACACTGCTGCATTTCTGGGAGAAAACCTCTCACACGATGGCTGCTATTAATGAGAGTTTTAAAGGCTGTCAGACACACGAGAATTTAGCGCTGCCGGTGAGAGATTTACAACTAATCAATGTCACATATAGCTGTTTCTTTCATAGTAGTCATGCTTAAAGATATATATGTGCATTTGTGTTTGTTGAGATGAATTATTATTATTATTATTTATTACTTCACAACAGCATCACATTGTAGCTGTTTGTTTGATATTCATATTTGATATAGATATTTACTGTATGGTGAGTTATAGTTGTTTATTTAATAATACATATAATACATTGTGCATAATGCGCCTTTCTAGAACCAAAAGCGCTAATTAATATATATATATATATATATATATATATATACATGGCTGCTTGCTGCTGGCCAAAAGGGTGCCCTATGCGAAATCTTACTGTAGTGCCCCCACAGAGGAACAAAAACACACAAATGTATTTAAAAATGTATTTATTTATTTGTATGCATATAGCCACTTAAAATTATACTTACTCAAATATTTACATTATAAAATAATAGTTTAGATCAAAATAAACACTGACATGTGTTCTGCAAAAGCATTCCCAATTTCAAACAGTTACCAAAGGTAAAGAATAAAACCCTCTCTGTACCTGTAGAGATGGACGGTCCTCAGTGCTGCATCCTGTGTCTGTACCTGTGCAGCTGCTAGTGCCTCTGGAGCAGTGCTGGTCATTCCACCTCATCTTCTTTTGTGACAAATTACAGCATTGAACCTCCATGTACAATACAGAAGAAATTAGTCATTTAAGGGAAAAACTCATGACATAACATTATAACAATGGGCTAGTCGAGCACTCTTCATGTGTCAAAACTACAACCAAAATTTGGATTTAACAAAAGCTGACCCTTGCTGTCAGTATAAATCAAAAACATTTGTGTTTTTTAAGAATTAATGAGTGTTTTTTGAACAAAAACTTTAACATTCAGAAAAAAAAAATCATCATTAATGAATTCATGAAAAGTATTGCACAAGTTAATAAAAATGATTGAGTTTAAATTAATTGTTTAATTATCAGCAACATGGGGAAGAGGGGCAAACGTGAAAAGATAACATGTCCTGTCATAGTTTAAAGCACAATGCATAGCAGCAAAGTTGATGCCCTACGTAACCTGCGTAGTCTGCGTATAGGGAGCAGCGGTACTGATATATATATATATATATATATATATAGGCAAGTTTATTTATATAGCACATTTTATACACAGTGGCAATTCAAAGTGCTTTACATACCAGGAATAAAAAAGACAAAAAAATAAAATAAAAACAGAAAATAATAAAAAAGCAGATAAAATATGTTAAAACAGGTTGTAAAAGAATGGAAAAGAAGAGAAAAACATAGTAGTGCGATCTGTCGGAAGTAGCACAGTGCTCATTCAGTAAAGGCACAGCTAAACAGATGTGTTTTCAGTCTGGATTTGAATGTGCCTAATGTTGCAGCACATCTGATCATTTCTGGAAGCTGATTCCAGCAGCGAGGGGCGTAGGAGCTGAAAGCCGTTTCACCCTGCTTTGACTGAACTCTTGGAATTTTGTAGTTTATATGATCCTAAAGATGAGTGATCTATTAGGTTTGTATTCAGTGAGCATATCTGTTATGTATTGAGGTCCTAGGCCATTTAGTGATTTATAGACAAGTAATAATACTTCAAAATCTATTCTGAATGTAACTGGGAGCCAGTGCAAAGACCTGAGGACAGGTGTGATGTGCTCTGATTTCCTGGTTCTGGTCAGAATCCTGGCCGCAGCATTCTGGATCAGCTGCAACTGTCTGACTGTCTTTTTGGGAAGGCCAGTGAGGAGGCCGTTACAGTAATCCACCCTGCTGCTGATAAAAGCATGAACAAGTTTCTCTAAGTCTTCACTGGAAACAAAGCATCTGATTCTTGCAATGTTTTTGAGATGATGGTATGCTGATTTACTAATTGCTTTGACATGACTATTGAAACTTAGATCTGACTCCAGAGTCACACCAAGGTTCTTAACCTTATTTGTTGTTGTTTGATCTTTAGAGCCAAGTTACACATTCACCTTGAGAACCTCATCTCTGTTCCCAAACACAATGACTTCAGTTTTCTCTTTGTTTAACTGAAGAAAGTTTTGGCTCATCCAGCTGTTCATTTCATCAATGCATTGGCAGAGGGTGTCAACCGGGCTGTAGTCATTAGGCAGTAAGACTAAGTAGATTTAAGTGTCATCAGCATAGCTGTGGTAGGAAATTTGGTTCTTTCTCATTATTTGGCTCAGAGGGAGCATATAAAGGTTGAACAGGAGAGGTGCCAGAATTGAGCCTTGTGGGACTCCACATGTCATGGGTGTCCACCTTGACCTATGGTCACCTATACTGACATAGTAACCTCTCCCTTTTGAGGACCCTCCCAGACAGCCCAACCCAATTTTCCAGCAATACCAGCACTGTTAGTTTGCCTGAATCTGTATTTAGGCAGATATCATTGATTATCTTTATAAGAGCGCTCTCTGTACTGTGATGTGCTCTGAAACCAGATTGAAAATTGTCTAAACACCCCTTGGAGTTTAAGAACGTGTTAACCTGGTTGAAAACAACTTTTTCAATGATTTTTTCAATGAAAGGGAGATTTGAGATTGGTCTGTAGTTGCTCAGTAGTGTGTTATCCAGGTTGCTCTTTTTCAAGAGGGGTTTAACAACTGCAGTTTTAAGTGAGTTTGGAAAAATCCCTGAGAGAAGTGAAGCATTTACCACTTATAGGAGATCCATTTCTAAACAGTTAAACACCGTTTTGAAGAATGATGTGGGGAGCGTGTCAAGACTGCAGGTGGATGTTTTCATAATTTGCACGATCTCCTCTAAGATTTTATCATTAATTGCCATGAAATCAGACATAATGTCTGATTTCTTAAGTTGTGGTTGAGCTTGTCTGACGTCGACACAACTTGGCTGATTGGATGAGCTGATTGCCTTTCTGATATTAGTGATCTTATCAGTAAAGAAATGAGCAAACTCATTACATTTACTTTCCGAGAGTAGTTCACTGGGAATCCTACTAGGGGGGTTTGTGAGTCTCTCTACCGTTGCAAAGAGTGTACGCGCATCATTTAAGTTGCTGTTTATAAGGGTTGAAAAGAAAGTCTGCCTACCAGTTTTTAGTTTCACATTAAAAGCATGAAGACTGTCTTTATAGATATTATAGTGGACCAGTAGTTTTGTCTTTCTCCACATACGCTCAGCTTTTCTGCACTGTCTTTTCATCATTTGAACTGCTGTTGTTTTTCTCCAAGGCCTGTTTTTCATCCCCGTTTTCTTCCTGACTTGAACAGGAGCAATGTCATCCATGACATTCTTAACTTTAGAGTTAAACAAATCAAGGAGAGAATCAACAGAGTCTGCAGATATACTTGGTGTGAGTGATATGGCCTTCATAAACTGCTCACTAGTGTTCTCATTTATGCATCTTTTTCTGACAGAGACAGATCTGTCTTCAATGGCTGGAGTGATCAATATATCAAAGAAAATACAGAAATGATCAGATAGTGCAACATCCTTAACAACAGTCGATGAAACGTGTAGACCCTTAGTCATAAGTAGATCAAGAGTGTGTCCACGAATGTGTGTGGGTCCTTGAACATGCTGAGTCAGATCAAAAGTGTTAAAAACAGTCATAAGTTCTTTTACAGCATTGATTTCTGGATTATCAATGCGAATATTAAAATCCCCAGCAATAGTAAAAGTCAAACTCAGAGGTTACTATCGATAACAGTTCTGTAAAATCATTAATAAAAGTTGGAGAATATTTTGGAGGTCTGTAGATAATGATCAGTAAAATGCGTGGAGCACCCTTTAGTGCTATACTCAGATATTCAAAGGACAAATAGTCACCAAATGACACTTGTTTACACTCATAGACATCTTTAAACAGGGCAGTGATGCCTCCACCTCTCCTATTAGCTCTGCAAACACTCAAATAATCAAAGTTTAAAGGAGCTGTTTCATTCAGAACTGCTGCGCTACAACTGTCATCTAGCCAAGTTTCATTTAGAAGCATAAAATTAAGGCAATTTGTGTTGATAAAATCATTGACTAAAAGTGACTTATTGTTAATTGATTGGATGTTTAAAAGTGCTAACTTAACAGTTTTAGCTGTTTTCCCTACAGTAGTCTCAGATTTACATTTAATAGACACCAGATTTGAATGGTTTGCTATACGGCCTGAAGAAGTCTTCGGTTTTCTGTCACATAATACAACACATATCTGCGAGGAGAAAGCTATAGGCACACTGGGTTCCTGCTTGTTCTGTAAACATTTGATAAAAACACTGTTATCTAAGCAGGCCCCCGACACACATCACTGTGAGCTGTTGTGTTCATCAGCTGAAGATGGGGCGTTGTTTGAGCCCTGGCGATGCGTTAAAAGTCAGAGGGCTCTTCCAGGTGGGCTCCGAGGCGGTTTTTGGAGCAGTACGCTTTTTTTTATTGATAACTGGGGACTTGCAGCAATGGAGTGTGAAAGTTTAGTTCCAGCAAACACCAGTTCATCCATCTTTTTTGAAGAATTCAAGAAAGGCGAGCAAGGTGACAATGAGAATGTGTCTAGTGACAGAAGCTGTGGGTCTGGAGTTTCTGGCTGTTGAGATATGTTGACCTGGCTGTTTTCCTGAAGATCATCCATGAGTGCTGAGAATTTATGCTGTTCTGGTGCGTCACAGTCTCTTTGTGTTAAACTCTGTGTGCAGGGCTCACACACCAGTTTGTCCGTTATCAGTGGTTGCTGTGTCTGCGTGGTGTTATCGCTGTCCTTGTGGGATGCGTCAGCCACAAGTCCACTCAGGAAAGTCCTGTGGTCATCCTGACATTTGCTAGGTGTGTGTGCCATTTGGGTTGAGTTCAGTGGCACACACGGCTGGTGGATGATGGAGGGAGAAATAGATGTTGTCCTTCAGCACTTTTGCGCCAAGCTTGTTTGGATGAAGGCCGTCTGATGTAAACAGTTGTCTTTGGTTCCAGAAGAGATTGAAGTTGTCAATAAAATTCAGTCCTTTCCTGTTACATGTTTTTTGCAGCCATACATTTAGTCCAAGAAGCCGTGAAAACATATTTGTCCCTCTTGCAGGGAGTGGTCCACTGATGAATGGCTGAATCTTCAATCTTTCCACTGTTTCCAAGAGCTCACAGAAATCTTTCTTGAGCAGTTCAGACTGTTCCTTCCGAATATCATTTTTTCCAACATGGATGATAATCCGTTTTGCATTCTCATGTTTCCTTAATATGTTCTCAAGTTTATTGTTTATATCAGAAACTGTTGCATGAGGGAAGCAGTATGTCATTGTTGCTCTGCATCTAAAATTTTTGATTATTGAATCTCCAACAATTAATATTCTCATCTCAGCTGCGATCGGAGCAGAATGCCGCTGTCTAGTCGGCCTTGGGCCTCTGTTCTGTGAAGAATTAGCTGCTGAATCATGCAATCTCTGTCTGACTGCATTTGGGGATTCTTTTCCCATATTACTGAGAACTTCATATCTGTTCTGAAGCTGTATTTGAGTCCGAGCTGTGTTTGGGGTCGAGGACGCTAATGCAGCAGCGTATGATCTTTGTGATCTGACCCAGCGAGGACCCTTTGGTCTCGCACCTTGTTTTTGCCATTTGTTATCACGCTCATTTTTTAATAGTTTTATTCTGTTTTTCTCAAATCAGTAGCTGTAGTAGATTTATGAGACTCACCGGCTGTATGTTGTGAGGGTCCACAATAAATCGGTCCTGTATGTTCAGGCAGTTCTGGTCGGATCGCAAGTAACTTTGTTTCAAGGACTGCAATCTTTTGTAGAAGTTTGTGGCAGTTTGTGCAGCAGGGAGATTCTAAATCAATACGCTCCAGAGCCATTTTCACAGCCGTGTTTTCCCGTCTCAGGAATGTAAGCGGCTGGTAGCGGGAGGATTGTTTAGACGATAATTCCCCTCTTGTTGGTAAAGTTGTATTCCAGAAAGTTTGTAGATTCGATGTTGATATTCAAGCTGTGTTGTTTGAGCACTGTGCTGATAGGCTCAAGTTAAAATTAGAGTATAAATATAAAAACAAGAGTGCAAGGAGCGGAGCTGTAGGCAGAAGCTTCCGAACAGTAGCAAAGCAGGAAGTAGATATATATATGTTACAACCCTTCCGTTACCTATTAATGATCAAGGGGGAACAAAAAAGAAAACATTAGGCCAGTTGTAATTAATGCCGCTATTTAAAATAGATGAGAAACAAGACACGAAAGTGCTATTTAAGTGAACTTGTTTATTATAAACAAGCTGTGTATTTTGAGGACAAAGGGAAGGGACTGTGTCAAACAAAAGAAAAGAATAAAACAAAAATCAACTAACTAACCTATTAAACTCTTCCCCTAGAACTACAAAATAAAACAAAAAGTAAACCTTCAACGTCCGAGACGTCGTATCTTACCTACTCTCTCCTTCCAAAGCAAAACGTACAAGTGTGGCACAAGTCCGTAACCTAGTGTGTATAATTAAAGTAATGCTGCGTGTGCACCAAGTACATCACGTGACAGATCTTACCTACTCCCTCTCCTCCGGCTAGAATAATACACAGATAAAATGTTCACACTCCAGTTCTCAAGAGTTTGAAACAAAAGCGTTTCAATTTACATGGCAAACAAAGCACACCGACAAAAGTTAATCAAACAATGATGGATCAAAGCAAAAGGGGAAGAAACATACACAGAAAACAAATGTCAAGCACGGCTCAAGTTCACACGAAGTTCACACAGGTGGTGACTACAGACCACTTCTCAGTTCCTATCCAGGATGTCACATCAATGTGAGTTGTGTCAAGAAGGTTTGCTGTGTCTGTCAGCGTAGTGTCAAGAGCATGGAGGCACTACCAGGAGACAGGCCAGTACATCAGGAGACTGGGAGGAGGCTATAGGAAGGCAACAACCCAGCAGCAGGACTGCTACCTCTGCCTTTGTGCAAGGAGGAACAGGAGGAGCACTGCTAGAGTCCTACAAAATGACCTCCAGCAGGCCACAATTATGCATGTGTCTGCTCAAATGGTCCGTGCAGCACGTTTGGCATTTGCCAGAGAACACCAAGATTGCCAAATTTACCATTCACACTGAGCACATCTCACAGAGTCTGGAGACGTCGTGGAGAACGTTCTGCTGCCTGCAACATCCTCCAGCATGACCACTTTGGCAGTGGGTCAGTAATGGTCTGGGGTGGCATTTCTTTGCAGGGCCGCACAGCCCTCCATGTGCTCGCCAGAGGTAGCCTGATAGCCATTAGTTACAGAGATGAGATCCTCACACCCCTTGCGAGACCATATACTGTTGGCCCTGGGTTCCACCTAATGCAAGACAATGCTAGACCTCATGTGGCTGAAGTGTGTCAGCAGTTCCTGCAAGATGAAGGCATTGCTATGAACTGGCCCGCCCGTTCCTTCCCCAAACCTGAATCCAACTGAGCACATCTGGGACATTATGTCTTGTTCCATCCACCAATGCCATGTTGCACCACAGACTGTCCAGGAGTTGGAGGATGCTTTAGGGTGCTTTCACACTAGCACTTTTGGTCCGCACCCGAGTTCGTTTGACATCATGGTACTGTACGTTTAGCTAGTGTGAACGTGTCTTCTGAACTCGGGTGCGCACCCGTGAACCGTACCCGAGTCCGCCTGAAAGAGGTGGTCTGGGGTACGGTTCATGCAATTTGTGTGTGTGTCTGGTGACAAGTGAGACTAAGCCAGGGCAAACACAGTGATGTGATGTCTGCTTGTCTTCTCCAAAAACAGCTTCAGCAGACACTGTGTGATGTTCTGTTTATAATATTTTTGCAGCAGATGGACGCGAGTCGCTTTCTGTGTGCCACCTAGCAACAGCTGTAAACAAAACAGCAGCTTGATGATGCAAGCATACCAGAGTTCAGAAGGAAAAAAGACTGTGTGAACACAAACTAACCGAGAAGGTGGCAAGGGGGGACAATCGAACTTGGGTACGGTCCAGGCAATTTAACCAAGTGTGAAAGCACTCTTAGTCCTGGTCTGGCAGGAGATCTCCCACGAGACTGTCCACCTCCTCATCAGGAGCATGTCATACAGGCATGTGGAGGCCACGCACACTACTGAGCCTCATTTTGACTTGTTTTAAGAACATTACGTCAAAGTTGGATCAGCCTCTAGTCTAGTCTAGTTTTTCCACTTTAATTTTGAGTGTGACTCCAAATCCAGCCCTCCATGGGTTAATAAATCTGATTTCTACTGATCATTTTTGTGTGATCTTGTTGTCAGCACATTCCACTATGTAAAGAACAAAGGATTAATAAGAATATTTCATTCATTCAGATCTAGGATGTGTTATTTTAGTGTTCCCTTTATTTTTTGAGCAGTGTATATTCAAACAGAAATCAATTGTGAATTAGAATAACATTCACAATATTATGTGTAATATTACATTCAATAAATATCCACTGATCTTCCATTGTTAGCACAAACATTATAATCTTATCATCACAGTATTAACAAGCGGGTTTCTCTGATGTGTGTGTGATACTCCAGGGTTCAGAACAAGCGGCCAAGAAAAAGATGAGGAAGAAAAGCAAAGCAAAAGCAGACGACGAGGAGACGAGTCACACTACAGATGAAACGTATGATCAATTTCCATTTCCTTTAGTTTCAGATGTGATATACTCTAATGGCTTCTCTCTTCTCTTTCAGGCTTATTTCTTTTGAGCAAGAAACTCAGAGCAGCAACACCGCGCTAACAGGTAACACTTAACAGAGAAGAAATGAGGAGTAATTCGAAAAATGAAAGTAGGACAACCAAACATATTCATGTACTGTTTTATCGCAAGTATGTACATACACTTACCGGCCACTTTATTGGGTACACCTTACTAGTACCGGGTTGGACCCCGTTTGTCTTCAGAACTGCCTTAATCCTTTGTGGCATAGATTCAACAAGGTACTGGAAATATTCCTCAGAGATTTTGCTTCATATTGACATGATAGGATAGCATGATTGCTGCAGATTTGTTGGCTGCACGTCCATGATGCCAATCTCCCGTTCCACCACATCCCAAAGGTGCTCTATTGGATTGAGATCTGGTGACTGTGGATGCCGCTTAAGTACAGTGAACTTATTGTCATGTTCAAGAAACCAGTCTGAGATGATTTGTGCTTTATGACATGGTGCGTTATCCTGCTGGAAGTAGCCATCAGAAGATGGGTACACTGTGGTCATAAAGGGATGGACATGGTCAGCAACAATACTCAGGTAGGCTGTGTGGTTGACACGATGCTCAATTAGTTCTAATGGGCCCAAAGTGTGCCAAGAAATTATCCCCCACACCATTACACCACCACCAGCATGAACCGTTGATACAAGGCAGGATAGATCTATGCTTTCATGTTGTTGATGCCAAATTCTGACCCTACCATCCGAATGTTGCAACAGAAATCGAGAATCATCAGACCAGGTAACATTTTTTCAATCTTCTATTGTCTAATTTTGGAGAGCCTGTGTGAATTGTTGCCTCAGTTTCCTGTTTTTAGCTGACAGGAGTGGCACCCGGTGTGGTCTTCTGCTGCTGTAGCCCATCCGCCTCATGGTTTGATGTGTTGTGTGTTCAGAGATGCTCTTCTGCATACCTCGGTTTTAACAAGTGGTTATTTGAGTTACTGTTGCCTTTCTATCAGCTGGAACCAGTTTGGCCATTCTCCTCTGGCATCAACAAGACATTTGCGCCCACAGAACTGCCGCTCACTGGATATTTTCTTTTTTTCAGACCATTCTCTGTAAACCCTAGAGATGGTTGTGCATGAAAATCCCAGTAGATCAGCAGTTTCTGAAATACTCAGACCAGCCCGTCTGGCACCAACAATCATGCCACGTTCAAAGTCACTTAAATCACCTTTCTTCCTCATTCTGAGGCTCAGTTTAACCTGCAGCAGATCGTCTTGACCATGTCTACATGCCTAAATGCATTGAGTTGCTGTCTTGTGATTGGCTGATTAGAAATTTGCAATAACGAGCAGCTGGGCAGGAGTGCCTAATAAAGTGGCCGGTGTGTTCATTGACTTTAAAGAAAGTCTATAACATTCAGTAATATTAAATGCTGTAGATTATTATCATTTATTTATTACATTTATTGAAAGATAAGTATAGGGATCAGTGTCTTTCGCAAGGTTCAGAATTGACATTTTTACAGAAAAGAACATCTTTGTGTTGTGTTTAGGGGCTGACGAGGGTTTGTGTGATGGTTTGAGTTTGCTGGATGAGATTCTGGGCAGCAGCTCTTTAGAGGATGGGGGTTTCTCTCAGGAATGGCGCGAGGTGTTTGGAGAAGATGAAGATCTGTCCTGCAGTAACCGAGCAGAGATGCAGACCTCTGATGAAGAGCCTGATTTCTTTCTGCCTTCTAAACTACTGGACCAGAACATGAACAACCTGCAGTCCACAGTCTCAGGTCAGACATCTTTATTATCATAGCTTATTATGTAAAACAAACTATTTAATTCAAGTCAGTTTATTTGTATACAGTTGAAGTCAGAATTATTAGCCCTCCTGAATTATTAGCCCCCTTAGATAATTTTTTTGGTGAGCGGTCAGTCGGTAAGCGCCAAAAGGAACAGCGTCATACCACCCCGTAGCGTTCCCTTAAAAAAATAAAATTCAGCCATACAAGCTAAATAATCTGCCAATGGCGTAAACAAAATAATCTAATGTCGAAAGGAAAAACAAGATTATTTTGCTTACCCCATTGGCAGATTATTTAGCTTGTTTTAAGCAAAAACTCACTTAATTTTGGCATATTATTTCTGAAAACAAGACATTATGTTTTGGTTGTCTAAAAAATGCTTCTCGATTTAAGAATGTTTAGATATTTGGACTAGAAACAAGACTAAAAATCTAAGAAGGAAAGGCATTTTTTGCAGTGTAAAATGTCCTGTACGTACACAAAATTTTGGCAGCTGTTGTGTCTGAGTGAGAAAATAATTCATGAACTTTTAGAGATGTAGTCATTGAATGCATTTTGTGCCAAAACAATGATAATTGATTCTCAGTTTAGCCCACACAGACTTCTGTTGTGCTCACTGTGTGAAGTAGTGATGCGTGGATGGCGGTTATATCCGCGGGCGCTGCGGATAATCCGCGGGTCGGGTAATAAAAAAAATACATTATGATTAATTGCGAAAAAGCAGAGAGTGGACTTTGCAGAATGTGAAGAAGAGAGACGCCCAAAATATTGGATGAAGTGCAAGAGTACTGTGCAAACTTTCAGTTAGAGGAGTCATCAGATGAAAATCTGCTATCATTCTGGGAGAAACAAGATCGCTTATTTACACCACTGCAGCGCCTTGCAAGGAGAAGCTTGAGCATTCCTGCAACAAGTGATGCGCGCAAACTCTCATTTAGTGCAGCCCCAATCCAGGCACAATAGGCTAGATGCTATTCTGTTTTTGCACAGTGCAAAGAAAAAGGCCAAGTAAACATAACATAGCTGCTGTTAAGGCTGAAGTGACACTGTTTTTGTTATCTTTTTCCTGTATATGTAAAAGCTGAATCTGCTGTTAATAATGAACGATCCACAGTGACCTATCATCATGCTTAAAACAAAGAATTTGAATTATTAAAGAGTCGAATAATATGTGCGGGTGGATGATTAGAATTTCATCGTGATCAGCGATTTCATTTCAGCTGATCTGCGCATCTCTAGTGTGAGGAGTTTTGCAAAAGTCCTCTTAAAGCAGTGAGTCATTAACTGCAGACTTTCTCTGAATAGATCATTTGAATCAGTGAGTCGTAACACTAGATTAATTCTGAATGGATCACTTAAATCAGCCAGTACATTAACTGCAGAGTCTCTCTGTATAGATTATTTGAATCAGTGAGTCA
>CAIGQZ010033112.1:32026388-32041450 GCA_903798205.1 Danio tinwini
TCCAGAGAACAGTGTACGGACTCTATATTTTATACAGTCATTGCATTCGTACGGACAGTTTATCAAGGATGTACCGCTGGATCGCGTCTCACTATGTTAGTTGTTAAACGTGATATTTAATTAATCTCGTCTCTATCTAACAACTCTTTAGTCTTTTGATTCTCTCAGGTAACGTGTCAGCGTCAGTACACTGCTTCAGTCTTTCGCTTTCACGCTTGTACTCAGTAATTTTAGTGAAAACCTCAGATACTGTTGGTTAGTTCCTGTTGGTTGTGCAGCTTTTTTTTTTACCAAGCAAGTGTGTGGATGCCATAATGGCACGGTTCACTCTGCCAATTCATGCCAGATCGAGTCCCGCGGAAAAAAAGTGATTGACAGGTGGTAATTTGTGTGTAACTTATCTTTATTTATTTATTTATGATTTGGTTATGAGTAAAACAAAGGCCATGCGGGTCAGGTAGTTGAAACGGTAGGCTACAAATAAATTATTCGTTATGAATTTATTATTTATTCATAAATAATTAGTTCACCTCCCCCTATGACGACGATGCCATGGTCCATCACCATGTTTCACATTAGATATCGTACGATGCCAAATTGGTCAACATATACACACATACTAATACAAACTGTATCAATATATCACAATATTTATTGTATCGCAATATATCGCGATATATTGTATAGTGACCCATGTATCGCAAGGCCCTTGCCAATACACAGCCTTATTAGAAATGGCATCTATTTCTCACATGCAAACAACAGAAAACTGATAATGACCACCTCAGGTAAACCTTGTGTGCTTTATTCAGTGCTAAATGCTAACAATGTGAGTTTGAATGGCCTTTTACATGATATTTATTGCCATATACTGAAAGCAGCAGCAGATAGTTCACCTCAGATCTTGAAAATACAATAAACCGTCTGAAATTGAACTTTAGAACTAAACACACATGAGTGATTCAGCATCTGCATTTAATGATGTTAAAGAGGGTTAACATGTATTAAACAGATTATAAAGCTTACCGTTTCGTGAGTGAGTGCATATTCTGTGCTTCTGAATGGCTGCATTTTAATTTCTGTCACGTTTCGTCTGGTGCAAACAGCCAAACTGCTCATCTCTGTGTATCTCGTCACAAAGTGTGTTGTTAGGACACGCGGTTACAATGTAAACTGCTCACCTAATGTTTGCATTCATAATATTTATATCATTTGCTAATAATAACCTCATGTGAAACAGAATCTGTCTCATTTCGACGTCTGATACTGTCCACCGGAGGTAGCATTTTCGGTCACGCTTTCAGAGTCTTCCTGACTAAATAAATGAAATACGCTGTTTTCCAACAAGGCAACGCCAGGGTGCTGAAATACAATTGGCTAAACTGGCATTATGCAGGTTAAATTGACCTAAACAAAGACAGCGTTCCGGCACAAAGCAGAATATCTGACTTTAGCATTGTTCTTCAGTTAAACAAGTGTTCACTTGAGATGTTTCTTAAACATCTGCAAACATATTATGGTATTCTTATGCTTTAGAAGAGTCAAAAACTTACATACAGCACCTTTAAGCCTTTAAATGTCACTTTAAGTTATTAGAAATAAGTTATTAAAACTGCTTTGAAATGTGTAACAGAAATATGGGAAAAAACATGAAGGAGGGCAAATAATTCTGACGTCAACTGTATATTTATATATATATATATATATATTTATATATATATATATATATATATATATATATATACAAACATAAAAACATATATATATATGAATAGTTCAGATGCTAAAAACTCTAAAGGTCATCTAAAATTGTCTTCTAAAATGAGCATTTTTAATCAGGCTCCTGTGTGTATGTTCAGTATTTTCCCTTTTATGCCAAAGACCTTTTCACGTTCTTTAAAGTGAATTAAGTCAACATAAACAAAGGAGGCTGAAAAAGATGCCAAATTTCTAGTGGAAATTTCAGACAGCACTTATGGCTCGTTTCCACTGACTGGTACAGTACGGGTCGGTATGGGTCACCTTTATCAGGCTTGCGTTTCCACTGCTAAAAGGGTACCAATGGTACTGTTTTGGTGGGCGTGGTGTATGACAGAAAGTTGCAGTCAACGTCATTTTCGCTTGAGAAAATGTCTAAAATAAAGCTGTACGGGTCGCTCACATATCATATGAGAAGCACTTCTTACAAAACAGATGCTCACATAAACACACATAAATACTTCTGTATAAATGTTTATTACTAACTTTTCTATGAACATGATTTGATTATAACTGCAGATCAATGACAGTGTGAAATAGCCTACTGTAACGTCTGCAATTATATGAAATAAATAAATGCAGCATGTATGAACACATACAGACCCTTACAGTCTCTGATGTTACCACTTACAGAAAAACTACACACAGCATACATTTAGGCCTTATTTAGGTTCAAAACAGCAGGAAATGGAGCAAAGTCAGTGCAAACCTCTCATGATTAAATGTGTCTTTAATCTTCAGCAGCACGTGTAGCCTCTTGTTAGAAAGTAATTTTATCATTCAGAGTTCATAATAGTCCAAAAGGTGATGATAATAGTTAAACATGGCAGTTTGTTCACGTTTGCTGAAAAATAATGTGCTCCTTTTTTTCCGGCTTCTCCTTTTGTTTTTTGGCGCGTCACTCTCGCGTTTGTCATTTTCTGACAGGATCAGGTTTCAAAATCACATCAATAATCAAGCGCACGTTATTATCATCAGCTCAAGAAGTTTGTTATTTTGCGACGAGCGCAAGCAAAAACGCAAAACCGCTCGTGCTTCAGACTGGCTCGTAAAAAACTACGGGGCACAGGGTAAAAATTGGCTTTGTGGATGTTCATCAAGACGATGACAATGTTCATTTGAGCACAGATCGAACAGGGCTTGTTATTATACGTTCAGCTGCGCGTCTAGCTCCGCCGTTGGGACCCTTTTGGTACCCTTTCTTGTGTTTGGTACCCTTTCGAAAGGGTGCCGAAAAAGTGGTACGGTACGGTTCAGTTCGGTATGCCTTTTGACAGTGGAAACGGCCATGAAAGCATACTGACCCGTACCGTACCAGTCAGTGGAAACAAGCCATTAGAGCAGGGGTGTCCAAACTCGGTTCTGGAAGGCCGGTGTCCTGCTGAGTTTAGCTCCAACTTGCCTCAACACAACTGCAAGGGTGTTTCTAGAAAGCCTAGTAAGAGCTTGATTAGCTAGCCTAGGTGTGTCTGACTGGGGTTGGAATTAAACTTTGCAGGACATCGGCCCTCCAGGACTGAGTTTGGGCACCACTGACTTAGAGGTTTTTGCATCTGAACTCTTCATTTGCATAATTAGACTGATTATATACATTTTGTTCTGCACAAACAATTGTGAAGTTTGTGTGTGTGTGTGTGTGTGTGTGTGTGTGTGTGTGTGTGTGTGTGGTATTTTCTGAATTACGAAGATTGCCTGTTTAAAAACCTTTTAATCTAATGTCGAAACAACAACAATTTTGAAAGTTAATGTTTCTGTTGCTTTTTGTGCTGGAATGTATGCAAATGAGCACTAATTGAATCAACCAATGCCTAAAGCCTAGTTCACACTTCATGACTTTAAACATCGGCAGATCGCTGTGCCGTTTACACTACATGACTTGATTTCGTGTTTTTTAACCCCTGTTGTGTTCACACTACGCAACACTACGTAAATGATCCACAAGAGGGAGGTCACACACTACATGATCTGACAACAACTCGTTCGCCAACAGCTTAGTCAAGCTACCAAACCACAGCCAATGAAATTTTGAGTCGTCAGAACAAGCTGAACACTATTGGCTGCTTGTGTGCAGATTACATCATTGACAGCATTTCAAGATTTTAAAGGAGCATTTAGGCCCAATCCCAATTCTATTTTTGTACCCCTTCCCCTTGGCCCTTAAAACCGAGTGTGAAGGGGAAGGGCTTCAAATTTTACCCCTAAGAATTAGGTCAGCACTACAGCACCTGCACACGTCATCAGATGTCATCGCAATCTTTTGCTTCATATGAGATCAGACGATCATGACTGCTGTAGTCATTCTAGTTGTGTTATTTTTTGGTATTTATCTCCAGGAAATCACTGAAGGCATATATTATGCTATCATAACAATCTAATGTGGCAATAAGATCGTAAATATACTGCACATTTACACTGTGGTCATATTCATCAATGTAAACACACCAAAACAACATTAACATTATAGCAGACATTGTAAAAGGCTCATTCTCAGCCACTAGACTTTTCTGACAGGGTGTTTTCTGACTCGAGTGTCAGAATGTTGTAAGACTGCTGTACAGGAGTTATGATTATGGATCATAGATTGCCAAATTTAGCGTTTTTTATTTTAGCTTTTTTTTTAATAAAAGCATGATGGTAAAACACGAAAGTGGTTATGAATATATTAAAACATGTGCTTGTTTGTAGTAAAAATTCATAATAATCACAAAAAAATACTAATTTGTGGCTCTCCTTACTCCCAGGTGCAGCGATCCTGCTGCTGTAGCTGGTGTATTCTGGGAAATTTTCTTACCCCTTGGTTTCGAGTGTGGTTCTGAAAAATATTCGTTCGAAGGGGTATCTAGCTCTTCCCTTTAGCCCTACTCCTTCAAGCTAAAGAGAACTGGGGGGTAGGGGTAAGGGGAAGAGCTAAGGGTAGAATTGGGATTGGGCCTAAAAACATCATCAATCAGCTGATGCTTCAGCGAATCAATCACTCATCTGCAAGGTTCAAGTGGCTAGATGTGGCTTTAACTACAGAGGCAGTCAGAGAGTTTTTAATTTTTGTAATTGAATAACTCTTTGAAATAAAAGTAACATATCTCTAACACCCTGATGTTTTCTAAATTTCTGTGTTTCTTTCTAATATTGTTTATTTAAATTTTTTTTAATTACAAAACAGTGCAGAACTGAGCATTTCTACCTTTAATTGCCATATTGGTCAAAATGACTGCATGCATGTCTGACACTTTTCGCTGTGACTTTAAATATGCATGCATTTTTTGCCTAGCAACTTCCTGCTAACATAAGCATAACTTTCTGATAGCAAAAACATCAATTTACTTCAGATATATATTTCAAAACAGCATATTCTGGGCTGTGAAATAGCTCCTGTTTGAAAGTGAAAATGAAAGCGAGGCCCAGACCTTTGCGTGTTCTAGTATCTTAACTACATATTTATAGGCTTTATTACCAAAAAACATAATATTTTTAGGGTAATGCTGTCATAAAATATGATGACAGACATTCAAAGCTTAATTTTAACATCTCAATAGAAGATTTAAATGTAAATACAATGTGACAATATGACGTCTTATATGAGAACGGTCAGAATGACCAGTATGCTAATACTAATAGCTACAGAATTCTAGTTGCACTGTTAATATAGCCTACTCTTGTGTCCGTGTTAACGCAGAATGAAGCGAGTGCATCGATGCCCATTCTGGCCAATCACAGACGTTTCTGTTCAGCTCCTGAGCACACAGCCATAGACTGATTTCACGAGGCCGCCATTATTAACAATGAAATCGAGGCTGCGGTGGGAAGAAACCCGAAAGTATCGCATGAGTCACACAGGAATGTTGTGTACCTGGCTGTAAATCCTATCAGAGAAGAGAAAGTGACACAGATTTATCATTTCACCGCCTTCCGAGTGACCCGAAAGTCCGTTCCGAATGAATAGTGAAAATAAAAAGGGATATTTGACCTAATTTTCAGCTTATTAATTAAGGGAAATGGCACTACTTAGCTAACGTTTTCTTTCCCAAGCACACATTTTAGATGCCATTCATTAAACTCAAGTTAATGAACTGATTCTTTAACTATATTAGACTTGTCACGATACAAAATTTCCGTAATGAAATAAAACCCCCATATCTCGCTAACATTTAAGACACTGTTCATGGGGTTCTTAAACAGCGCTCATTGGCCATTGCGTTCACCTGCTCAACAGAAATCACTATGATTGGCTGTGAAGGTCATCAGTTCACCAAACTCACCGCTATTTACTGAGTGCAAACACAGACGAGTGATCCGCTGATGAATCGACTGATCTTTACAGCTTTAAAACGCTCCAATGTCTGTCTATGTGTGTTTTCAATCTGTAAAGAGCAGCGAACTGATAACCCTCCCAGTCATTCTGTTGAGCACTGGTGAATACTACGGCAAATCAGCGCTGATTATGAGCACGCTCAGCGGCGCTTAAATATTAGCAGGAAATGGACGTTTTTAAAACTTCAGTAAAGGGAAAACACGGTTACAGACAACACGAGGCTGTGCTACAGAGGACTGCATTATTTTATCGCTTACCAGGTTACATAGGCTGAAGCAGGAAAGCCCCTACGGTGTTTACCTGGTGCCATGAACTGAAGTTTAGAAGGACACTTTAGCATATTACTCTTAAAGAGATTGTGATCTTGTTTGATGCCTAATATGCTTTTAATTGTTTAAATTAAACTGAACTGAATAATATTAAAGTGATGTTTACACCATTTCTGCATTTAGAAATCGAGGCAACCGCTGGAGGTTTGTAGTCCACAGCATGTTGTTGCAATGTTTACAGTGCTGATCCTATACTTCCAGGTTTCTTCCCACCGCAGCCTCGCTTTCGTCTTTTAAAATGGCGGCTGCGTGAAATAAGCGTATTCAGCTCATGTTGATATGCTCTTTCATTGGCTGCAGCTCGTCACTACATCTGACCGCACGTGGGGTCGAGTCAGCCAACTGCTCTGGAATATTCAGCATGCTAGATATTGGATTTCCGTCTGCAGGTTTCGGCGATGCTTTAGCAAGCCTCTTTGATTCGTTGTCCAGTAGTTCACACATAAAGACCGCCGAGCACCTGCACATTTTTTCTCGATCACAGCTCGATCTGTCGGCGAGCTCGTTAACCTCCAAATCGGGCTTAAATCAGGCTTAAAATCCTGTAGCGTGAACTAGGCTTAATTTGCATATGCAAATGTACCATTTTAGAAAACTCCAACTGGAAAATCTATTAAAATGTAATCAGTCAACCTTGGAAGTATGGTGATGACTATTAGTTTAGTATGTTGTTGTTTTACTCTACAGCGTCTTGCCTTTACCTGGTTAGTAGAATGTGCGGTAAGGTTAACACTCCAGCAGAATATCATCAAAACCATTCGATAATGTTTAACATCCTGTTTAACAGCCAACGATTGCGTCATCTGAGCAAGATCTGTGCTGTGCCTGGTCAGCTGAGCAGAGATCTGCTCTGTGATTGGTTAGCTGAGCAGCAGGCACTTCCTGATGCTGCAGTGTTCAGAGGTTTGCTTTTGCGGGGAAGCGTCTGAAGGGAAGAGAGAGGAACACAGCAGCTTCACGGGACAGAAAGCAGAGCCACTGGGACTGAAGTTCACCTTGTTTCTGTCTGGACACGAGAAGATGGGGAAACCTGGAGACCTGCAGGAAAAACACACACAAACACACCATATATCAGAGAAGCAGTGATAAAGCCTGAGGATGTGCAGGATTATTTAGCATGCAGGATCACGTCAGGATTGCTCTTTTACTTGCAATAAAAACACTCTTTGATGAATCCTGTGCATTTATTTTATGAACATAAATATAATATAAATCAAGTGAAAACTAATAATTAGTATAGAATAAACATTTAAATTATTTAATTAGGACTTTAGTGAGGTCTGACTTTGCTTAGACAAAGGTCTTGTAACTTAACAGAAATAATGTCCAGTATAGAATATAAAGTCATGGTGCAGTAGAAAAAGAATGTATATTGTGTATGACTCCCATGAGCTTGGAGAACTGCATCCACACATCTCTACAATGACTCAAATCACTTATTAATAAAGTCATCTGGAATGGCAAAGAAAGCGTTCTTGCAGGACTCCCAGAGTTCATCAAGATTCTTTAGGTTCGTCTTCAATGCCTCCTCCTTCATCTTACCCCAGACATGCTCATTAATGTCCATGTCTGGTGACTGGGCTGGCCAATCCTGGAGCACCTTGACCTTCCTTGCTTTCAGGAACTTTGATGTGGAGGCTGAAGTATGAGAAGGAACGCTATCCTGCTGAAGAATTTGCCCTCTCCTGTGGTTTGTAATGTAATGGGCAGCGCAAATGTCTTGATACCTCAGGCTGTTGATGTTGCCATCCACTCTGCAGCTCTCTCGCACGCCCCCATACTGAATGTCACCCCAAACCATGATTTTCCCTTTACCAAACTTAACTGACTTCTGTGAGAATCTTGGGGCCATGCAGGTTCCAAAATCTACCTTCAGCCATTTTTCCAAATGATCAACTAGAAATCAAGTTATTATTTGTTGATCTTACAACTGGGATCATCTACAAGACTTTTGTCTAGTAGTATATATATATATCAGTGTTTCCCAACTCCTGGAGGCACACCAACAGTACATATTTTAGATGCACAATTTAATAATTGCTTAAAATGACTTGAAATCTACTTGTAAAAACATACATAAGTGAAAATGATAGTATTTTTAATGCACATTAAATAGATATTATTTTAACAGTTTTTTTGTAATTGTAAATTAATATTTGTAATCTGTTTTACACACTATACAACAATCACCCAAATTCACAATTATTACTATATATATATATATATATATATATATATATATATATATATATACTATTCATTAGTTTTCCTTTGGCTTAGGCTCTTTATTCACCAGGGGTCACCACAGCGGAATGAACCGCCAACTTATCCAGCATATGTTTTACGCAGCGGATGCCCTTCCAGCTGCAACCCATTACTGGGAAACACCCATACACTCTCACATTCTCTTACGATACGGCCAATTTATTTTATTCAGTTCACCTATATTGCATGTCTGTGGACTGTAGGGGAAACCCACACCAACACGGGGAGGACATGCAAATTCCACACAAGACATATACATACATATACATTTATGCAAAAATTCTTATACTTATGTAGTTTAAAGTCTGATGTTTGAGAAAATATAAGGGGTCACTAAATTTTTTTTGTTTTTCTGAACTGTACTGTAAAAATACACTTATCTTCATATAGTGCTATTTATTTGATATGAAAAGAGTACTTTTTTTCTCCATGACTTGTCGGACTGGGCGACGCGGTGGCACAGTGAGTAGCACGTTCGCCTCACAGCATGAAGGTCGCTGGTTCGAGCCTCGGCTGGGTCAGTTGGCATTTCTGTGTGGAGTTCTCCCCATGTTGGTGTGGGTTTCCTCCGGGTGCTCCGATTTCCCCAACAGTCCAAAGACATGTGGTACAGGTGAATTGGGTATGCTAAAATTGACCGTAGTGTATGAGTGTGTTTGTGAATGAGTGTGGGTGTGTCCCAGTGATTGGTTGCGGCTGGAAGGGCATCCGCTGCGTAAAACATATGCTGGATAAGTTGGCAGTTCATTCAGCTGTGGCAACCCCAGATTAATAAAGGGACTAAGCCGAAAAGAAAATGAATGAATGACTTGTCGCACTAGTTGGACATTGTCAATAAACAGCGGAGTCACATCAAAGGATAGCAAAACTTAATTTATTATAGTGGCTCCAAAAAACGTAAAAATATTTTTAAATTGTGAGACAAAAACTTAACATGTGCAGGTCATGGACTTCACAAGACGCTTCAGTCACATGATCATGAATCGAGTCCTTCAACAATTTACAGTTTGCAATGGTATTTAAAATGATCAAATAGTCTCACCAGAGAACATGGTTTTCAGAGACTATTTGGATGAAAGAAGGTGGAAGATTGAAAATAGACACTAGTAAAATAAGGCATAAGCTATTTACTAATGCTTTCACAATTTTCTTTTGAATTTCTAAGAGTTGTAATTTATTAACCTATACTTTAGAAAGTCGCACCATTGGACAGTTTTGGAATTTAACTGAAAAATGCAATTAACACAGCAGTTTTTATATCAAGAGCTCCATGAAGATAAATACATGTTGAATCATTTACTTGGTTTTAAATGATGACAATACTCATTCTATTGATTTTGGCCACGTGTGTGACACTGAAAAAAATCAACATCCCGTTAACCCATCTATCAAACAAAAGCATTTACACAAAAGGCCAAGCATGATTGAGCATTTGAAAAAGATGTTTTAAAGGCAATGAGTGCAGTGTTTGTAATAGAGTGACTACTACTTACATCAGATCTTCAAACACTTTGACTTTCTCGCAGCCTTCAGGAGGCTCTCGCTTAAACATGAAGCTGTTGTTGGGTTTTGGAGAGCTGGAGAACTGAGGAAGAGGAGAACCTGGCCTGCAGTCTGAAAACACAAGAAGCAGACTTAGCCTGCGTCAGAAATCCCATACCTCCATACTATATAGTACACTAAAAACAGTATGCGAGCTTAGTAGTATGTCTGAATTCATAGAATTCAAAAATCAGTATGCGAGAAGTACTCGGATGACTTATTACTTCCGGCGAGATTCTGAAGTGTGCATCCGATGCACGCTGCACTATCCTATGATGCCCCGTGAGAGAATTCATAAATAGGAGTGAAGCGATACAACTCACCTGGGTAGGTCACGTGATCATGACAAAATGGAGGATGTAGTACATCCGAGTTCCATTCATACTACTCACATTCATACTGTATAGAACAGGGATGGGCAAACTTGATCCTGGAGGGCTGGTGTCCCTGCAGACTTTTGCTCCAACACTAGTCAAACACACCTGAACACACTAATCAGTGTCTTCAAGATCACTAGAAAGCTGCAGGCAGGTGTGTTTGATTAGGGTTGGAGCAAAAGTCTGCAGGGACACCGGCCCTCCAGGATCAAGTTTGCCCATCCCTGGTATAGAACATACTTTTCTAACAGCCGAGTAGTAAATTTAAATTTAAATGCAGTACCTATTGAGTAGTAGGCGGTTTCTGACACAATCTTAGATTGAAGTAAACCTTGTTGATGATAACAGTGATAATGATTAGGTCTGCACAATATATCCAAAGATTTTCGTTATTGCTTTAATAGTATATGCACTACCCATTTTACTGAGAAGCGCAATAAATTAAGTACATTTTACTGCATGCACAGGCTGTTTATCCAAATCTGACCAATCAGATGGGACCTTTATTATCTTTAGCCCCGCCTCTCCACTATATCCAAAATATATACTAAAGGATAACACGATAAATATAAAGGTAACGATAAAGATATAGTTGTAAAAACAATTCACAGTGTTAAAGAATAACATAGTTCACACCACAACTATAAAGATACAGAGGAACGATATAGTTGGGATCACTTTCAAAGCAATTTTTCCCAGCAGATGAACGACAAAACACTGACAACTATTTAGAATCCAGTGAAAATGAAAGGGCTCACATAATGTAAAGATTCAGATGACACTGTGGAGAAGCTTAAAGATAATGACTATCGTGGAGGGCTGCATGATGGCGCAGTGGGTAACACAATCGCTTCACAGCAAGAAGGTTGCTGGTTCGAGCCCTGGCTGGGTCAGTGGGCATTTCTAGTTTGCATGTTCTCCCTGTCTTCGCGTGGGTTTCCTCCGGACGCTCCGGTTTCCGCCACAAGTCCAAAGACATGCACTATAGGTGAATTGGGTAAGCTAAATTGTCCGTAGTGTATGAGTGTGATTAAGTGTGTATGGGTGTTTCCCAGTGATGAGTTGCAGCTGGAAAGGTATCCGCTGCGTAAAACATATGCTGGATAAGTTGGCGGTTCATTCCTCTGTGGTGACCCCACATTAATAAAGGGAGTAAGCCAAAAAGAAAATGAATGAATGACTATCGTGGAAACAATTGGTTACACAATGGGAAATAATGATGATGTAAATTATAAAGTCAGTTCAGCAGGAATCCAGTGCTAGTTTCAGTGTCTTTGTATTGCCTTCCTTGAAAATGCTGGTGAACTGATTGTGATTGCTGAATTGACTGTTTGATTGGATTGATTACACGTCTACAGCTCAATAGTGTGTAGCAGCACACTGAGGACACCTGCTGATAATGGGATAATGCCCAATTAAAAGCAAAATCTAAAAATGAACAGATTGTTATCGTTTGTCAGTGTGGACACAAATAAATTTATTGTTATGTTTATTGTTATGAATGTCGTGCTTGGTTTGAACGGGACTTAACGCTGGGAGATGAGAGAGAAAAATGACAATAACTTTCCTCAGAGTTTTTTTTTGTGGTGTTTTAAAGAGGAAATGAATTTATTTTGTACTTTGTATTCCACTTTAATGAAAATATATTAAACAAACTTGAAAACGGCATGTTTTACTATAGATTTTAGACCTAGGGAGCCGACATCTTGGAATGTAGCTGTGTCTGACGTCACGGGGTTGGTTCTGTTCCCTCTCAGCTGAACAGATACAGTGGAAGTAATGGACTGAACACAGAGACTGGACAGCCTAATTTAACCCAATGTGTGAAGTTGTGGACGTGGAGCTGCTGCAAATACAATTATTACATGTGTGTCTAATATATTTTAATATATTTATTCTATTTTTCCCTTTTAATTACCGATCAATTGATGCATTTTGCTTCACCCTCTGCATTACGCTGCCTGACTGGGTTTCAACAAGGTCTGCTACTGACGTAATGGGGCAAGTACTTTTACTTTTCACTACTACAGCTGCTCACCTCTGTTCGTGTTTAAACCAAATTCCAAACCAAAGATCGATGCGTTTTTTTCACATGGCAGGTTTTTACATCCTTCATACATGTTGAGAGACTGAGTTGATCAACTTGAACAGGGAATATTTCTTGACATGATCCACAAAGATGTGACTTAGTAAAGCTGGAAGTCATGTATCATTTTGATTGTTGCATTAGTCTAAATGTAAATCTCCTCGTCAGGCAGCGCTGGAGCAGCGTGAGAGAGTCGACTAAAGCGCATCAAACGAAAGGTATTAACAAAAGACAATTAAACATTTTAAGACACTATTAAGAATTTAAGACACTTAAATTATTGCATTTGCTGTATTTGCACCAGCTCTGCTATGCACGTCCACAACTTCATGCATTGGATGTAATTAGGCTGTCCAGTGTTCAGTCCGTTACTACCATGGTTGAAACCTATACAGGTAGTCAGGCAGCGTAATACAGAGTGAAGCAAAGCGCATCAAATATAATTTTAATATATATATATATATATAATTTTAATATATATAATTTTTAATATATATATAATTATAGGTGGGCATAGATACATTTTTTTATCTAGATTAATCTCACAGTAATCTTGGAATTAATCAAGATTAAAATGGCTCATTTGAATTCTGCTGAAGGCATTTAGAATATGTGTGCTACCCAAATAATGACTAAAAGTAAGTCTTTGAGAACGGGTTTCTCAAGCCAGGTGGCACATTAGACCAGGGGCTCATCTCCTGTTTCCAAAATGCATCGCAAACTGCTTGAGAAACTGTTCTACTATGATTGTAAAATGCAGAAGTTTTTTTCTTTCCATTTGGTGTGCGTTATTAAACTACATAACACTCTCACCAGTCCTTACTCCTTATTTGCATCTAATACCCCAGTTTGTCACAGGGGCATGAATGAAATGTTCATGAGTAAATGTGAAACTGCCGAACTGCAGTTAAAATCACCCAAAATTACAGGAAACTTTTATATGAAAGCACTTCACGCAAACACCTTAATTATATTATTGTCTATTAAGGCAAATAACTAGATTACTGATGTCCATGTAAGAGTAGTCAGTAGTGTCTTCAAAGTAAGTGAACCCAACTTTGAGAATAGATTAACAGAGATTTTTCTTTTTAATCGCCCGATAAAGAGTCTTGCGTTAACGCCGATAACGGCCCACCACTAATTTTTATATTACACACACATCTGATGCTTGTATTTGTAGCAGTTCCACGTTCACAACTTCACACATTGGGTTAAATTAGGCTGTCCAGTCTGTGTTCAGTCCTTTACTTCCACTGTGTCTGTTCAGCTGAGAGAACTAAATCAACCCTGTGACGTCAGACACAGCGACATTTCAAGATGGCGGCGACCTAGGTCGAAAATCTATAGTAAAACATGCCGTTTTCTTCTAAATGGTTCCATTAATCGAGTTTGTTTAATATATTTTCATCAAAGTAGAATCCAACGTACAAAATAATGTAAACTTGACTGAGTGCTTCACTTCCCCTTTAAAGTCTAAACGTTTGCATCTTGGCATAGTTTTTTGATTTGATTAGCTCTGAAAGATATGACCTGTTTATTTTAGCATGATCATTAAATAATTTTAGTTTTTTAATTACTGATGAAACAGCAACTTTTGCAAGTTAGTTATATTGTATGACATACCGGTATCGCAACACTCAACAACATTGCATATTTTCCCAGTATCGTGCAGCCCTAATAATGATGATGATGATGGTAAAGATGATAGTGTGAATGAGGACCTTTCTCTGTGTCTGCAGCAGGAGAACAGCAGGACATCTGATGAAGAGCAGGAACAGGAGCTCGACCGCCGTCACGCACCTCCAGAGCCTAAGACAGACACACACACACATTCAATAAAAAAAAATTTTATCTAAAATTTTATTTAAGTGTGTGCTTGTGTATGTATGTCTGTGTCCATGTTTTTGTGAAGGCATATGTGGTATGTGGTTTTGTGTATAGGTGTGTTTGTCTGTCTGTCTCTGTGTGTGTGTCCATATTTTTCCAAGATATTTTAAACATTTCCTACTGTAAATATATCAAAACTCAAGTTCTTAACAGTGTATATTACTAATAAAAAAAATCATTCGAGCAACTTTAAAACACAATTCCCAGATTAAAACAGCTTTCAGATTTACAAATAGTTGGATCTCAGCCAAATATTGTCCTTTACTAAGCCCAATTTGTGTTTGTTTGTTTTTGTGTGTGTGTGTTTGTTTGTTTTTGTGCGTGTGTGTGTTTGTTTGTTTTTGTGCGTGTGTGTTTGTTTGTTTTTGTGCGTGTGTATGTTTGTGTTTGTTTGTTTTTGTGCGTTTGTTTTTGTGTGTGTGTGTGTGTGTGTGTGTGTGTGTGTGTGTGTGTGTGTGTTTTTGTGTGTGTGTGTGTGTGTGTGTGTGTGTGTGTGTGTGTGTGTGTGT
>CAIGQZ010033112.1:32041460-32068400 GCA_903798205.1 Danio tinwini
TGTGTGTGTGTGTGTGTGTGTGTGTGTGTGTGTGTGTGTGTGTGTGTACCATCTCCTCCTCTCTCCTCCACTGGTCACAGATGAAGACATTCTCCAGCTCCTGGTTCACACACTCACTGTAGCTGGGCATTCGACATATCAGCGGTCTGGAAAATGCTGTATTAGATGAAGACGTTGAGATGCGCTTTGGCTGAAAAACAGGAAGCACATCTTCAATAAACACACAAATTAGACCAGCAACCCTGATTTATATCACTAAAAACATCAAATATCAGCCCAAAATAATTACAATAATAAAGAAAATCAAGAATACATTAAACAAAGGCTGTACGCAGTACTGCACTTTTATTATGTTGTTTTAACATGTATTTAGGGTGACACTATGGCTTAGTAGTTATCACTGTCGCCTCTCAGCAAGAAGGATGCTGGTTCAAATCCCGGCTGGGTCAGTTTGCATTTCGGTGTGGAGTTTGCATGTTCTCCCTGGGTTGGCATGGGTTTCCTCTGGTTGCTTCAGTTTCCCCCACAGTCCAAAGACATGAGCTATAGGTGTATTGAAGAAACTAAATTGGCCGTAGTGTATGAGTGTGTATGTGAGAGTGTATGGGTGTTTCCCAGTACTGGGTTGTGGCTGGAAGGGCATTCTCTGTATAAAACATATGCTGGAATAGTTGGCAGTTCATTCCGCTGTGGCGACCCCTGATGAATAAAGGGACTAAGTCGAAGGAAAATAATGACTGAATGAAAGAATGAAAAATCAAATTTTTTTATTATAATCTTTGAGGATTTGTTTGAAATGCATGACTTATACAATTTATAATGAAGTTTTTTGACATGTAAAAGATGCATTAAGTTGATCAAAAGTGACAACAAAAACTAGGGATGTCTAGGGATCCAAACACGTGATCGGAAAACGGGCCCGATCACGCAGTTTCAGACTCGATCAGAATCGGATGTTACATCCTAATGAGGAAAATATATATATATTATCATTATTTTTTAACACATCTATACCATATGCGGTGGTCCAGAGTTAGACCTCTTCCTTGACTTCACACAGAAACAGCAACACATGCAGCATGACATCACTTTGTTGCAGAGATGCTATTGGTTAAATGCCAACAAAGTAGAACAAGGAAGCAGCTTGAAGCTGAAAGCGCGAGTATGTCTGCAGTCTGGAGGTATTATAAAGTTGATGACGACAACATTGCAAACTGTGAGATATGTAAACTTGGTATTGCCTGCTGGGTATTTTAAGTTGAAGGGTTGTTTGTTTTTATATTAGATTGTTATATATTATTAGATAGTATTATATTTACTGTTGCACACTTGCACACTATTTACATACTTTTTAAGACAAGATGGCGGCGCGTACACATCGTGAGGCTCGGCGTCTCATTTCGGGTCTGTTCGTGCAGAACAGTAATGCCTTTACATCGTACACATGACAGGAGATCTTAGATATTGGTTTGTGCATTCCGGACAGTTTTATCAGCAATCTTTGACTCATTCCTGAGATTGCCAAAACACCCGAGGCTGAGCGATCTGCCCGGCTGGGCGGAAGTGCTCGAAGGCGGCGTTGCGATCGTAAACAAAGAAGGGGGAAGCGCGGCGGGCTAAAAGCTAAGCTAAAGCTAACACCACACCGGCTCACTTTACCCAGCATCTTCCTCGCCAATGTACAGTCCCTGGTGAACAAAATGGATGAGATTCAACTGCGCATCAACCACAGCAAAAGATTATAGAACTGTAATGTCATGATTTTCACAGAAACATGGCTAAGCAGCGGGATACCAGACAACGCTGTATCTTTAACTGAGCATCACACATTCCGGGCAGACAGAACGGCAATGGCACTGGTAAGACCAGAGGCGGAGGATTATGCATTTATATTAACAAAGCGTGGTGCACAAACTCTGTCATTGTTGGAAGACATTGCTCTGTTAATCTGGAATTTCTGATGGTCAAATGCAGACCCTTTTATCTGCCACAGGAGTTCACCTCCACCATTATAACCGCTGCATATATTCCACCCAATGCTGATGCAAAGCTTGCTATGAATGAACTTTATTCAGCCATCAGCAAACAACAGACTGCTCACACAGAGGCTGCTTTTATTGTTGCGGGGGATTTTAATCACTCAAACTTAAAGACAGTGCTCCCAAATTCCATCAAAACATTTTCTGTCACACACGGGAAAACAAAACTTTGGACCAGGTATACACAAACATGGCTGAAGCCTACGCTGTGACCCCCCTCCCCCAGCTGGGTCAATCAGATCACCTTTCTTTGTTCCTCACCCCCAAGTACTCACACCTCATCAACCTTGTGAAGCCATCAATGAGGACCATCAAAGTGTGGCCAGCGGGGGTAGACTCCACACTCCAGGACAGGTTTCAACACACAGACTGGAGTATGTTTGCTTCCCAGGCCACATGTGGCTCTCACACAGACATTGATAGCCACACTTCCTCTGTTCTGGAATACATCAACACCACCATAGACAGTGTTACAACCCAGAAACAGATCACCACATACCCAAATCAAAAGCCATGGATGAACAAGGAGGTGCACCTCCTGCTGAAGGCACGCAACACTGCCTTCAGATCAGGGGATGCACAGGCCTACAGCACTTCCAGGGCTAATTTGAAGAGGGGCTTAAAAAGGCCATACACTGTTACAAGGTAAAGCTAGAGGAGCACTTTTCCAACTCTGATCCTCTGCGCATGTGGCAGGGCATACAGGCTATCAGCAACTACAAACCCAGCCAGTCCACACCCACAGCCACAAATGTCTCCTTCCTGAACGAGCTTAATGACTTTTAAACCCGCTTTAAAAAAAGAGACAAAGAACCCTACACCAGGATCACTTCCTCAACCGACCACTCACCCATTACACTCACCTCCTCAGAAGTCTACGCCGCACTGAGTCGGATCAATGTGCGAAAGGCTGCTGGACCAGACGGTATTCCTAGTCGTGTCCTCAAAGCATGTGCAGAACAGCTCGCTGGAGTATTCACAGTCATTTTCAACCTGTCCCTTAACCTAGCAGCTGTGCCAACATGCTTTAAAACCACCTCTATTGTGCCAGTGCTGAAACACTCCAGCCCAACATGCCTGAATGACTACCGCCTGGTAGCACTCACACCCATCATCATGAAGTGCTTCGAGCGGTTGGTCCTGGCACATCTGAAAGACTCTCTGCCATCCACACTGGACCCACATCAGTTTGCCTACCGTGGCAACAGGAGCACAGAAGATGCAGTCTCTATAGCACTGCACTCTGTACTCACACACCTGGACAATAAAAACACTTACGCACGAATGCTGTTTGTTGACTTCAGCTCAGCATTCAACACTGTCATACCCTCTAAGTTAATAATCAAACTTAGTGACCTGGAAATCGACACGTCTCTCTGCAACTGGGTTATGGACTTTCTGACTAACAGACCTCAGAATGTTAGATCAGACCACATCTGCTCCACCACCATCACACTCAACACTGGTGTACCACAGAGCTGTGTGCTGAGTCCC
The DNA here is from genome assembly GCA_903798205.1 of Danio tinwini. Classification (NCBI taxonomy): domain Eukaryota; kingdom Metazoa; phylum Chordata; class Actinopteri; order Cypriniformes; family Danionidae; genus Danio; species Danio tinwini. The sequence goes on from CAIGQZ010033112.1 coordinate 32,044,994, forward strand.
TTCCTCTACTCCCTTTTTACCATCGACTGTAGGCCTGTGAACAGATCCAACACCATTATCAAATTTGCAGATGACACCACAGTGATTGGTCTAATCAGCAACAATGATGATACAGCATATGGCCACTTGGTGCACCAACAATAATTTGCTTCTTAACACCGACAAGACCAAGGAGCTCATTGTGGACTTCAGGAAGGGAAGAACAGGCTCACATGATCCCATCCACATCAATGGGATGGCCATCGAGCCTTTCTTATCCTTCAAGTTTCTGGGGACCCACATCTCAAAGGACCTTTCCTGGACAACCAACACCTCCAGCCTGGTCAAGAAGGCTCACTAGCGCCTATTTTTCTTAAGGCAACTTAAGAAGAACCAGCTGTCATGAGCTGTCTTGGTGAACTTTTACCGCTGCACAATAGCTTTTCACTCATCATAGCACACGTGCTGCTGATGATGTGACAATAAAAAGTGATTTGATTTAGAAAGCATCCTGACCAACTGCGTCACAGTCTGGTATGGAAGCTGCTCTGTTGCGGAGCGTCAGGCACTGCAGCGGGTGGTGAAAACTGCCCAACGCATCACAGGGACCACACTGTCAGCCATAGAGGACATCCAGAGGAAACACTGTCTGCGCCGAGCACGCAGTATTCTTAAAGATTCCTCTCGCCCTGCTCACAGACAGTTTTCTCTCCTGCCTTCTGGCAGGCGCTTCAGGCTCCCCCGGACAAAAACCAGTAGACTAAGGAACAGCTTTTTCCCCAGAGCTGTCTCCCTTTTGAACTCTGCCCCCCACTGACTCTTTTGCCCCCTGATACACCCCCACTCTCCTCATACCTTATACTCCTTATAATCACTGCACTATTTAACATTTGCACATTTAAAAATTGCACATATTCATTGCACTGATTCATTTATTTGAACTGTACATACCCACTGCACATGTACATTTGTAATTATGTACACACCCACTGTACATATACATTTGTAATTATGTTTATCTATCTGCACACTTCTGATTATTAATAACAACCTGTACATTTATCCATCTATTGTAAATCTGTTCATAGCTAACACAACCTGTATATAATGTTAATAGTACATCCATTTGTAAATATTACCATAGTTTTTCTATAACTGCACTTTATAACTTATACCTGTATCCTGCACTTGCTGCTATTGCACTCCTGGTTAGACCTAAACTGCATTTCGTTTCCTTGTACTTGTACATGTGTGATGACAATAAAGTTGAATCTAATCTAAAGTCTAAAAGTGTAGAATTGATGTTATTTATTACTTGATTGTTTAAGCTACCTCACAGAAGTGCTCTGCTTGTTAACAGAGTTGTTGAATATTAAAATAAGGTGAATTAAATAAAAAATAAAAAACATCCTGGATGTGTTTCTTTGCTCTTCTTTATGTATTATAGAAGTATCAGATCAGGTTTTGGTATCGATAGATACTCAAAATCAAATCACTCAGACTCAAACTTGAGGAAAAACCTGATCGGGACATCCCTAACAAAGACAATACATGATGTCATCCAGAAACATACAATTATTTTAAATAAATGCAGTTTTTTTTCTACTCACCTTATTTTTCAATGTAAAACTAAACAGTTTTTGGGAAAGTGCAAAACTTTGGAAATAATGAGGTAAATAAAGAGAAAAATACCAAAGTGTAGTTCATGATCAAGCTTTGTGCTTAAAGCTAAAGATTTATATAAAATATAAAAAGTGTAAAAAGTTTTCTTAGAAACTTTTATAGTTTTAGTTTTAAACTTTTACATTTATAGTAGTGGTGGGCCGTTATCGGTTAATCTATTCTCAAAGTTGGGTTGGGAGCTGGCTCTATTCTACGCAAGCTATGATGATATTCACCTTGATATTTTAGCGCAGATGTATACCTGGCCGAATTGCACTGTAGGTGGTGAGAACGAGTCTTCGAACCTGTGTGCATTCCTACTGTAAAATGACCACATCAAAAGTGACGTGCTAACATGGATGCAGTTCACTAGAGTGAATCTGATTAGTGTTAGCTCCACATCTAACAATCAGGCACCTGTGGAGTTTATGTGTTCCAGTAAAACATATACAAATAAAATGGACCGGGTGCTTTTTAAAATGAATGACGGTGAATGAAAGTCAAACCAGTGAGCCGTCTGACAAAAAAGTGCCCTTCTGAATCAAATCAGCAGGATGCCCTTCTGGATCTTTTATTTACTTTGAAGACACTACTGACTACGCTTACATGGACATCAGTAATCTAGTTATTTGCCTTAATAGACAATAATATAATTAGGGTGTTTGCGTGAAGTGCTTTCATATAAGAGTTTCCTGTAATTTTGGGTGACTTTAACTGCAGTTCGGCAGTTTCACATTCACTCATGAACATTTCATTCATGCCCCCGTGACAAACTGTGGTATTAGACGCAAATAAGGAGTAAGGACTGGTGAGAGTGTTATGTAGTTTAATAACGCACACCAAATGGAAAGAAAAAAACTTCTGCATTTCGCGATGTGTGTGTGTGTGGTCCTTTACTGACAGCCGCGTGTGTGGATCTTGTCTGAAAATAAGCTGAAAAGTTCTACATGACAGTAATAGTTTGATTGTGGTGTTTACTTCAATAATGCCACTAATATCTGCATACTACACATATTAATTTCATTTCTGTTTAGTTCAGTTATGACTTTAGTCAGATTAAGGTAATCAAGTTTCAAGCTTATGTAGGCCTACAGTTCAAAATTCATGTTTAACTGAATAAACAGTCAGTAAACACAAGTACATCTTATTGAACATCATTTATTTTCATCAGCAATTATCACAGTAGAACAGTTTCTCAAGCAGTTTGTGATGCATTTTGGAAACAGGAGATGAGCCCCTGGTCTAATGCACCACCTGGCTTGAGAAACCCGTTCTCAAAGACTTACTTTTAGTCATTATTTGGGTAAGGGTGAGCCATTTTAATCCATTTTAATTCCAAGATTACAGCGAAATTAATCTAGATTAAAAAAAATAATCTTTGCCCACCTATAGTTTATAGTTAAAACAACATATCAAACTATTGTTGTAAAAATACAGTTTGTATAACTAAACATAGCTGGAATTAAATGACTCCAGAAGTCAGAAAGATTCATTCATTAATTTCTTTCGGCTTAGTCCCTTATTTATCAGGGGTTTTCATAGTGGAATGAACTGCCAACTATTCCAGCATATGTTTTACGCAGTGGATGCCCTTCCAGCTGCAACCCAGTACTGGAAAACACCCATACACACTTACATTTACACACACACTCATACACAAACCAATTTAGTTAATCCAATTTACCTATAGAGCATGCCTTTGGACTGTGGGGGAAACACAGACAGAGCATGCAAACTCTACACAGAAATGTCAACTGGCCTAGCCTCGAGACCAGAGACCTTCTTGCTGTGAGGCAACAGTGCTAACGACTGAGCCACTGCGCCGCCTGCCAGAAACATTACATTCACAAAAATGCACTCCTGCTCCTATGTAAAAAACAAAGTGTAAAATCTCCATCACACACACAATCTGAACGTCCAGCCAAAGTTAAGTACCTGTGTCTGACTGGCTTCTTCTTTCTCCACGATACTCCGACTTCCCTGCAAACTGTGCTGGAGCTGCTGACGGAGCTTAGAAATCTACAAAAATATCACATTTATACCATTAGCTATCAATGGAGGACAATCTGACACATAGTCCTGCACCAGATCACTACTGAATAGGTTATTCTCACTAAAACAACATGGCACTTATGATTTTAAATATAAATCTTTGTAATTTAATAATATAAAAAACATAAGAATAAAGACAACACTGTTTTCTATGAAGCACAATGTCTTTATTCTAATGATGTACTATAAAAAAATTATCATTCAGTAATATAAGGCTAAGCTTCAGTAATTTGTAATGTGCTGAAACGTATATTTCAGCACGACTTTTATAATTAAATTCAGAGAGTAAGAGTTTTGCTTTATAGAAATGTATTGATGGCTTAAATGTTGCTTATAGTGAACATTTCTGTTAGTTTGATATGGATTTTGTTTCTTATTTCTGTTTTGAATATTGTTAAGGATTTGTTGTGTCGTAATGAAAATAAAATGCATATTAATAATGTTTATGAAAGAGTCATTTTATTGAGGGAACTTCTTTACATCATTTTAAAGTGCAATTTCACATTTTCACCAATGTAAATTATCTGTGGGAGTTTTTCTTATCTCTAATTGAGTATAACAGTGTTTTTATATTCTGGAAAATACAGTAATAGCTATATTACCAAACACTGCTCAATGATATATAACAAAAATCTCATATCACAATATAAGTAATTTCATTTCCTGACAATGACATACAGTTGAATTATTAGAATTATTAGCCCACTTAAATTATTAGCCCCCCTGTACATGTTTTTTTTTTCAATTTCTGTTTAATTGAAAGAAAATTTAACACATTTCTAAACATATAGTAGTTAATAGTTTTAATAACTCATTTCTAATAACTGATTTCTTTTACCTTTGTCATGATGACAGCACATAATATTTGACTAGATATTTTTCAAGATACTAGTATTTAGCTTAAAGTCACATTTTAAGGCTTAATTAATTAAAATGTGGCAATTAATTAATTAATTAGGCAAGTATTTATCTATGTTTCCATACACCTTTTTTATGATGGAAACACCAACATGCGCATAAATAAAAAATGTGCATAAAAAACATATGCGCATAACTGAGTAGGATAAACTTTTTATTCAATAAGAAAAGATGTGCATAAACTGCGATTGAAACACTTTTACCAAACAAATTTCAATATGCGCATTTAAAAAAGTAATGTGATTTTATTATAAGAGATCATGTGATGATAAAAATGTGTGTGAATGGACAAACCAACAGGCTAAGCATATTGTAAAACATCTGAAATGTTGTTTTAGTCATTCTAAAACGCCTTAACCATTTCAGTATTTGTGTTATTATATTACTTTAAGAGTTCACACTTAACAGATGATTGATAATAAAGCGTGTTTAGCATGCTGTTCCGGGAGAGAGTTCTGAGCTCAAAATATCCTCGAGCCCAAGGCCCCCTCCTGTTTGAAGGGCGAGAGTAGAGTTTAAGCTCAGGTAGGTCTCGAGAACTCCCTTGCTTGTAAACGTGTTAGGAATATCTGAGATATAGCTGGCTAAGAGTTTGTCTTAAGATACTTTTTTGGATAAGTCAATTTACTTATGATGTATGTCTTTGAACGGTGGGAGGAAACTGTGGAACCCGGGAAAAACCCACACGAGTACAGGGAGAACATGCCAACTCCGTATAGAAACAGTCTTGCTGTAAGGCAACAATGCTAACAACTGGGCTGCCGTGCCACCCTATCAGAAGCGGGGGTGGAAGGGGGGATTCTTCAAGACGAAGATGACTAAAGTGGAAAACTCTGGTTATAGTGACTCAGTATTCATCTGATTGGCACAATATGAGGAGCTGATGCGGGACCAGCCGTGATCAATCATAAGCATGTGATCCTCTCGAAATTAGTTTAAAAATAAACCTCACTAAATACCTCCAGAACTTTCAAGAGCGTCTGTGCTCCGCGTCTCACACCTTCAAACGCCACTAAGCGTTCATTGCATGTCGGCATCATCTTCTGAGGCACATGTCATTTATAAAATAAAGATTCACGCAGCTTCTACCACAGCAAATTCCGTTTTTACTGTTGATATTTGGCACCAATTAATCAGGAAGTGACAATTTTGTTCTCTTTGGCTGCTTGGATGGAAACACTGCTTTATTCGCACATCTTTTGTTCAATATTCTAGTTTTGCGCATAAATTTAATACACATTTTTGGATGAAAACATAGCTATTGTATAACAATGGTTTGTTCAGTAGACAGTAGACAGTCAAAAAAATATTGCTTAAGGGGGGTATAATAATATTGACCTTCAAGTGTTTTAAAAAAAAATTTAAAACTGCTTTTATTCTAGCAGAAATAAAACAAACAAGACTTTCTCCAGAAGAAAAAAATATTATCAGACATACTGTGAAAATTTCCTGCTCTGTTAAACATGATTTGGGAAATATTTGAAAAACAAAAATTCACAGGAGGGCTAATAACTTTGACTTCAACTGTACGCATAATCAGCCTGATTATATACACCGTGTCTTAAAAAACCCAAGCAATAATATATAATACAAAAATAAGACTGCTTATCGTACTAAAGGAATAAGAATGAGTAAATTCCATACAGGAATAACAGCGCAATCTGTGCATTAGAACAATCCTTTTATTTACTTTACTTGGCGTTGACGTAATGATGTCGTATTTATTTTCAGCTGCGTAAGGCTTAAATAAAAATGGTGTTTTTGAATGAATATAAGAGTTTGATCAAAGATTTGAAAGGCTACAGTGCTTCACGTTTTCTTCATGAATTTCCAACTAAAAACTGGGAAAAAGGTGGATTGGATTACTTGCTGGTGAAAGTTGATGGCACTGGATCGGTATGTGGTGCGAAAATTGTGAAAATTCCTCGCTCTATCAAGCATCATTTGGGAAACATTGAAACCAAATTCAAAATTATAAATTAAAAGTATTATATACAGCAATATATAGTACCATTCATCAATTAATAATTGTAGAAATATTAAATATGAATAAAATATAAATCCCTTTTCAAAACTAATGATTACAGCCCCAATATTAAAAAATGTATAAGTATTTCTAAAATAAAATGCAAAATGTAAACATTGTTCTTTTACTCCCGATGCTGTTATTCATGTTTTTGTCAGCATCCCCATAATTAGTGTGCAAATTACAGGGGGGTTTGGGGGGGATTGACCCCCCTAAATAATGCTTGATCCCCCTAAAGGACATCAAAACAAGATGTATGGGATTGTCAGCCCTTTAATAGTAAGAAATAGCTTTCTTTGATCTATATGCTAAATAATTAAAAATGTATAATAGAAATATACATTGGCCTATAATGGTTCATACCATTGTGAATGCATAATCGCGCTAATCAGTGCTAGGACAAATATCATTCAACAGTCTGAGACTGGCAGTTCTAGAGCACCAATAGACATCTTAAGTATCCACAAAACACATTTCTTGTAAAATAGGTGTTTATATCTGCATGTAGTATAAAAAAAGAAAAATTAGACATCATTTGTATAGTTTGATCTACAGTAACATCTAAAATAGTCACTAAATATTACTCGAAACACTGAAAATGTATACATTTTAATAATAAATCAGATGTAATTTAAATACATTCAGGAATTTGATTTACTGAAGCATGTATTACCAAACTACTACCTAAAAAAAAGACCCCCCCTCCTCAATCATAAATATATAATTCACACACTGCCCATAACCTCACGTAACACTGCGCTCATATAAATTATGAAAAAGTATTGCTGTAAACAGTGTATTTTGTGACACCACAAAATAAACAATACAGCATAAGATGATACAATAGACTTATTTCATCCATATTATATATATTATCATATTCCCAACTCACTGAGCTTTCTGAATAGATGTTTGTTGTATTTTTCTATAACCTGGCATCCCTAAACTAACTTTGCATGCTTATGAAAAGTCAAGACACAATGTGTGGGTATGTTTGAGTATTATTATGGAAAGAGAGGTCAATTACACACCCAGATCTATAAATACATAACCACCAATCATCTAGACCTACTTTTCATGTCATTTTCATGCATACCTCTATGAGATGGTCAGCGCTGCCCCATGATGCCGAGCGCTTGTGTGCATTTACCTCTCCTCCATCTTCAGTCCAAATGTGGGGCGTCTGAAATATACAGTTAAAACTCGGGTCAGTATATTATCAAGGGCTTGCATCCCATATAAGACATATCTTTAAAGTTGTGCGTCCTACATATGTGATTTTGTCATAAAACAACAACAGGATGCTTGTGGTTGGCGAACAGCTCATGTGCCGCTTTTTTGACCCAAACCACAACACAGCTCTGAGCAAAACAGACGGAGCTTCAGACGGCCACAGTAAACGGACAACATGCACCGCAAATGTGTGCTGCTTTCTCCAGATACTCGTTCATAGATGAACCTGTACACGTCATGGTATGACTTGAACATCCAGGTCATCTTGAATGTGTTTTGTTTTGTGGTACTGTATGCTTGCTGGTAAACGTCTATGAAAAGTATGAGAAAGTTCAGGAGAAGGGTAAATGTATGTTTTTAGTAATTCAATTCAATTCAATTCATCTTTATTTGTATAGCGCTTATACAATGTAGATTGTGTCAAAGCAGCTTCACATGAAAGTTTATAGTGACAATGTCAGTTCAGTTTTCAGTGTTTAAGTTCAGTACTGGGCAAAGATTAATCACTATTAACCACATCCCAAATAAAAGTGTTTGGACATAATTTAAGTGTGTGTACTGTGTATATTTACTATGTATTTATAAATACACACAGCCATGCATATTTATTCATTTATTCATTTTCTTTTTGGCTTAGTCCCTTTTAATAATCTGGGTTCGCCACAGCGGAATGAACCGCCAACTAATCCAGCATATGTTTTTACGCAGCGGATGCTGTTCCAGCTGCAATTCAACACTAGGAAACACCCACACGCTCCCGCATTCTCACACATACACTAAGGCCAATGTAGTTTATTCAATTCACCTATAGCGCATGTCTTTGGACTTTGGGGGAAACCGGAGCACCTGGAGGAAATCCACGCCAACTCGGGGAGAACATGCAAACTCCACAGCAAACTCCACACAGAAATGCAGTGGCGGTTCTAGTTTAAATGGCACCCTGAGCGAAACCCCCTCCCCATCGCCCAAAAAATAAAGACACTATGTGTTTGACTTTATATATATTTAAAATATTTAAATATATATATTTTAAACATATACATTTTAAATAAATAATATAAATACATTTAAATATTTATTTATTTTCAATAAATACAGCAATTATTATTATTATACAATTATTATTCTAAATAAACAGAAATGAGTCCTAAATGTAACTGAAAAAAGCAATGTAAAGACACACCTGGAGTTTACTCTAAGACTTTTGCATGAATATTAATTATGACAGTTCTATAGAAACAAAAATATGTTTTATAGAATCTGTTGTCTTAGATCCGACTCATGGGTGAGAATTAATATTATTACATTCCTGACTCATTATTCCTGCTTCATAGCCATGCTTAGTCAAAGTAACATAATCATGCAAACTTTAGTTTTGTTTACTTTTGTCAATGCATATCGACGTGCATAAACATCCGGGATCAGGATCAGCGTGTGCTTAAATTTTTTTCTGCACCAATGTTGTTTCGGTTGCCCTTAAAGAATAACAAACTTGCGTATGCAAAAGACGCCAAATGTGAATGGCCCCTAACGTCTTTATTCTGGGATAACGCTAATACACTCGCATAAAGTAAATCTTATCTCTAAGCTTTTACTGGGGCACTTTTTTTTTGCACCGTCTCCCCATGCCGCCCCCAGCAAGATGCCACCCTGAGCGATCGCTAATATTGCCAAAGACTATAGAATAGACTACAGAATGCACAAGACATGTCACTCGTATACTTTTAAATGGGGAAAAGTGTAAAAGTCAATATGGTAAATGAAGCCCCGCTTCCTAGTACAAAAATCAATCAGCGATCGCTATAGAATGACACCTCTCCGGGGAGGGGCTTGGACTAAACGTGAGTTTCAGCAGATTTTGTGTTATACGAACATTTAGAAATGAAACTAAAGAGACAGTTGTTGTTTAATTTTATTGGTTATTCATAATATGTAATGTAATCGTAATCTTGGCAAGTAGTTTTGAAGAATTTGATGTTTCCCCATTCAGACAGAATGCCCGAGCATTCTGCCCGAGAGGCGTTTCAAAGATGGCTGCGGAGTGAAATGACTTGCCTTAAAGGGACTTTGATATTGCCCATGCCTAAAGCCTGGATTATACTTCTGCCTCAAGTGATCGCCGTAACCTACAGTGTATGCCTTGTGCGTAGCCGTGCATTTATACTTCTGCATATACAAACTTATGTTTTTTTTTCTCTGCAATACACTTCTGAAACGCTAGCTGGCAGTAGGTGTTTATGTTTCTCTGTGTCAAGTTTCTTTGCTGGGGTTTTGTTTTTTTCTGAACACTTCCTTAATGTACTAGTGGCTCAAATTTGCTCATTTTGAGGCGTGAACCTGCGGACGTGCAACAACTTTAATCATGAGGTAAACACAAAACAACAGTCTCCATCCGGAGCTCCTTCACGGGACTCCACACTTGTAAACACTCGCTGCATCGGGCGCGCGGCTCTCACCTCCGCTCACACTCATCAGCAATACCAAGCCGACCAATCACAGAGCTTGTGCTATGCGTACGCGTTACATTTTTTGAGAGGTACGCGTCAACGCCGTCGACGGTTACGGCAGGGGGCTATGCGTCCACGCATAGGCTGCGCCGTAGAATACGCGTTCGCTTAACGCAAAAGTATAAATCGGCCTTAAATCTGCCACTGCAGAAATGCCAACTGACTCAGCCGGGGCTCGAACCAGTGACCTTCTTGCTGTGAGGCGATTGTACTACCCACTGCGCCATAATATTTAAATATGAAATATATGTGTATATCATAAAATTATGAATACATTTAAATAAATTCAGTTCAATTCATCTTTATTACTATATTGCTTTTACAATGTAGATTGTGTCAAAGCAGCTTCACATAGAAGATTATAGTTAATTAAAAAAGTCTCAGTCCAGTTTTCAGTGTTTAAGTTCAGTTCAGTTCAGGTCAGTGTGATTTAATATTCACTGCTGAGAGTCCAAACACTGAAGAGTAATTTATTGATGCGCAGCTCTACAGATCCCAAACCATGCAAGCCAGTGGCGACAGTGGGAAAAAAACTTCACCAATTGGCGAAAGTGAAGGATAAAAAAAACCTCGAGAGAAACCAGGCTCAGTTGGGCATGACCATTTCTCCTACGGCTAAACGTCTTGTGCAGAGCTGCAGTCTAGGCGCCGGAAGCTTGAGAATGCTGGAAGTTAGCGAAGACTCAGCTGTCCCTGGAGTCTCACAGGAATCAGACTCTACTTCTCCATGGCCACCACAGCAGCTGTTTAGGATACAGCCTAGCCCGGGATTGTGGAAACCTTGGGATCATCTCTTCACAGGTCTTGGATCGCATCAGTGGCACTGTATCATCTCTGGAGGCCTCAAGATTAGTATCCCCAGGAGGAAATAGAGAATAATGAGAATAATTAGCGTAGCTGCTGTTCATAGAGTATATAAACGAGATGAGTGGAGCACATTCATGCATCATACATCATATTTAATTATCTATGTAACAAAATTGTTTTGTAGAGTTTTGTTTCTATATTATACATCTCAAATAATGTAATGTAATGTCATGTGTATTTCTATAGCGCATTTATTGTGTATGGCCATACACCCAAAGCGATTCACAATCATGAGGGTAGTCTCTCCACACCACCACCAGTGAGTAGCATCCACTTGGATGATGCGACTGCAGCCACAGGACAACGGCGCCAGTGCGCTCACCACACACCAGCTACTGGTGGAGTGAAGAAACAATAACAGAGCCAATTCGGTTGATGAGGATGATTGGGAGGCCATGATCATAAGGGCCGATTGAGGGACTTAGGCCAGGACACCAGGGTTACACCTCTACTCTTTACGAGAAGTGCCATGGGATTTTTAATTGCCACAGAGAGTCAGGACCTCGGTTTAACGTCTCATCTGATAGATGGCACTCACTGACAGTATAGTGTCCCCTTCACTTTTACTGGGGCATTAGGACACACACAGACCACAGGTTGAGCACCCCCTGCTGGCCTTTCTAACACAACTTTTAACAGCAACCTAGTTTTCTCAGGCTCAGCCCTGCTTAGCTTCAGTGAGTAACCAGTCTTGGGCTGCAGGGTGATATGCTGTGGCAAACAAATAACAAACTCGAAAAAAATATGTGAACATTTCAGATTACTTACACATGCTTATAATCCGAATATATGTGGAAGACACTTGTCAGATGTTATTTTAAAGAGCAGGCAGGAGGTTTAGCTGTGTCCTCTTCATTTTCTGTCCGATTCAGGCTAAACTGATATGGCTAACAGCTACTCTGACTGACAGTATTTACACAACGGCGAAGCGTAGAGGCATGTCGCTTCCTGGTGACGTGGAGCCGACTGCGAATCACAGCACATTATGTTAGCTGACTAATCAGAGCCTCCAGAGGGTGGGCTTACAGAGGAACTAGGAAATAAGACAGTCATTTTCAAGTTAGCTGTGAGCTGCATATAATCAAAGTAAGATATATGAACAAATAACGTGATTTTGTACAACTGCAGCATGAGCACACATTGCTTTGCATCTTATAAACACATCCAAGCCTTAAAAATACACTCTGGACCACCTCTTTAATATTATACTAGGTATTTCCCGATTAGGTTTTTTGCCCTCAGGTCATTTGATTTTAAGTATCTACTGATACCGAAACCCGATCTGATACTTCTATAATACATAAAAAAAGAACAGCAAAGAAACAGATTCAGGATTGTAATGAAGTTACGGGAAGAAGGAGGCGGAGAACCGACGCACTTCAAATAAATATTTATTAATAAAAGGGGACGGCAGCTCCTCACGGAGACTGCCGTCTAAATCAAAACAAAACGGACGGCAGCTCCTCACGGAGACTGCCGTCAAACTGAAAGCAAAAGTAAAACATGTCCGGGCCCGGTCCTCTCTCTCTGTCCTCTGCCATCGTTCCTCCTCTTATAGTCCAGAGCTCCTTCCGTGGGATTGAAGGCAGGTGCGCGCCACAGGTGCATCTCATCTGTGGCGGGCCTCGTTTCGCTTCCACGGCTCTCGGCCACGCCCCCTCGCCACAAGGATGTTTCTTTTTTTTTATTTAATACACCTTATTTTAACATTCAACAACTCTGTTAACAAGCAGAGAACTTCTGTGAGGTAGCTTAAACAATCAAGTAAATAACATCAATTCTACACTTTTACTTTCAATGCAGCAGTAAATAAAAAAAAAATCTAATATATAAACAAAAAGCACCTCAACTTAAAATACCCGGCAGGCATGTAAACAAAAATAATAATAATAACAGTGCCACAGTGTTTGCAAAGTCAGTAATGTGCTTTTAGGAACTGCACTCCTAACTTACTGTCATCACAGTAGGAAGTTTTACAGAAGGAAATGTATGTTTTTCTTAAAGAAAACTAACATCTCTACCTTATCAGGCTTGAGTCTGTTACTGTTCTCATCAAATACGTTTGCAACGACACTAAAAGGTCTCATCAACTTTATAATACCTCCAGATCATAGACATACTCGCATTTTCCACTTCAAGTTGCTTCCGTGTTCTACTTTGTCAGCATTTAACCAATAGCATCTCTGTATGAAGTCAAGAAAGAGGTCTAACGCTGTGCCACCGCATAACTATAGATGCGTTCAAAAACAATGAATATATATACACATCACACATGTGATCAGCTGAGCACAAAAAAGAAGGAAGATCCCCCCCTCCAAAAAAATGTATGTAAATAATTATATACATATATCTGTGTGTGTCTGTCTGTCAATATGTGAAGGTGTGTGTGTGTGTGTGTGTGTGTGTGTGTGTGTGTGTGTGTGTGTGTGTGTGTGTTCTGCTCTGTGTCTGCAGCACCTGCCTGTCTTTGTGTGTTGTGTTGAGTTGCCCGCAGAGAGATCCATACATATGCTAATGTGTAATCCGGCCCTCAGAGGCCTCGCCTGGTGCTCCCAGAGCCGGAGAGAATCAGTCAAAATCAGCCTGTTTCCCTCAACATCTCTTTCTCTGTTCACATACTGACAGACAGACACACTCACACACACCGACTGACCGACAGACCGACCGACCATCAGACCGACAGGCACGCATGCACGCACGTATGTATGATTAATGATCATCAAAAAATACTGGAATTGCTATACTTGTGGGGGACATTTAATGATGAATAACATGACCACACATACACACACAGGAACACACACATTCACAAGTGTACACACACACGCGTGCACGCGCGCGCACACAGAGCAAGAGAGTGTGACAGGTGCAAACTGCTGCACCTCCAGAAAGTATTCTCCTCTTTCTATGGCCCACACTGCCGGGACGCATTAGCCCTTTGTCCCGGCTTTGTTTCCAGGAGTCTCAGCAGAGCTTCACCACTGAACACTCAGTCTTCATGATACTAATGAATGAAGGAAAGCAAACCTCTTTGCATACACACAAACGACCGTTTCCTCTGGTCAGAAACTGCACAGAACATAACCAGTGGCTTTGAGAAAAGTGAAACCAATCACTTTCACTTCTTTAATGTTTCTGGTCTTAGCATGAAATGTTTATTCATAAAAGTCCATGCAGATATTAGGAAAAAGTCATAGTTGACCCTAATGTGAGAATCTGCATCACTTCTGAAATTAAACGATAATAAAACCGAACTTCTCAGATACACAATCCACCTTAAACAAATCACATAACTTTTCTATTCCCACAGATGATTCTGTCATTACCCCCTCCCTTCAGGTTAAAAGTCTGGGGGTCATCTTCGACAGCACCCTTTCATTCACTGCACATGTTAATAACGTCAACTGGTCCGCTTATTTCCACCTTCGAAATATAAATGGCTTACGTCCTTCCCTCACAGGTCATTTAACTGCTATTCTTGTTCATAGTTTACTCTCATCCCGTTTAGACTACTGTAATTCCCTTCTGTTTGGCCTTTCTAATAAAACCCTTCATACATTACAACTAGTAAAAAACACTGCAGCCCGTATTATTCAAAAAAACCTCTACAGTGCATCCGGAAAGTATTTATGCAATTCATTAGAGTAAATCTGATTAATGTTAGCTCCACATCTATGTGGATGTGTGTGTGTGTGTGCCACTAATATCTGCATACTCCACATCTTAATACCATTTCTGTTTAGTTCAGTTATGACTTTAGTCAGATTAAGGTCATCAAAAATCTCTGTTTGGAGCTTATGCAGGCCTACAGTTCAAAATTCATGAACAACTGAATAAACAGTCCAATTATGATAAGGGGAGGGTTAGGAGGCCCTCTCATCCGAAAGACAGCGCTTACTGAGCAGTCCCCGTCACTATACTGGGGCATTTGGACCCACACAGACTGCAGGTTGGGCGCCCCCTGCTGGCCTCACTAACACCACTTGTGTGGGAAAGACAGTGAAGGTAGACAACAATACATGTTGCACATTGTCTACAGCCCAACATTTTTGCTGCTGGAACCACTGAAACAAGCGTTTGGCATTGGCACGAGTGACCAAAGGTTTGGCTATAGAAGCCCGGTGCTGTATATTGACCCTGTGTAGCTCCCAACCAATAGTTTTGGTGAAAACAGAAGAGTTGAGGTGCACATTTAATACTGCAGTGAGTTAGGAAACCGTGGTTATCTGTTTTTTTGGATACAATCCGTGTTAGCACTGGAAATCAGACAGCTTCCTAATGCATCCACAGTTACTCCTGTTGGATGTGGTTTGTCCTTCTTGGTGGTATGCTGACATTACACTGGATATCATGGCTCTTGATACATCACAAAGACTTGCTGTCTTAGTCACAGATGCGCCAGCGAGACGCACACCAACAATTTATTCCCTTTTGAACTCTGATGTGTCACCTATAATGTTGTGTGCGTTGCAATATTTTAAGCAAAACTGTGCTATTACTCTGGTAATCAAACCTCCATACTCTGCACTTACTGGTGGAATGTGCAGTCAATGAAGATTGGCTATCGGGATGGTCAGATTTAGCCATGAAACCTCCAACGTTGTGCTGCTTAACATTAGTTACATTTAGTCATTTAGCAGTGTGTTTTCTCAACCACGTTCCTAGAGGACAACCAGTTCTGCACATTTTCCATACCTCCTTAACCAAACACAACTGATTCAAATCATCAGCTTATTAGCAGAGACTGAAAGACCTGTAAAAGGTGTGACAGACAAAGGAGACATA
The DNA here is from genome assembly GCA_903798205.1 of Danio tinwini. Lineage (NCBI taxonomy): Eukaryota > Metazoa > Chordata > Actinopteri > Cypriniformes > Danionidae > Danio > Danio tinwini. The sequence goes on from CAIGQZ010033112.1 coordinate 32,061,023, forward strand.
CAAAACTTGCAGTGTTGGTGGTCCTCCAGGGACGTGATTGAGAAACACTGATTTAGCGGATGCTTTTGTCCAAAGCAACTTACAATTAAGGTGGCATTCAGGGACTCAACAAGAAGAGGCAATACACACAACTTTGTTTCTTTTTGTTTTGTTAGTTTTTTTTTCGAGAAGAGAACCTCATAAATTCACTATTTCATTTTATTTTGGATTTGCAATCACAAAATGTTGTTATAATGGGTTACAGAAAGTCAATGGTGCAAAAACAGCCACTGACATAACAAAAGGGTAGTAAATTTGAACAATATTCATAAAACATATTTAAATGTGTTTCTGTCCCCTTGAGTTGATATGCATGTATGTATCCTGAGCTCCTGTAAACCACAAAAATGTCCTTGTGTGTTTGCGCACGTGGTGAATGAAGCTCATTCTGATCCTGAGATAAGCAGGACTCACCTGTGTGGCTTTATCAGTCATGCAGGCTGGCTGGGGCTGGTTCTGCTCTCGTGGCCAGTGTCCCGTCAGGTACTGCTCCGGCAGATTGTCCAACGCAGGCATCTGTCGAGCTTTGAGGAAACACACAGCGGGGTTTTAGTTATGATGCGTGCAGTGGACCATGACAGAAGACATTACTGCACTGACGCAGAGGAAGCTGCAAAGACTCATCAACTTTGGCCTTAATTGTCATAACAGAACAAGAAAGTACTGTATTTATGATGAAACGGAAAGTTCTGCAAACTTTGGAGAAAATAACAGCTAGAGTTTAACCTTGCAAGTTTTCTTCTATGGTCATTTTCTTTGCCAATTTTATTATTCAAGAATGTGTGAAACTATTTATAACAGTAATACAACTGTAACAAGCCACACAAGTTTATATACATCACTCATCCATGTAGCACAAATGAACATGAATAAAACTATATGTGAAAGAACAATAATAAAATTATTATTATTATTATTATTATGAATTATATTCCAGATACAGTAAAAATTGAATAAAAAAACTACCAATTATTATATGTATTTTTTATTATAATATAAATTTAACTATTATGTTACATTTAAAATAAATTAATTTTATTACTTTATTTTAAATATATTTTTTCAATGTTATCAAAACGTAAAAATATTCCACACAATATATATAAATACAGCAATCTTGTAAAGTGGTGCATATGTGCAAAAATATACACATGCAATATTAATAAAACATGCTATATAAATAAAATATAATATAACATAATTGTGGTATATTTATGTATTTTAGCAGATGCTTTTTATTTTAAGTGAATTACAATTAAAACAAAATCATAACATAGAACAAATTGCTTTAATTTAAAACATTATTAATTTAGTTATATATATATAACATTTAAAGTACACTTTAAAAAATAAAGAAAATATATAATGAGAAGAAGAACAAGAAGAAGAAGAAGAAGAAGAAGAACAAGAAGAACAAGAAGAAGAAGAACAAGAAGAAGAAGCAAGAAGAAGAAGAAGAAGAATATTATACACAATATATAGAAATACAGCAATCTTAAAAAGTAGTGCATATGTGTAAAAATATATTAATGCAATATATGCAATATAAATATAATATAATATAATTGTGTTATATTTATGCATTTAGCAGATGTTTTTATCTAAAGTGAATTACAATTAAAACAAAATCATAACAGAAAAAAATACAAAATGCTTTAAAACATTATTAAACTATATATAAATATAATATGCGAATTATTTAAACATGTTATATAATATAATAAATATAATCCTTTGATAAGTACTACAGTAATATAATATAATATAAATTTAACATTTACGTTACACTCCAAAAAATTAAGAAAATCTATAATAATAATAATAATAATAATAAAAATAATAATGCCTATTAGATTTTTTCAATGTTAGCAAAACGTAAAAATATTATACACAAAATATATAGAAATATAGAAAGTGGTGCATATGTGCAAAAATATATACATGCAATATATGCAATATAAATAAAAATATGCAATATAAATATAATATAATCGTGTTATATTTATGCATTTAGCAGATGCTTTTTATCTAAAGTGAATTACAAGTAAAAATCAACAAAATGATAAGATAGAAAAAATACAAATCGTGTCAATTAAAAACATTATTAAACATGTAAATATAATATGTGAATTATTTAAACATAATGTTATATAATATAATAAATATAATCATTTAATAAGTAATATAATATAATATAATAACACAACAAAAACAAACTTTATAATAAAAAATATCATACATACATAAGCAAAAAAAAACACTAAATGACTACAAATGACTGTTCTCACATTAAAGTTACACTCTGAGGCACCGAGTGAAGGAAATGAAACGAAGTGAAACCTCTCACAGTGAAAGCCACATGCATGTACACACATGCAGCAGTGGCAGCTGAAACTCAAAACAACTCGCCTGCATCATCCCACAGTGTTTGCTCTGCTCTCCGGCTCTGCAAACACAAATGTCAAAGCCTATGCAAAAGAGGCAACAACAAAAAAACGCCTCTATCGCTTTACCCTTTATACATTTATACTGTATACCCTGTGTCTTACATCTCTGTACAGAAAAAAAACAACGTCTCTTCAAAACGTCCAGTTACAGTACAGACCACTAAATCAGTCTGAATATTAATAAGCATCAGCATTTTCAGGCCAGTACACACACCTTTTCTGAGTGCACTTATTGGGTGACGTCACGACATTCACTTGCAGATTGCAGAGAAGCAGCTGCAGGGCTTTGTGTGGAAGAGAAGCGTTTCAAATGCAAATCTGCACACTCCACAAGAACAGCAGATACACAGAGCTCGACTGCTTAATAGGTACAGCCGGCCTGGCCTGATCCAGCAGACAATAATAGTGTGTACTACTGTGTAAGAGCGGGACATCAAAATGTAGAGTTGAAAATCTATGCTAATGATAGACTCTAAAAAATGCAAGGTTCAACACAATTAATTTGTGTTGTCCCAATATGAATAGATTAAGTTAACTAATTTAAGTGGATTGAACATTAAACTATTAACTTGTCCCAAATAAATCTTAAGAATTGTGTTGTTCCAGCTCATTTTAACACTGTAAAAATGCAGGGTTCCACAGAATTCATTACACACTGTAAAAAAGTTAGTTACTTAAAGCGAGTAAACCAACTGCCTTAAAAACAACAAGTTCATTCATTTTCTTTTCGGCTTAGTCCCTTTATTTATCTGGGGTCACCACAGCGGAATGAACCGCCAACTTATCCAGCATATGTTTTACACACTGGATGCCCTTACAGCTGCAACCCATCACTGGGAAACACCCATACACACTCAATCACACACATACACTACGGCCAATTTAGTTTACCCAAGTAACCTACAGCATATGTCTTTTGGAGGAAACCCACACGGGGAAAAATGCAAACTCCATACAGAAATGCCAACTGACCCAGCCAAGGTTTGAACCAGCAACCTTTTTGCTGTGAGGCGATTGTGCTACCCACTGCGCCACCGCGTCACCAAAACAACAAGTTGACTTTACAAAAATAAAGTAAACCCATTGTAACTTAGAACTGTTAAGTTGACCTAATTTTTATAATTATGCCAAGTGTACTCACTTCTTTAAAATAAAAGTAAATGGATCACTTTATTCCAATACACCTTTGTTTGTTTTTTCCAGCTTTTCTGTATCTAGTAAAATGACATACAGTAAAATAAATCTCCTCTTCCAGACTCCAGTGTGTCTTCTGAGTTCAATACAGGCTATAATTGCAGATTTCATAGACTTAATGAACCACCAAATATGTAATACTGTGATAATTACAGTAATTACTAGAAAACAGATGTGCTAAAATAGTCTGACACTGTAAAAAGGATTAGTTGACTTTATAAAAGTGAGTACAATTAGCATAATTATAAAAACTAAGTCAACTTAACAGTTCCAAGTTACAACGGGCTTACTTACATTATTTTTGTAAAGTCCACTTGTTGCTTTTAAGGCAATTGGTTTACTCGCTTTAAGTAATAATCACTTTTTACAGTGTATTGTTCGAACACAAATCGATTAAGTTAACAAATTTAAGTGGACTGAAGATAATTTTTTTTTATGTTGTCCCACCAAAATCTCAAGAATTGTGTTGCTTCAGTTCATTTTAAATAAGTAGTTTGAACAAGCAACCAAAACTAAATTTAGAAAGCTTTTAATCCTTTTTTTAATGAACAGTTGAGATGATGGCTATATGCAGAATGCCATACTTGCTTACTAACTAGTGGATATTGCTAAGCATGCACTGTATACTACCTATCTCTGCCTTGGAATTCTCTGCCTTTTCCTAAGTTCCAACTTTTGAGTGTTTTAAAGAAAACTCTCAAAACATGCCTTTTTCGTGAAGCATTTAAGTTATAAATTTATAGTTGTTGTGAATTGTGTTGTCATTGTGACTAGGGTTGGGGGATGACAATTTGGCATCGTACGATGTCTAATGTGAAATCGCGATGGACGATGGTATCGTCATCATAGGCGGAGGTGAATTAATTATTCATGAATAATTCATTAATTCATAAATTAACTATTTGTAGCCTACTATTTCAAATACTTAACCCGCATGATCTTTGTTTTACCCATAACCAAATCATAAATAAATAACTAAAAGCTACACACAATTTACCACCTGTCAATCACTTTTTCTGCAGGACTCTGGAATGAATAGACAGAGTGATGTGTTGTTATAATGGCATCGACAAATTTGGTTGGTAAAAAACCTGCATAACCAACAGGAACCAACCAACAGTATCTGAGGTTTTTTTCTAAAATACTAAGTACAAGCGTGAAAGTGAAAGATTGAAGCAGTGTACTGACGCTGTGACACGTTACCTGATAGATTTAAAAGACCGAAGAGTCATTAGATAGAGACAAGATGAACTATATATAACGTTTAACAACTATAGTGAGACGCGATCCAGCTGTACATCCTTGATAAACTGTCAGACGTGCGCTGCTCTCTGGAGCTCAGATGAGCGCATGACAGTGTGTGTGTGGCTGTGTGTGTTTGTGTGGTCACGTGATGTGCGTTTTCAGTGGACAGAGGGCTTTACAGAAATGCTAGATGAAACACCAGTGTGGATGTGGATAATTTTTACTCTAAAACGCCTCTAAAATGAAGACGTATTACTGTAAACAGGGCCTAAGAGTGTATTTTTCGCGAGCGGGTTTGCGACGGGGGGCGGGGCGGAGGATCGGGGACGCCGGCTCAGCATTGTGATGTCTATCAGCCATCGGCAATGGAAGATGGCATCATCTATCAACCCAACCCTAATTGTGACTGCTATTATACACTGTAAAAAATGCAATAATAATAATAATAATAATAATAGTGTGTTAGTAATAATAGTGTGACAATAATAGTGTGTAAGAGCGGGACATCAAAATGTAGATTTTTAAATCTCATGTTAATGGCCGACCCTGTAAATAATGCAAGGTTCCACACATTTCATTCATGTTGTCCCAACACAAATTGATTAAGTTAACCAATTTAAGTGGATTGAACATAAAAAATTAAGTTGTCCCAAATAAATCTTAAGAATTGTTACTTCAGCTCATTTTAACACTGTAAAAAATGCAGGCTTCACACAATTCATTTATTATTGTTCGAACACGAATTGATTAGGTTAACAAATTTAAGTGGGTTGAACATTAAAAAATTAAGCTGTCCCACCAAAATCTCAAGAATTGTGTTGCTTCGGCTCATTTTAAATAAGTAGTTTGAACAAGCAACCAAAACTAAATATAGAAAGTTTTTTAATAATTTTTTTGAGTGAACAGTTGAGATGATGTCTATATGCAGAATGCCATACTTGCTTACTAGCAAGTGGATATTGCCAAGCACGCACTGAATTAGGGCTGCACAATATTGGAAAAATCTGATATTGCAATATTTTATTTTTCTGCGATAAATATTGTGATATAAATACAGTTTAAGATGGTTTTCTGGGGAGTCTAGCAGTATTCGGGTATAGAAATTTTATAATCACAATGCAAAAAAGCTTTTCTTAGTTTGTTTTGTCTTGCTTCTAGTCCAAATATCAAAAATAAAATTAGACCAAGTAAAAATATTGTTTAGTTTTCACCATCAGAAGAAATAAGTTAAAATTAAGAGGGGTTTTTGCTTGTATTTATAAAAATTATCTGCCATGAAATAAAATGAATTATTTTGTTTTCACTTTGACATGTAGATATTTGGACTAGAAACAAGACAAAAATTATAAGAAATAATTTTTTTTGGCATAAATCAGATAAATTCTATATAAATACGGTGATTAAATAAAAGTCTGTGGCTCCTGGTCAGCTATAATTCAGACAGGACATTGCATATCTTTGCAATGTGACTATTGCAAATGCACACATTGCGATACCTATGCTGAAACAATATATTGTGCAGCCCTACACTGTTTTTACCCATACAGTAATACCTACCTTTTTACACAAAAACAAATATTTTTGCTGCTTGTTCAAACTACTTATTCAAAATGAGCTGAATCAACACAATTCTTGAGACAACTTAATAGTTTTTGTTCAATTCACATGAATTTGTAAAAACAATTAAGTTAACTTAATCGATTTGTGTTGGGACAACATGAAGGTATTTTTTTACAAATTTATGTGGATTGAACATAAAACAATTAAGTGGTCCAAACAAAACTTAAAGAATTGTATTGTTTAACTCATTTTAAAAAAGTAGTTTGAACAAGCAGCAAAAGTCATTTTTGGAGTTAAGAGTAGTAATGTTTTATTATTTTTTACTCTGCTATAACTAAGTGAGTGTAAGAAAGGCACATTACAATAAAATGTATTATTATTATTATTATTATTATTATTTTTAAGATGTGCATTGAGATAATTTTTTTTATATTTTGTTTTTGAACGGCATTAAGATATATGCAAGTAAAATTAATACCTGGTTATGTTTTTAAGTTGGCCTGCTTTTATTTGTTTAAGTTACTGTGAAAACAGTAATATTGCTCGATATACTGCTACAAAATAAAATGCTATTTATTTCTGGGATGTAAAGTGGAATCATAGGCATTATATTGTAAAATATTATTCATTTTATTAATATTTTACTTAATTTCCGAAGCAAAATTAATGAATGAAAATAAAAGGTGGTTCATTCCACTGTGGTGACCCCTGATAAATCAGGGACTAAGCTGAAGGAAAATTAATGAATAATAAATGGTGGTTCATTCCACGGTGGCAACCACAGATAAATCAGGGACTAAGCTAAAAGAAAGTGAGTGAAAATAAAATAAAATTAATTTTAATTATATTAAAGTAAATAAAAGGTGGTTCATTCCACTGTGGCGACCCCTAAT
>CAIGQZ010033112.1:32072125-32085502 GCA_903798205.1 Danio tinwini
CTGGTGGGTTACACATGGGGGCTCGTCCGGGATGGGAGTGAGGTTTAGGGTGGTGAGTGTAACAGTGGCCAGCTATAAAGAGCTATGCAAGTAAACCTCATTTCTCTGACCTCAAAAGGTGCTCTAGCGACAGATGTTAGAGGCCATGGCTGTTAGCCTCCTTGATAGAGCAACCGACTCCCATGCACAGAATCACCGGTTATATACCAGCTCAGACTAGGTTGGATGCAGTAGGACTAATGGGCTATAGTGGCATGTTTAAACCACTGGTCCTACTGCACCCATTCCATTCTGATCTAGGATCTAACAGGCGATTCTATTACATTAAGTTCTTGACTTGTCATATTAACTACAGACCATTTTTTACCACTCATGAATGCCAAAAAACGCTAGGTAAAGCAAAACCATTAGTGAGATCCAGAGTCCCATGTTTTAAAAAAGCAGTCTTGTTGGTCTTAGGACTACAAATGAAATGGCTTTATTATCATCATCAAAATGTGGGCGACACGGTGGCTCAGTGGTTAGCACTGTTGTCTCACAGCAAAAAGGTCCCTGGTTTGAGTCCCGGCTGGGTCAGTTGGCATTTCTGTGTGGAGTTTGTGAAAAACATGATTACGTGGAAAGTTCTACTCCTAATCCTGGGGTGAGTTTTTTGGACTACTGACTTGTCTAAGCTGTATGTGGAGACGAAAGCATTGATCGCGCATGGAAGCTGGATGGTGGAATTGGACGGCGTGATAAATCCGCACCTGTGCGGCAGTACAGCCGAAAGACTTTGCTGGTGATAAATCGGAAAAAGTTGATGAACCAGATTAAAATCTAATCAAAGATAGTAGGAAAGCCTCTTGAGAAATTATATAACCGTTCGTCTTACAAGACCCTCACAAGTTTGGCAAAGAACATAATTTCAAACCCTAGCCATGTGTTGAATCGTGAATTTATACCATTAAAGTCTAACGGTCTTGGAGATGAATAAGGCCTCTGTAAAATTAATTGTTGTTGTTTTTTTTGTATGTCTGTCTCTGTAAGGAGTATTTATCATGCTGTTATGCAAGAAAAATTTCAGATGCAAGTCTGACAATGAAGTATTGTATTGTCTGCATGTTCTCCCGTGTTTGAGTTCACTGTAAAACCCAACAGTCAACTTTATTAAAGTAAATGAGTGTAGTTAACTCAAAATCTACTAAAAGTTAATTCTACTCATTCGAAAAGAGTTTTGAACTCAGTGTTGAAGGTAAAGAGTTAATTAAATACCTCATTACTTCAACTTAAATGGGATAAGTTCACAGTTCTCATATAGATCAGATTTTTAACTTAAATTGTTTTAGCAATCAGTTTCCTCAAACGGTTTAAGTTGCCTTAACTTAAGTTTTACAGTACTCAGTTGAGTTCTCTTCATTTATTGGGTTTTACTGTGCTTAAATTGCTTTGTTTACTCAAATAGATGAAGTCCACAGTACTCATTAGAATTAGTTTTTGAACTTAAATGGTTTGTTACAATCGGTTTCCTCAAATGTTTTGAGTTACCTTAACTTTTTGGGTTTTACAGTGTGGGTTTCCTCCGGGTGCTCCGGTTTCCCCTTCAGTATAAAGACAAGCGCTATAGGTGAATTGGCCATAGTGTATGTGTGTGTATGGATGTTTCCCAGTATTGGGTTGCAGCTCGAAGGGCATCCACTGTGTAAAACATATACTGGATAAGTTTGCGATACATTCCGCTGTGACGACCCCTAATAGATAAAGGGACTAAGGAAAATGATTGAGTGATCAAAATGTCACCATGTAAAAAAAACTGTCTGAATTCTAAAAACATCTAAAATACGCTTATTATGCATCAAACATTCTTTATAACAAATTGTTGCATATTTTTTTGCCACCAAAAAACATTTGTAACTTGATCTGAAAACTTTACCTCTTAATTATTGCTATCTTTATCGTGGTTTGTTAAACTTAAAGTATGTACACCAAACCAAACAAAAAGGAATCATTGTGTTGTTACACGCACGCACGCACGCACACACACACACACACACAAATGCATTAACAACTCAAAAGTGTTTTAATAACATTAGTCCCTCAATGGAAGTTTTTTTTTCTTCTCAAAAATATCAGACAATTATTTAAATAGTAAGGATGTTAAGTTGTCATTGCATTGATTGTGCAATAAATTAATGTAAGCACTACAAAATGTCATCTTACATTGTCTTCATTTTCAACAAATAAAACAGAACTGTTAACCCTACACATTTTAAACAAACAAAAATCAGCAAATCACAGTGTAAATTTGTTAAAAGCGTTATTTAAACAAATAAAATACTTATGTAATACAGTTTAATGGAACAACTTCTCAGTAAAGAGCATTTCTCTTGACCTGCATTTGTAAAACATTCAACATTCTCAATGGTAATATCATTGTTAGATCTTTTACAAATCAGTTTTTAACATCTGATTGAGCTTCAATGTAGTATGGAGTTATTTGCAATAAATATGGACCCACAAATGCATTTTCTAAGGTCTTCCTTGGGTTGAAATGAACGTTTTGTAAAATTTCTCCTCCCGTCTCTGAAGTCAACACTGAAAGAGTTTTATTTGCTGGACCGCAAATGCACTGGTCAAACATTCACACAACCCCCCTGCTCAACTGCCTGTGGGGTGGGTGAGTTAATCACGGGTAACATAATCCTATCTAACTGCTTTAGTTTCTGCAACAATAGAGCACCTGTTGTGGACATGAGGTGTGCAGAATGCTTCAGAAAGACACATATGCTCGTCATTGACTCCTCAAACTGTGGGTACTTACAGTACTAGCGTAGGTAGCTGGTTTCTAGTATGTGGGAGATTTAAGTTTGAAAACAAAAGGCAGTAAGGCGTCTATACACTATCTGAAGGCACCAGGTTTCCTGTGGTGTCCAGCTGCATGCATTTACAGGTGCAGGCCGACACGGGACACTCACTGTGATCTCTGAAGGAAAGAAACATAAAATAACTGTACATTAAAATACTGTTCTTAAAGCTAAACATTAATGTATAAAAGGATCAAATAAAGGAGAAGTAGCAGTTTTTAATAATAGGAATTAAATGCATATTAAATTAAGATTATTTAAAAACACTTTAGAAAACATGCAACGTGTAATGTCTGATTTATACTTCTGCATCAAGCGCACGCATATAGTGCGGCACAGCCTTCGTGTCACATAGCCCTCTCAAGAAATGTAACTACATGTCGCAACGATGCATAGCGCAAGCTCTGTGATTGGTCAGTTTGGTAGCAGTAACGAGTGTGGGGGGTGCCGAGAGCCGCCAGCCTGATAGAGCGAGTGTCAGGGCTCATACACATTTTTACTACAAAAATTCCAAGACTTTTCCGGAACTTTTTTAAAGTATATTTTCATGACGTAATGTTTCATGTAATGTCAACATATACATGGTAAATAATAAGAAAAACAATGACATTCAAATGTATTACAGCATATCACAGAACACGCAACAATCTATTACGTTTAGATTTGTTTTTATATCTCTGTAAAATTGATTTTGATCATGCTTACACAGCACTAACAATGTGAGAGCAAGTTTTTGGCCAAGAACAGAAAAGACGACAACTAACATATATTCAACTCAGGGCTGCATAATATATCGTTTCAGCATCAATACTGCGTATCACAGGATATGCAATGCTGGGATTAAAGTTTAACATATAGTTTAATCATAATGGTGTAAAAGCTTATCATCTGCATGCATTTTTAAAGAGATAGTTCAGCCAAACATGACATACCATTTTCATTACACCCTTCACTTGTTTCAAACATTTAAGAGTTTCTTTTCTTTTAAATGAACACAAAAAGAGTATAATTTAATAACTCCTATAGTATTGAAACAAGTGAAGTGTGAGTAAACCGTGAGTACATTTTAATCTTTGAGTGAACTGTCCCTTTAAGGCCTGTGACTGTGTGAACATTTCAATATTTCAATTTTTTAAACATCCGGCCCCAATAAATTTTTTGTAACTTTAATAAAGATGAAATAATATACAATGAAGACTATGCAGTGTATTGTATATTGTAATTCAATATCTGTACCTGAATAGTGAATACCTGAAAACTATAATTCACTTTTATCTTTACTATGTTTTATTTATCCATGCTTGTAATTTATATGTTATATATTATTCGATAAACAAAATCCTCTACAAAATCCCCCCAATCAATCCAAATAAACCTGTTAAATCATCTGGTGAAATTGTATTCACATCGCAATATATATCACAGAAATACAAAATGCCGTAATGTCAGTTGTCCAATATCGCGCAACCCTAATTCAAGTATACAGATATTTGATAAACTAATTACCATGACTTTTCTAAAACTTTGTGGGGTTTTCTCTTTTTCCAAAACTTTTCCAGGCCTGGAAAATGGCATGTCAAAATTCCATGACTTTTCCAGGTTTTCCACGACCGTATAAACCTTGGAGTGTTTATAAAGCCCCGTGTGAATGGGGCGTAAGAGGCCCAACTCCTGCTGCAGAAAACATGCCCCAAACCATGACATTTCCTCCTCCACATTTCACTGACTTCTTTACAAACTTTGGGTTCAGTCTTTCTCCAGTTTTTTGCCGAACATAATGTTTCCTATCGGACCCAAATAAATTAAACTTGCTTTCATCACTGAAGCGAACTTTGGACCAGTTCTTCTCTGTCCACACAACATGCTCCTCAGCAAAGCTTAGTCTAGCTTTTTGATTACTTCTGCTAATGGGAGGTTTGGTCACTGCAGAGTCAAGGCATTAAATGTCGAGACATTGTATGACGAGACAGATCTTTACCCTGTTCAGCGCTGAACTGGTGAGCAATTCCAGCTGCAGTGTGTAAACGATTGCCCATTGAGATCCTCCGCAGTATCCATTCCTCTCTAGTATTTGTCTTCCGTTGTCGACCAGCTTTCTTGGGGGTCTTAAATGAGTTTGTGATGTTGTAAAGATTCAATATTCTTGAAATCACAGATTTGGAAAGATCCAACTTGTCTTGCTATGGCTGATAGGGTCATCCCTTTGGCCTTCATCTGGACAACCTGCTGGAGGCTTTAAGTCACTTTAGAACGGCCCACCATCTTGCAGATTCAGTGAAACTAGAAGTTAGGCTGCCAGTTAAATAGGGGTTGACAGATAATCAAGAAAATTAGAACCAGGTGCCAGATTAGCACCAATAACTGAGAGGTATCTGTAAGTGTTCTGTACTTTTGATCAGTGTGTTTTCTGCAAAATAATGATTTTTATTGAAATGCCTTAGTTATTTTGGGGAAAAGGTGTTGTGGTAGCATGATAAAGATGGGACAAAAACTCCAACTGTTGAGCAGGGAAGATGTCAATATTTCAGAATTGTTCATTTATTTATAAATTGATCAATAATATGTGCGGGCAGGTGAATGATTAGAATGAAGGAGCGGATTCGGGTAACATTTCAGCTGATCCGCGCATCTCTAACACAGAAGTAAAAATGCACGACTATGCGCAAGGCAGAAGTATAAATCAGCCTTAATGTATAAAACATTCTAGCAATTTATTAAAGGGCACCTATTTTCCCCTTTTTCAGGATTTAAGATGAGTCTTGTGTGTTTCCAGAATGTGTCTGTAAAGTTTCATCTCAAAACACCTATCAGATCATTTATTATAAGTTTCAGAAGTTTGTAATTTTCAGCTCTGAGCACACTGTAGCTGTTTTTGTTGCCTGTGCCTTTAATGCAAATGAGCTAGTTCTCCCCGCCCACGATTCCCACATGCCTGTCAGAGTGTCTCTAATAAACAGCACAGTGATAGACAGGAAGGAAGCAGATCTCACGAAAGGTTTGTGAGAAATACTACAGTAAGAATGAGTGTTAAATTGTGTTAAAGCATGTTAGCAATGTGCAAAAAGTTCATACTAAGCAAATTCTAAGCATTAGCAGAATCCTAGAAGTGTGTTAAAACATGCTAGCAACATGCAAAAACCTGATTTGTTAAAAACCTTATTAAAAATGAGCTAACAATATCATGGTTTTAGTTTGTTAATTCATGCTAACAACATATTACAATTTAACACATACTGCTAGTATGTTGTGTTAACAGCAAAGAAATACTATCAATGCATTAAATCAGGGGTCACCAATCTCGGTCCAAGAGTGCCGGAGTCACTGCAGGTTTTAGCTCCAACTTGCGTCAACACACCTGCCTGGATGTTTGACCTAGTAAGACCTTGATTAGCTTGTTCGGGTGTGTTTGATTAGAGTTGGAGCTAAAATCTGCAGGACACCGGCCCTCCAGGAACAAGTTTGGTGTTAGGAACATCCTAGCAGTAATGGTAAATTATGCTGACATGCTATGCGTTTGAACACTAGCGACATTTTTAAACATACTAGCAATGTGTTAAAACCCGCTGAATCAGTGTAGCTAAATTAATGTGTTATCTTTATTTTTAAAATAAAAAACAAAACGTTTACTGACCCCCAAATGCAGCATTATTGCATTGTATATGAATATGGCTCTTACCTGAACCAGCTAAGCATGTGACCTGCGTGGCCACCATGCCGGCAGTTGTGACACCAGGTAAACCAGTTATTAAACTGTGCTAGTTTTTTGTCTCGTGTGGGATCAGCTTTCTCATCTGCTTTTCCTGTGCCTGATAAGATGGATGAAATGAGTCTCATAATGAATATTATATTATAGTACTACAGATATAGTATCATTACAGTATCAAACAGCAGGTTAAATGGCCCATCAGTCACCTGGGCAGCTGGACACAGGGGTGCCCATGTTCATTAAGCACAGGGCACAGCGCGGAAGTGGTTTACGACAGCCCGGGCAACTGGTGACCTTCGATTTGGTGGGCGAACCGCTGACCCCGTACTGGCTGAACCCACGACCCTGATGTGGCATCGCTGAGCAGCTGTATGATATAGACTTCCCACAGAAATTGCAGCTAACAAACACCTGCACAGATGCAACAGAATGAGAATAAATAACAACTACAAATGTATCAGAATATATATGAAAGTTTCTTGAACAGTAAATCAGGATATCAGAATGATTTGTGCATTATGTCAATGAAGTATTATGTGACGATGCAGAAAATTCAGCTTTGATTTTAGAGATATATTCATATATCTTCAATAAAAATGCTTTTTCCCTATATTACTGCTTTACTGTATTTTTGATCAAATAAACTAAACATTATTCATACTAACAAACATTATATAAACCAGAAATTACAGATGCATTGATATAATTAGACTGATAATAATTAACCCTCATGTGTCACACTTGGCTCAAAACTGACTGAGGCCTTAAAATGTAATTTCTCTGTAATTAATATATATATATATATATATATATATATATATATATATATATATATATATACACACATTAGGGTTGGGTCGATAGACGATGCCATCGTCCATTGCGATGGCCGATAGATGTCACGATGCTGAGCCGGCATCGCAATCCTCCATATATATATATTATGTTTTATGTGTGTATTTTTATATCATTCAGAATTTTAAGGGGATTTTGAGATACTCTTTCAGGTGAGGTTAATTAGGCAAGTCATTGGACAACAGTGATCTGTAGTCAACTGTAGGCTACAGAATAAGAGGGCTAATGATAATGACTTTCAGCAGTAAAAGAAAATACTAAAAAATAAATAAAAATAATAATAATAATATTATGTGTGTGTGTGTGTGTGTGTGTGTGTGTGTGTGTGTGTGTGTGTGTGTGTGTGTGTGTATATATTTTATATTAAATCATGAATACTAACAAAACCAAAACTTGGTCAGTGTTTATATCTGCCTAATGAACAAAAAAAAACTATCGGAAAGAAACATGATGCTAGCCTGTGCAAGTGGTTTTGAGCTGGGATCCAGTTTGTTCCTATGAATGTCAAATTCAGCCCGTTTATGCCAGAAACTCCAGGCATCCAAAAGGTTGCGATAGTTCTCGATCCAACACTGCACCCGAGGGTCCTTCAGCACCTCTACTGGAGAACCCTAAAACACAACAAACACCACAATGTATTAGAATGAAGGACACAATTTTGAAAGAACAATCCCATAAAATATTCACCCATATACATAAAAAACATTTAAAAATTGTCTGAAATATACAACAGAGAGGTAGGTTATAATAAAAACAATGATAGTGATATAACAAGCCCAAAATCCAAATGGGAATCGGTCTGATACTGTCTCACTAAGATTTGACCTTAAAGGGGAAAGGAAGCACTCAGTCATGTTTACATTATTTTGCAAATTGATTTCCACTTTAATGGAAATGTATATAACAAACTTGATTAATGTAACCATTTAGAAAAAAAAGACATGTTTTACTTTAGATTTTAGACCCAGGGCAAACCATCTTGGAATATAGCTGTATTTGACGTAGGCATGGGACGATAACCGTTTTCAAAGTATACCGCAGTTTAGAAAACTCAAGGTTTTAAAACCGGCTAAATTTTCGGTAATACCGTTACTAAGGTTTTAGTTTTTTGGGACAACAGTATCTCCAGCAGAAAAAATATCCAAAGATGCTGTTTTAAATTGTAAAGAAATCTGTGTTTTTGAAACTAATAAAGACAGCAGAAGTCAATGATTTATTTGCATTATTTAGCCTGGCATGTTTACTGTTCCAAAATATTTTTTAAATAAATGTAATTTATTCAAAGGGGAAAAAAGTTTTAGTTATTTACCCAGTACCAACTGTTATTTAGACAGTTAAAAAGAACATGTTTTAGAGCAGTGAGCATAATACCGTGATACCGTGAAACCGTGATATTTTTATCCAAGGTTACCATACTGTCAGAATCTTATACCGGCCCATGCCTAGTCTGACGTCACGGGATTGGTTCCGTTCCCTCAGCTGAACAGATATAGTGGAAGTAATGGACTGAACACGAAGACTGCAAAGCCTACTTTAAACCAATGCGTGAAGTTGTGGACGTGGGGATGGTGCAAACACAAGCACCAGTGTGTCTAATATTAAAATATATATTTTTTATATTTTACTTTTAGTTACCGATCATTTGAAGCGCTTTGGTCCACTCTCTGTATTATGCTGCCTGACTGGGTTTCAACAAGATCCAGTGGGTACTTTCATTTTTTCACTACTACAGTCTTCACCTCTGCTTGTGTTCAAAACAAATTAAAATCGGCTCAGTTTTTCACACGGCAGGTTTTTAAGTCCTTCATACATGTTGAGAGATTGAGTTGATCAACTTGAACAGGGAATATTTCTTGACATGATCCATAAAGACGTGACTTAATGAAGCTTGAAGCATGTATCATTTTGATTGTTGCATTAGTCTGAACAAAAGGTATTAACAAAGAAAAATAGAAAGCGTATAAATATTTTTGTATATATCAGATACAAGTTTGATGCTTGTATTTGCACCAGCTCTGCGATCCACAACCACAACATCACGCATTGGGTCAAATTAGGCTGTCCAGTCTCCGTGTTCAGTCCATTACTACCAAGGTTGAAACCCAGACGGGCAGTCAGGCAGAGAGTAGACCAAATAGCATCAAATGATCGGTAATTAAAAGGGAAAAATAAAATAAATATATATTTTTATATTAGGCACACATCTGTTGCTTATATTTGCACCAGCTCCATGTCCAGAACTTCACACATTGGGTTAAATTAAGCTTTGCAGTCTTCGTGTTCAGTCCTTTACTTCCACTGTATCTGTTCAGCTGAGGGAAAGGAACCAACCTCGTGACATCAGACACAGCGATATTCCAAGATGGTGGCGTTCTAGGTCTAAAATCTAAAGTAAAACATGCTGTTTTCTTCTACATTAATCGAGTTTGTTTAATATATTTTTATTAAAGTGGAAACCAATGTACAAAACAATGTAAACTTGACTGAGTGCTTCACTTCACCTTTAAAAAGTGTATAGTTTTTCTTGCTGGCACCATTTATTTTGGCTGTGATATATTCCAAATAAATAATATCCAGCTTGTAGAATTTAAGTAAGTTCAATTAGAGTAGATGGATCCAGTCATAGTTCCAGGATCTTTTTTTTGCAGGAACAGTCAGAACAACAGACAGAATCTTCTTTAACTGTTAGATAATGAGAGTGATGAACAGAGTAATGGGTCACTTTGGATCGGAGTTCTCATAAGATCTGTTGTTAAGTCTCATACCCCAGAGAAAATTCCAGTTTCAGTTTTCAATTTCAGGAATAAGTTACATTTCACAACATATTCATATAGAAATATACCGTTTCTGCTTTTACTGGAAGAATAGCAGCCTTGGTAAGAAAAATAAACTTTAAATAACATTAAAATCATTAAAGTGACCACAAAATTCTGAACGGTAGTGTATATAATACCAAAGCATCCATCTATAGTCATGTAACTTTTTTTCTCATGTAGTGTTTCTGGGCATTCGCTGACCTTAAGCATGCAGAAGCTGGCCGTCTGTACGTCTCCCGTTCGGTCTACGTAACTCTCCATGAGGTCAACTCCGTCTTTGGTCAGTCCTGTCAGCAGGATTCCCTCCAGGTTACCAGCCTCCTTCATCTCATTGGTCAGTTTGTCTATGTGACGAGGCAACTTCAGGGAAAGAAAAAAGTACAGTGCATTACATACTGAACAGTGCCCACCTTTGAGGAAAGGATGGGTGAATGGGTCCTACCTGAGCGTCATTTAGAAACATGCATGCAAAGGCCACTCTGTCCCTGACCGCCACACGACTCTCATACTGCAGAACAGAAAACATCATTATATAACTTTTTCACCTGACAAAGACAACACACCGACATACTAATCAATCTTACAATTACGTTAGCATTGTATTGAAACATACTGGTAAAGAAGAAACCCATATTACAAACATAAATATGCTAACTACATGCTAAATTCTGATATGAACATGCTAAATAATGCTAACAACATGTTAAAATTATGCTAGCAATGTGAAACGTCATAAAAGAAACATGCTACCAACTAAAAAAAAAAAAAACATGCTAGCAACATTCTAGAATCTAAACCATTTTAACAACATGCTAGCAATGCAAAATCAAGATCATTACACAAAACATTATTCTGAAGCTATTTTAAATTATTTTAACAAAATACTAGCATGTGGTTCGGGTGGTATGTAGTAAATCATGATAGGAGAATGTTCACAAACACCTTAAATACTTCAGTCAACATGCTAAGTAAAGTTAACACACTAAACCATGTTACTAATGTCACAAAAGCATGTTGATATGGTAAAACATTAACAATGTGTTAAATCATGCTAAAACATGCTAGCAACATTCTATAATCAAAACCATTTTAACAATGTGCTAGCAATGCTAAATCATAATTGAAGCATGTTAGCAAAAAACATGCTAACATACTACCAACATACTAAATACCGAATGCACATGGTAATATTGTGCTAAATCATTACAGAAACATATTGGCATTATTTTAAATCCTACTATCAATGTCAATTCATATGAACATGTTAACAACATTCTAGCAATATGCAAAAGCATTTTAGTAAACACAATTGGGCTAAATCATGTTTAGTACATGCTAAACATTCTAGAAACATGCCATGCGATCAACTTGCAAAATTATCTTAAAAACATGGTAGCAATGTGCTAATTATGATAGAAAAATGCTGCAAACATGCTATATCCTTTAATCTAGTGTGTATTATTAAGATATTCCAGAAACAAGCCAAGCACTGCTATGAACTAGCAAAATTATCTTACAAACATGTTAACAATGTGCTACTTATGATAAAAAAATGTTACAAACATGCTATATCCTTTAATCTAGTGTTTATTATTAAGATATTCCAGAAACAAGCCAAGCACTGCTATGAACTTGCAAAATCATCTAAAAAACATGCAAAAAACATGCTAGCAATGCGCTAATTATGATAAAATAATGCTACAAACATGCTATATCCTTTAATCTAGTGTGTATTATTAAGATATTCAAAAAACATGCCAAGCACTGCTATGAACTTCAAAATCATCTTAAAAACATGCTAAAAACATGCTAGCAATATGTTAAACGATGACAGAAAAATGCTACAAACATGCTAAAACCTTCAACTGTGTGTATCGTTTAATTATTCAAGAAACATGCCAAGCACTGCTATGAATTTGCAAAATCATCTTAAAACATGCTAAAAAACATGCTAGCAATGTACTAATTATGATAGAAAAATGCTACAAACATGCTATATCCTTTAATCTAGTGTGTATTATTAAGATATTCCAGAAACATGCCAACCACTGCTATGAACTTGCGAAACCATCTTAAAACATGCAAAAAAACATGCTAGCAATATGCTAAATGATGACAGAAAAAAAACGCAGCAAACATGCTAAAACCTTCAACCGAGTGTGTATTATTTAATTAATTAAGAAACATGTCAAGCACTGCTATGAACTCGCAAAATCATCTTAAGAACATGCTATAAACATGTTAGCAATGTGCTAAATTATGACAGAAAAATTCAACAAACGTGCTAAATCCTTCAATCTAGTGTTTATCATTTTCCTATGTTGAAAACAACAATTTAGCCATGTTAAATCCTGCTAGTAATGATTTTAAATCCAGGTTACAGCATGCTACATTAAAGCAACATATTAAATACTGAAACAAACAGCATAGTTAACAGCATTGTGATAGAAACATGACAGGTCCTGCAATCAATGTTGACATGCAATCATTAGACATTAGTGTTTATTTACCTTCTCATTAAGCTGTTAAAGGTTTTTTTAAACTTTCTGATGAACTAACCTTCAAACTTGAATCATCTAGTTAAATAAATAACCTCAATATTTAGCAGTTTAAAAATATGATAGCATATTTTATATCGAATGCAACATCAAACATAAACTTAAGCACAATTCTTTGGTCTAGTGTTGTATTAACCTACCAAGACGCCATCATAGGTTCCAGGTTCACTGGTGAGAAAAGCAAACATGATGCACAGGTAGGGTTTCTTCAGCTGGAGTCTGAGAGAACTGCACATCTCTCTCCACAGTGAGTTCTTCTCATCGGTGTAGCCAGACAGAGCCATAGCCACCACGTTCAGATTCAGATCGCCTGATCCCAAAGAAAGAAAGAAAAAATAACTACAGTGAAGAAGATCAGCCCGTGTAATTAGGCCTGTCACAATATCTATTTTAGTTGTACGATATATTGCAACAAAATGTATTGCGATAAATTACTTAATGCCAGAATGACAATAATAATAGCATTATAATGCAAGTGCACCCTTTCAAAAAAATACATATTTTATTATTAGGAATATTTAATATAATTATAGCAATTTTGGCAATTTAATAATTAGGGAATGGAATAAGAATGTGAAAACGTATATCCTAAACCACAG
>CAIGQZ010033112.1:32107649-32130985 GCA_903798205.1 Danio tinwini
TCTCTCTCTCTCTCTCTCTCTCTCTCTCTCTCTCTCTCTCTCTCTCATTGACTTGTTTAAAATGGATAGTTCACCCAAAAATGAAATTTCTGTCATCATTTCTTTACCCTCCACGAACACAAATGAAGATACTGAATATACTGACTTCCATACTCCATAGTCTATTTTTCAAGCCTCACATAACGTTGTGCATAAGGAGGACTAGTGGAATTGGTTTTCTAAATCTAAATAACCGCTAACACATTAAAGAATCTTTTGTGGGTTTACAAAGTTCCATACGCTCTTAAAAACAAAGCTTCAGTATCAGCATCAGTGGTTCCATGGAGAACCTTTAAATGGAAACTCATTCATTAATTTACCTTTGGCTTAGTCACTTTATTCATCAGGGGTCGCCACAGCGGAATGAACCGCCAACTTATCCAGCATGTTTTACACAGCGGATGCCCTTCCAGCTGCAACCCAGCACTGGGAAACATCTATATACACTCATTCACACTCATACCCACTCATACACTATACGGCCAATTTAGTTGATTCAATTCACCCCGCATGTCTTTGGACTGTGGGAAAACCAGAGCACCCGGAGGAAACCCAGGCCAACATGGGGAGAACATGCAAACTCCACACAGAAACGCCAACTGGCCCAGCCGGGGCCCGAATCAGCGACCTTCTTGCTGTGAGGTGACAGTGTTCTCCACTGTATTGCCTAAATGGAAACTCTTCATTTAAAAAAAAAATCTTTATAGTTTTTCTTTAGTTTAGACCAGTGGTTCTCAAACTTTTTCACCAAGTACCACCTCAGAAAAAAAATTGTCTCTCCAAGTACCACCATAATAACTGGTATTGAAGTTCAATAGCATTATTATTATGAATATTTATTATTGTCAGCCACTTTAAACATAATATATAGTTTGAACATTAACACTGTACTGTGCTTAAAACAAGATAAATAAAACGTCAACGTTTAAATTAAAATGTGCTTTTAAAAGTTCATTAAAATGGCACTGTTCTCAAAAAGTAAAAATAAAACTGCTGTACTTAAATGTAAAGTATTATCATAAAGTAACCTATTCATCAAAACCTGGAAATTTCTCTATAAATATATATCATATTTATATATAACACTCTTTGATAAATTCTGAAATACATGTTGCATGTATATATGACTTATTTGTATATCTTTGAAATCTAAATGATACCTTGTGTTTTAAATATATGAACTGGATTTACATATTTAAATTAGGAATTAAATCTGCTTCCTGCATGTTAGAGTAGGCTATGTGTGTCAGAAAAGCAAGTGATAAAGCTATACCTGTCAACATGGGGATATAAAACTATGGGATACGCCCCAACAACCATTACAAATATGGGGAGGAAATTAGCTTTAAATGATAGAATATATAACAAACAATAAAAAAAATAAAAGGTTTAGCCTATTAAAATCAATTTATAAACTTTCTACTATTCAGTGATTCCTCCGCGTACCACAGTTTGAGAACCACTGGTTTAGATGATCAAAATCTGACTAAGAAGAAATGGTTCATTGAAGTACTTTTCACTAAAAGGTTCTTTGTCTTGGTGTTTGAGATATTAAACCTTATTTATTTGGATTTTAATGGAGCAAAAAAATAATAATTTGCATAATAATAACTTTCAATATCATGGAGCCCTATTTTAATCTCAAACACCAAAGCAGCACAAAAGGTTCTTTAGTGAAAAAGGCTTCTTCAAAATGTTATTCATACTAAAGAGACGACTAGACAGTCTTTAAAAAATTAAATAATTAATAATTTAAATAATTAAACATTTTCGATTTTTAACTATATACAACAAAGCTCAAGACCCACCCAACAGAAAGGTAAACTATATAAAAAGAGTAATAATAGGTGCAAAATCAGGACTGAAACATGTCTGATACAGTCTCTCTCATATTTGACCAAAATTGTACTTGCTGGCGCCATTTATTTTGTTTGTGGTACATTTCAAACAAATAAAGTCCAGTCAACTGGAGTAGCCTAGATGGATCCAGCCATAGTTTAAGGAAGTTTTTATTGGGGGGGTTGCTGTAACAAAGAGCAAAGAATCACTAAGAGGCGACACTCGTGCGATTTGGGAAACAGCCACTAGATGGCGTGGCCATTTTGGAATGAAAACTCCAATAGAACAACAACATATTATAAGTCTGTAAAATAAACTATTTAAAGTGCTGATGATTGTGATAATAAGTGTTGTATTGTCATCTTTCTGGTTGTATCTCAACTTTAATGCACTTAATAAATAAGTAAATAAAAAGCAAAGCAGCTGCTTGCCATCGCGACAGCAATAAGATCCAATGGGCAGCCGATTGCTTTCACTCCAAAATGGCGGAATTTGGGGCTGTTGCTGGGCATTGCTGTTGCAATGGAACATTCTATTGAGTGTCGCCTCTTGGTCATTCTAAGCTCTTTGGCTGCAATCAGAACAACGGACATAATCCTTCTTTGGTTGGCCCCTCCAACATTCTTTTTGATTATCTTGTTTGATTTTCAACAAAATAAAAAAAACAATAAGCGTTTAGAACCACTTGTGTCTGAGTCAATGGTTTTCAGAATTCTTCAAAATATCGTCTTTAGAGTTCAACAGAGGAAAAACTCAAAGACCACCTAAGGAAGAGTAAATAATGAGTATTTTTATCTTATTTTTGTTTGAACTACCTCTTTAAACCTTATTTCATGTCCCATTTCAGAGGTAGCATGTTCAGCAGAGGTTGCCTTCATCCTGGACAGCTCTGAAAGTGCCAAAGCTTCTCTGTTTTCCCGCCAGAAGGAGTTTGTGCGCAGCTTCAGCAGGCGGCTGGTGGAGATGCAGATGTCTGGCTGGCACCTGAAGACCCGTTTGGCGCTCATCTACTACAGCAGTTCAGTGCACATCAACCAGCACTTCAATGATTGGCAGGACCTCTACGTCTTCCTGGACCGGCTGGAAGATGCCAGCTACATCGGCCAGGGAACGTACTCCACGTACGCCATTTCCAACGCCACGCAGCTCTTCATCCGCGAGACCTCGGAGCAGAGCGTCAGGGTTTTACTGCTCATGACCGATGGATTCGACCATCCGCGAAACCCTGACATCATGACGGTGGTCACCAAAGCCAAAAGCCACAACATCAAGATCTTCGTGATAGGGCTGTCACTGCGGGCGATGGACGGCAACATCGATAAACTGAAGGCCATGGCGAGCAGTCCAGCGTATTTCCACAGCCTCACTGACCTCGGCCAGGAGGAACGGCTCCTGCAGCAGATCGTGAGACATGCAGTCACTCAACTTTTCTTCATCACATTTACTATAGACAGTAAAGGGCATCGCTAGTTTGAGTCCTCATTCATTCATTTCATTCAGCTTATTCCCTTTATTAATCCAGGGTTGCCACAACGGAATGAACCGACAACTTATCCAGCACATGTTTTAAGCCTTGCAGCTGCAACCCATCTCTGTGAAACAACTATACACACTCATTCACACACATACACTACGGACAATTTAACCTACCCAATTCACCTGTACCGCATGTCTTTGGACTGTGGGGGAAACCTGAGCACCCGGAGGAAAACCACGCGAACGCAGAGAGAACATGCAGAAACGCCAACTGACCCAGCGGAGGCTCGAACCACGTTGTATGTGTTGCTGGGACGTTATAGTTAGGGATGGTTGACGTGAAATTGAAGTTTCTACACTGTGTCGAGATCCTGAACCACAGATGTTTCAAAACACCTCTGAAATGTTCTGAAACACCAAGGTCACATGACTAACGCGATTCAAAGGATCGGTAACTACACAAAAATTCAGAAGAGCTGGCAAATCTGCGTTTGATTGACAGGGTTAGAAACAAAATATCCCATAGCGTTGTGGACTGTGTACAGGCATAGGATAACTGTTCTGCGAGTGACCGGAGTTCGAATCCCGGCTTGTACAAGCATTCAAAATTCATTCATTCATTCTTAAGGCCTGTGCACACCAGGACGCTTTTTGCTCGCATTTTCCGAAACGTTTAACACCACGTGACTAAATAAAGGGCACCAATGTGATCGTGCACACCAACGTGCAAAACGTCAGTGGTAAAAGCATCATTTTTAAAGACATGCTTCATGCTCATTTTTTTGTTTTGACGCGCTGCGTCAAGGTAATATGAAAGTGGAGCTGCTTATTACACTGGTGTACAATAATCATTTCTTCATCGCTAGAGCTGGAGCTGCTACTTGAACCATCCATGCTTGTTCGAATTGCTAGTAACTTTAACAACAAGCATCAGTGTTGCCAGATTGACAATGTCACAGTATCGTACCAGAACCTCAAAATTGTCGTATTTGAAGAAAAATTATCGTACACGAGTCAAACGGAGAGTTCACAGATATTATCTAGACAAATAGCATTTTGATACAGCGTGCAAATTACCACAATACGTACAAAATTAAATAAAATAGGCTTACCTATTTTATTAATAAAATAGGGGCAAACTCCCATTCCTCTCACTTTCCTTTTCAGCACAATTTTTTTACATTTTTTTGCTTAAACGATTGACCTCAACCTGAAAACTACTGACCTAAGCACGGCCGCACGCAGCAAGAATGTTAACTTGTGAGAGAGAGCCATTCTCCACATTGATTGGCTGAGAAAATGTGACATAAGATAGCACAAAAAAGTGCCCAACTCCACTTTCTCCTCACAGACAGTAGACAAAAGATGCAGCTAGATCAATATAGAAGAATAGAAAGTATAGAAGCCCTAAGATATCAATAAAATTCTGTTTAAATGCCATAAAATTCTGAAATTATCGTACATTATAGGATTTTTTTCATTATTGATCGTACATCGTACAAAGGTCGAAATTATCGTACTAATACAATATTTATAAAACCAGCGACCTTCTTGCTGTGAGGCGAACGTGCTACTCCCTGCGCCATTGCACAATGCCACTGCGACTAACGTTAAAACAAAACACACAAGAACGGAGCATTAAAATAACACATTTTAAATAATTATATTTACTTCATTCTGGATTCAAACCCAATGAGTGTGCATGCCCGTCAGAAACACTATCCACTCCACTAAATCACTTAATGTGTCGTATAAACAACAAGGGCTAGATTTCCTCAATTAGCATAACTGTTTCTTTGTTGAAGTTGTTAAAGTGCCGTACTTAAGAATGACCACTACGTGTCAATATAGAAAGGAGTTTTCAAAATGTTTTGAAGCTTTGACACATTTGCTTCAACTGTTTAAGTGTTTCACGAAGCCTTGCTCTGCCCACCGCTACTGATCTTATGTCTGGGGGATACAAAAGCTGTTTGAATAAGTAAGTTAGAATCTGCGCTCTTAGAATTGTCCTAATTTGCCCCACCCCCTCCCAGTGGCATTCAGTCACTCAACTTTTCTCCATTACATTTACTACTGACAGTCAGGTGCGCTGCTAGCAAGTTAAAGCCCATATTGGGACCATAATTTGGGTTATGAAAAGAAAATTAGGGGGTTATGGGGGGGAAAGGGCAGGGAGGGTGTTGGGAAACCCTGATAGTATCTCCGGGGGCCCTAATGGTGCGTGGGCCCTTAGAATCATCCTAAATCCCACCAACTCCTACCC
Organism: Danio tinwini; assembly: GCA_903798205.1. Classification (NCBI taxonomy): domain Eukaryota; kingdom Metazoa; phylum Chordata; class Actinopteri; order Cypriniformes; family Danionidae; genus Danio; species Danio tinwini. The sequence continues at coordinate 32,113,267 of CAIGQZ010033112.1, forward strand.
TAGCGGGGCCCCCCTCCAAAAATAACACGACACATGCTGTCACATTATATTCTTAAAAAGAAACTTTGTAACACCTTGAGTTACTTTTAAAGGTGCAGTTTGTAAGTTTAACACTCAGTGGTTGAACTAGGTATTGCAACCCTGGTTCAAACACATGCAAAAGCAGGTTGCCAGATACCAACAAAGGCTGATTTACATCATGTTCTAAATAAAAGCGCCGACACCCAATAGAAGGAATATTTCCATATTAAAAGGAGTTTTTGTCCTAACCAACACCTGAAATTCATATTTTAGAAGCGGCTAATATTTCTTGCAGCTGAACAACATAAAACTGATAATGACCACCTCAGTTAAACCTCATGTGCTTTATTCAGTGTTAAATGCTAATAATGTCAGTTTAAATGCCATTATACATGACATTTATTGCCGGACTACTAAAAGCAGCAGCAGATAGTTGGCGCAGTGGGTAGCACGATTGCCTCACAGCAAGAAGGTTGCTGGTTCGAGCCTCAGTTGGGTCAGTTGGCATTTCTGTGTGGAGTTAGGGTGCTCCGTTTTCCCCCACAAGTCTAAAGACATGTGCTATAGGTGAATTGGGAAGGCTTAATTGTCCATAGAGTATGTGTGGGTTTGAGTGTGTATGGATGTTTCCCAGTGATGGTTTGCAGCTGGAAGGGCATCCGTTGCATACATATGCTGGATAAGTTGACGGTTCATTCTGCTGTGATGACCCCTGATTAATAAAGGGACTAAGCCGAAAAGAAAATTAATGAACGAATGTTTAAAATTTAACTTTAGAACTGTGACTCCAACACATATCAATCTAATTTGTATGAATTTGTACGATCTAATTCGTACAAATAGGTACGATTTGCTCATCACCCAATGACGGTTGGGGTTAGGGGTGGGGTTAGGTGCCACGCCTCCTTTTTAAAATTGTACATTTCCGTACGACTGAACTGACAAAACGTAAAATACTTACGTTTCCTCGTGAGATCAGGCTGTTTCATTTTGTGCAAACAGCCAAACTGCTTATCACTGCAAATCTCACGTAGCGTGTTGTTATGACACGGGGTAGCCTGCTCACCTAATGTTTACATTCGCAATATTTACGTTTTTTGCTAATGAATTAATAACCACCTCATGTGGTACTGAATCTGCGTCTTATTCCGGAGACTGCTGCTGTCAACCGGAGGTTGCATTTTCGGTTGTGAACGCATGCTTTGAGAGCCTTCATGACTAAATGAAATACACCAAGGCAATCTGGGGTGCTGAAATATAATTGGCTAAACTGGCATTGGGCGGGTTAAAGGGACCAAAACAAAGACAGACGTTCTGGCACTTAACGCATGTTTTCAAAGCAGAATATCTGACTTCAGCATTGTTTTTCAGATAAACAAGTATGTTTACTTAGCATTTTTCTTAAATATCTACAAACATATTATGGTATTTTTATGCTTTAGAAGAGTCAAAAACTTACATACAGCACTTTTAAATGTGTAACTTTAACCAACACTGCCCATACAACATTATACGACGCTGAAAAAACAACAACAACAACAACAACAACAACAACACATAGAAATCATCCCACATGAGACTGTAGTAATTTAAAATAAATCATTTTAATTTAACATAAATAATACTAAAGAGGTTTTGAACTATACCATAGTTATACTAAGCTGCATATATTGCACTCAAAATATGACTTTTGCTGTATGTTCGAATTACTTATATAAAATGAGCTGCAACAACACAATTCTTGACGTTTTTATGGGGACAACTTAATTGTTTCATGTTTAATCCACCTAAATTTGTATAAAATAACAAGTTGACCTAATTCCTTTGTGTCGTCCCAAGACAAATTGATTGTGGAACCCAGCATTTCTTACAGTGTATAGTGTTTATAACTCTTAATGATTGCTGCAGCGTGTTATATAATAACTATCGCAAACTGATCAACTGTAATACTATATTCACCGTAAACAATGCTAGATTCCACACAATCGATTTGTGTTGGGACAAGATGAAGGAATTAAGTCTGATGAACACAATCCTGTGATTTGGGTCAATATAATGCTGCAAATCTGGTTGATTCAGTTCATAGCTTATGATTTCTGTACAAAGACCATTTTAAAATCTCTTTGAGAAAAAAACTTCCAGCACGTCTAAAGAACTGGGAGGGCATTAATGCACTTCATAACCTCTTAAAACATGCTGCCCGACAGAAACATGCCATTCACATTTAATTTTCACAGCTTTATATTCAGATTAACTTCAATGCAAACCATTCATCTCTCTTTTGAGGAAACATCTTTCTTATTTTATTTCTTATCTTTCTTAGGCTAGAGGAAATGTTGCTTTTATTTGGGGTCAGACTATGGATGCTTAAAACAACCTTTGGTTTATTTGCGTGAGTCTGAGATCCCAATACAGTAACCAGTGTTCAGTGTAGGCTTTCCCGAAGCGAGGTTCACACATCAATGCCTGAATGAAATCTGTGTGAGGGATTTTGCATGTAAACACGGAAAAGCTTGATGCCTGTGAAATGTCAAGCACTGTCTCTGTTCGCACAACACCAGTCTATTACAGATGCATCATAAAGTTTCTCACGCCACGCATGATATCTGGCAATAAATTGCACTTGTTTTGTATTGCCGTATACTTGTGTCCTAATGCTTTTCCTTTTTCTATTTTTCAGAAAACGATTGCAAAACATGACGTAAGTACTCAATACTTAAAAAGCAGAAATTAAGCGACTACAAAAAACTCATGTACTTTAATGACACATTTCAACTGACAAAATCATTGCATGCAAATAAAGTACAATATCAAGTGGCATTAAGGTTTTATAACTGTATATATAACATATACACCATATAACACATTAATAATCTGAATTAATGAATGATACAACTAAGCATCTACATGGATACATAAATTGTTCTCATGATCTATACATTGCAAAACAAATGTTTTTATGTATTCAATTTTTTTTTTTTTGAGTTTTGGTTTTGTTTCTAGTCCAAATATCTACAAATTCTTAAATTAAGAAGCATTTTTTAGACAAGTGAAAAATAATGTTTTGTTTTTCCCAAATAAGGAGTTTTTCCTTAAAACTAGCATAATAATCTGCCAATGGTGTAAGTAAAATAAACTTATTTCAAAGTGAAAGTAATATTATTTTGCTTGTTTTAAGAAAAAACACTTGATTGTGACATGTTATTTCTGAAAACGAAACAATATTATTAAGTTAGCCTAGAAAAAGCTTCTAGATTTAAAAGTATTTAGACTAGAAACAAAACAAAAACCAAGAAAAAAAGAAGAAATTAAATTTTTTTATTTTATATTTTGTTATTAACAATTTATTGATCAACTACGAGATTGTAAAAAATGAAAATCAATATCTTTATGTCTCCATGTCTTATAGATGCAATTATTCAAATAGAATAATAGTTTACATCTTTATATAATATCAGTTATCAAGCTATTGAGATTTGCTATGTGCTGAATATCACTCTGAGTATACTGTATGTATATGGCTCCAGAGTAATTCCCAAAAGGAATGTTCACATTGTATCTTTTTTGCAAGATGTAATGTAAGTCTCAGTTGTGTCCATATTGTGTCAAATTTAAGACTTAAGAACTTTAAGACCATTATTAATGAAATTTCAGACTTACAGGGCCAAACAATAAAGATTTTTCCTAATGGCACGGTTGGGGTATGAAAAGGATTTACTTACCTTTAAAAAACAAAAAAAAAAAAAAAAGATGTTATTTCTTAGCCACACGTTTAAAATAATGTGTCAAAACAAGCAAACTAATTGTATACATGCACGTTTTATTATTATTATTTTTTTTACAAGTTAAAAAAAACTATAATAATCAAAATTTATGCACAAAAGCGTCCAAAATACACTTAGAAACTTTTAAACAAATTATATTTTAAGGAAGATAATTAGACCATGTTGGTTAATAGAGTTGTTTTAAGTTTTATTGAGGTAGATTGTCAACGCTATCTCATGTCAATTCATAATTTTTTGATTTAATGGTGAATTTGTATGATCTCATTCATATAATTTAGTATGATTTGCTTATCCTTCAATCACGGTTGGGTTTAGGGGTGGGGTTTGATGCCACGCCTCCTTTTAAAAATCTTACATTTTCATACAACTGGACTCAAATTCGCCACTAAATTGACAAAACGTAAAATAGTTACGTTTCTTTGTGAGATCAGGCTAGGATTGTTGGGTATTGTATGGGTGTCTGTCCAATTGGTAGGGCCAGACAGAATCTGCTGACATTTTTTGCTATTTCTGCGCAGAATTAAAAAAAAAAACCTGCAGATTTATGCTGAATGATTTTGGGAGTATCGTAACTAAAACCTTAATATATGAAATAAAACATAATACCTTTTTAATTTTTATTTAATGTTTAAAATGCAAATCCAATTAGATCCACTTGATCCTACTTATTTGGTAAACAAAACAAGTCTCTTACAGTATGTAACATATAAAAGACAGAAAATATGACTTTATAATCTGTATTGTAAATAAATCATATGAACACTTTCATTTGTCAATAATATTACTGAAATTAATAAAAAATAACTGAATAAATATAAATTTTTACAAGTAAATAAATGATGGGCTAAAAATCGTCGGAAATCTGTGGATATCTGTGAGCTCTGATTCCGTGTGGGCCTACTGACTGGGTAGCTTTACATGGACAGAGGAAAATTAAGACCCGGTTAAAAATATTTAGGACCTACAACACAAAATTTCAGTAAATATAAGACATTTTAAGGCCTAAAATTGTGTTTTTGAAATGTAAGATATTTTAAGATACGTTAAGATCCCATGGACAGTAGGGTATATGCAGGAACCCTAAAGATAATTTCAATATCTTTTTAAAGACCTTCTCAGAATATTTTAAGACCTCGTCGCCACTTCAAGTTCTAGTCAGTATAAAACCTTTAACGTTATAAACAGTTGTTAATAAACAGTTGAAGAGTTTAGATGCAAAAACCTCTAAATGCCGTTTGATATTTTCTTCTAAAATTTGCATTTTTCTCTGACTCTTGTGTGTAGGCTCAGAATTTTATTTTTATAGTGATGAATAAGTTCTTTCCATTGCCTTAAAAGTGAAATACTTGAACGTAAACATAGGAGGCTGAGAAAAATGATCATTTTAGGAGAACATTTCTGATGGCATTTAGAGGTTTTTGCATCTGAACACTTTAGTTGTAGTTAAATAAATGAACGGAGCACAACCTTGCAACAGAACTCAAACAAGCTCGGAAAAAAACAAAGCTTAAAAGAATAAATTAGGCGGTTGTTTTCAGCGACAGGCTTCAGCCACTGTTTAAACTCGTCTTTCTCCAACCAAGAGTACGCAAACTTAAATATTCCTATTTTGCCGCTCTATGGTTACGCTACATGTAGAGAGCGTCACATCACCTTCCCACGTTTGTCGCAAACTACATGACATCACCCGGATGTATGGTCGGACGCGCCCCGGCCCGAACCAAACGTGTGGATCGAGCACGCCGTTGTTAATATTAGAAGGAAAATAAATATTTTTATGCTTTTTTGGAGTCAAACACTTTGAACAACTCTTAAATAAAATTTAAGACCTTGTAAATATGGGATTAAGACTTTTTAATACCATTTTCAAGAGTTCACACTTAGCTGATAATTGATAATAAAAGCTTGTTTGACATGCTGTCCCAAGAGAGAGCCCTGAGCTTGTAAGATCCTCGAGCCCTGGGCTCCCTCCCGTTTGCAGGGCGGAGGGGAGTTTGAGCTCAGGTAGATCTTGATAAACTCCCAAGGCTTATTCTAGCTGATTGATAGAACTGGATGACTGAGGAGAGGAGTGTTTTCTTAGAGCTTGACTATGGTAGTAATTTTGTGTGTTCAATTTACTTAGGGTGCGTGTTATTTGGACTGTGGGAGGAAACCGGGGAACCCGGGGAAAACTTACACGAGCACGGGGAGAACAAGCAAAACTCCACACAGAAATGTCTTCTGGTTTATTCGGAATGTAAACCAGCGGCATTCTTGCTGTGAGGCCACAGTGCTAGTCACTGGGCCGCCGTGTCGCCCGTCTAAAAAGGAATGAAAGTAGAGGTGGGGGGTTGGGTATTTATAAAACTCTGGAAACAGAGAAAACTCTGGTTATTTATAGTGAGTTAGGAGCCGTCTGATTGGATAATCGATCATGAGCTAATGCTAGAACAGCTGGGAACAATCATAAGCATGTGGTCCTCTCGAAATTGTTTTATACATAAACTTCACAAAGGACCTTAATTTTCTCATAATTGATTTATAATTTTTTTATACTTTTTAAGACCCCGCGGACACCCTGGACACCCTGTGTGTGAGGTTTCAGCTCAAAATACAGCACAGATCCTTTATTATACTGACATTATACTACACATATGCCACCCTTTTAGATCTGACTGAGATTATGCCTCTTTAAATGTAAATGAGCTGTTGCTCTCCGCCCTCTTTTTCCAGAAGGGGGTGGAGCCTTTACAGCATTTGCCTCATTCATTCCTGCAACAACAAACAAAACATCTGCATGTGTTTTAAAGCTTAAAACTGTTGAAATGCAATTTCTTCTTCTTCACACACAGAAAGGAGATCAATGTATATTAACGTGTTAATGTGTTTCACTTGAATAAAGCAAGAATATCAAACAAAAAGCTGTGTTTTTCTCACCAGTGTCCACGTCCATTGGTGTGCTTGTGTCAGAAAGGTGACCAAGGTTTTCCAGGAGCTCCTGTAAGTATCGCTGGGACATAATTAACACTGTTGTTACTAGCTTATAAGGATTAATAAAAATGTTATTTCTGTTTAGGGTAAAAAAGGAAATCGAGGTTATAAAGGAGCACCGGGTGCAAAAGGCTCAAGGGTAAGAGTGGATATAATTATAAAGAAAATATGATGATTACAAATGTTGTTTATTGTTGTTGGTTTCATTTATGTTCCAGGGGGATACAGGAGCACCAGGTCTTCCAGGAATCAATGGTCCAGAGGTACATCACGACTTCATATGATCTGGTTTTATTTCGGTTTTATCAGCAACTCTATGACCAACACTGATCTTGTTCCTCGTTCCTCATCCACAGGGGAGATCTGGCTTCAAAGGTGATAAGGTAAAACATCAGAGTTTTTATCTCTAACACATTTTAACCCTTGTGTATTGTTCAAATTGACTACCCTTTTGTTATGTTGGTGGTTGTTTTTGCCCCATTGACTTCCATTATAACCACATTTTTTGATAACAAAGCCATGCCACCATATAATCACGCTCTGTTGATTGTTGGTGGTTTTCCCTGTTGGGAGGAGGTCAAATGTGTAATTTTTACTGTTGATCATCTGTTGGCACCATTAACATTTTAGATAGGGCCGGACAAAAAAGCTTCTGGATTTTATATGGAGTAAAATCACAAGTTTTACCTCTTCCCAACAGGGAAAACCACCAACAATAAAGAATGCATGATTATATGATGGTGTCATGGCTTTGCAATGAAAACATGTTGTTATAATGGAAGTCAATGGGGCAAAAAAAGGCAAAACGACGTAAACGAAAGGGTAGTAAATTTGCCCGGTGTATTCTTAAAAATCCTAAACCATTTTCCCAAAATATGTGTCAAAATGGGATTTGGAACCAAAAATTATTCCATTTGCTGAAACACAGAGAAAATTGTGGCCAAATTAAGACTCAAAATCACCTCAGAGTGGATGAAAACATCCTCAACAGTACACATGGGTTATAGGGATAGTTCACCCCCCAAATTTTAAATTGCACATGTAATTTTCACTGATGCACCAAGTTTGGATCATGATAAAAAAAATTACCCCTCGTTCTGTTTCACAATGCAATCACTAAAATCTTGAGACATATTTTAGGGCGATCAAGGTAATTGTGGACTACAGGGACAAAAAGGATACAAGGTAAGATATACAGGATATGCTTGTGCTTCAATACTTATTATAAATAAATTAATAAAACAGTTATATCTTTCATTTCATAGGGCACTGAAGGGCCTCCAGGGCCAAGGGGCCCCAAAGGAGAGCAGGCACAGTATAAACATTTATCTCTTTACATCACATATTAAATATGTCACCCCACAGGTTTAACTGAATGCAAGGTAATGAGTAACATACTCTGTTTTCAATTGATTCTGTAAATCTTTGTAAAAACCAAAAATGTGTGTGAAATTTTAATTATATTATATTATTTTATATTATTATATTAGAGCAGCCAAAAATATGGTAAAAATATAGTCAAGCCCGAAATTATTCTTACCCCTGAGGATATTTAAGGTTACATAAATTAGTAATCTATTAATAATATACAATTTTATTTGACTTTTTGATTTAATGGCTTATTAATTCGTATAAAATCAAATGATCTAATTCATACAACTTAGTACGATTTTCTTATGCCCCAATGACAGTTGAGTTTAGGTGTGGTGTTGGGTGCCATGCCTTAGTTTAAAAATGGTACATTTTCGTACTCGCCACTAAATTGACAAAACATAAAAAATTAGGTTTCCTCGTGAGATCAGGCTAGGATTGTTGGTTATTGTATGGGTGTTTGTTTGATTGGTAGGGCCAGACAAAATCCCCTGACATTTTTTGCTATTTCTGCGCAGAATTTTGTAAAAAATCTGTGGATTTATGTGGAATGATTTTGGGAGCATCGTAACTACAACCTTAATATATGAAATAAAACATAATACCTTTTTAACTTTTATTTAATGTTTAAAATGCATGGACCTACCTAGTGGGTAGCTTTACATGGACAGAGGAAAATTAAGACTTGTTTAAAATTATTTAAGATCTACAACAAAATATGCATATATTATACTATATTATGCAAGAGCAGCCAAAATTATGGTAAAAAATATAGCCAAGCCTGAAATTATTCTTACCCCTGAGGATATTTAGGGTTACATAAATTAGTAATTTATTAATCATATACATTTTTATTTTATAATAAAGGTATGCATTTCATTCAAATCAGGTTGAAGGAATTTATGTTTATGAATTTTAATCAATATTAATATTTATTAAATTAATCTGATTATAAAAAGCTGCAACATATAATCTCCAAAACATATCTGCACACTTTATATATCACAGGTAAATATAAATGTACATGCATTAGTTTTACCATTGTAGAGTCATTTCATTCCATAAACATGGTGTTCATGGCAGGCCATGGCTTTTCCCGCAGTCTGCACTCATGGAATGTGATGGGCAGATCGCTCGTAATCCAGTGCTAATGTACACACGTAAAGCAGTGAATCCAGGCTTGCAGGATATTATTCTTTTTCCAAGAGCAACTTTGTGCAGTGGGATTATTCGGAGACAGAATAGCTCAGACTGACTGGGTCGAGTCCTTCAGGACCCACATTAGCACAGCAAGGGCCAGATTTACAGCTCACAGCAGCACAAACAGGTGTTTCTTTAGGTGTTAAAATCTGCTTTCAGGATTTGCTAAAGACAGTAAAAAGCAGGTTAAAAAAAAAACAAGTTTTACTCATTTGCCTACAAGACATTTTTAATCATGTGCTGAACAAACATCTTAAACCAGGCTGAGTTGGTTGGCTGGTTTTAGAGGGACTTTGGCCACTTACAGACTGGTTTTAGAGGGGCTTTGGCCACATCAGACTGGTTTTAGAGGGACTTTGGTCACATCAGACTGGTTTTTAGATGGAATGTGGCCACTTCCAAACTGGTTTTAGAGGCATTTAGGCCACTTCAAGGCTATTTTCAGAGGGGTTTTGGCCACTCCCAACATGGTTTTAGAAGGACTTTGGCCACTTCAAGGTTGGTTTTAGAGGTGTTTTGGCAACTTCCAGGCTGGATTTATGACTTTGGCCACTTCCAGACTGGTTTTAGAGGCATTTTGGCCATTTCCAGACTGGTTTTAGAGGCATTTTGGCCATTTCCAGACTGGTTTTAGAGGCATTTTGGCTACCTCAAGCTAGTTTTAGAGGGATTTTGGCCACTTTCAGGCTGGTTTTAGCAGGACTTTGGCCACTTCCAGACTAGTTTTAGAGGGTCTCTGGCCACATCTGACTGGTTTTAGATGGACTGTGGCCACTTCCAAACTGGTTTTAGAGGCATTTTGGCCACTTCAAGGCTGTTTTTAGAGGGGTTTTGGCCACTCCCAACTTGGTTTTAGAAGGACTTTGGCCACTTCCAGGCTGGTTTTAGAGGGACTTTAGCCACATTCAGGTTAATTTTAGAGATGTTTTGGTCACTTCCAGACTGATTTTAGAGGCATTTTGGCCACTTCAAGGCTGTTTTCAGAGGGGTTTTGGTCACTTCCAAACTGGTTTTTATAGAAACTTCTGCCACTTCCAAACTGATTTTAGAGGCATTTTGGCCACTTCCAGACTGGTTTTAGAAGCACCTTGTCCACTTTTAGACAGATTTTAGAGGAATTTTGGCCACTCCAAGGCTGTTTTCAGAGGGGTTTTGGCCACTTTCATCCTGGTTTTAGCTGGTCAGGCTGGGAGACCATTTGGAATGACTAGCTAAAACCAGCTTGACCAGCCTAAACCCCTCTAAAACCAGCCTAAAAGTGGCCAAACCCTCTCTAAAACTTGCCTGGTTGACAAGCTAAAATCAGTCAAAAAGCTTTGTCTGATTTAAACTATTTTTCCGCAGGGACATGAGTAGTTATGGTCATACATGTAATCATAAGCTCATTCTTGTTGCCTCAAAAAACAGAAGTTAAAGACAGAAAAAAAGCTCATTGTTTATCTCATTTAATATGCCCTTAACTTGGTTGTGTTTATATATTCTTATTTAGGTTGTGTTTAGTTTACTCTTTTTTGCCATTATTTGTGTATTGTGTAACCATTTTAGTCCAAAACCACCTCAAGGCAGGAATAAAAACTTTTGATTCAAACTTTGGTGTTTCTATCACTCCTTGGCCATGCGATACTTCAAAATGAGCATTAACACAGGGTGATGGAAACCCAGCTAGTTATTTAAAACCATATCGTAGATAATTAATATGCTTTCAAATCACTTATGTTATATAACTTTTATGCAGACACCAAAATAGGTGGAAAAAAACAATGCAACATTGCTCCAAATAAGATCAATTTCAAATTACTTGTTCATATTATTTTACTAGGGTCTGAAAGGATCTCCAGGTGACCAGGGAAGCGGAGGTCAACCAGGACCTAAAGTAGGATCATATCTTGCTATTATTTTTCTAATGAAATTATGTGTATATGTGCCTCTGAAATAGAGACATTTTAGGGGTTTTCCATGTCGTTTCAATGCAGATATTCTGCATTTTGTACTTGCCTGTGAAGTTTTAACAAAGAGAGCCTTAAAAATCTGACATAATTGTACATGAAAATGCAAAAAAACCCCACACTGTTAGACACAACAGGTGTCTTTATGCTCTGTAAATGTCATTTGGAACATACAGGAGGGAATGAGTTCAGTGATCAAAACATGTACTGAACCCTTTCGCCACATACTAATAGCAGGATGTGCTATAAATATTCATGCAAAAGTTGCAATGTGACACTAAAATTAAATTGAGAGCATTTATCAGCAATTTTTTTCAGCTTTATGAAAACTTTTAAGTGGACCAAATAAATTACTGACCTTTTGTGTTGCTCGTAGGGGGATCGAGGGCCAGCTGGTGCACCTGGTCTACCAGGAGATATTGGAGTTGGATTCCCTGGTCCAAAGGTAAACTTTCACTCAACATTATCTCTCAGTACAAATTGAACAAAAAACAAACAAACAAACATACCAATCAAGATCAGCAACAGGAGAAACTATTACGATAAATAAAATTATTGTGATATTGCTCCAGGGTGTCAAAGGAAACCCAGGTAGACCTGGTCCTATTGGTCAAGTTGGCATAGGTCAGCCAGGAATACCTGTAAGTATAACAAAGTATTGTATATGACTGCAATTCATCTATAGATTATATTGACTTAATACATGCATCAATGAAGGGTCCACCAGGTTTACAAGGAGGACAGGGGAACCCAGGAGCTCCAGGAGAGGGACTTCCAGGAGAAAAGGTGAGCAGATGCTGTTTCTGTTTCTTCTTAGCAAGAACTGCTTTCCTGATCTTTCCAATGCATTAATAGTAAATAAAAACAGAAATGCTATAAAAAAAGATTGTTGAATATTAAACATTATTTTGAAAAGTTAAATATTTAACAAAGTAATCTGAAATCAAACCATACCTATGGGGTATTCTTTACCTTTGATGGCTCTGTGAAGACCTTAGAATATAACATATTATTCTGTTTTGCGTTGGTGTTTTAGGGTGACCGTGGCTATGCCGGCCCTACAGGTACACAGGGACCACCAGGTTATAAAATTAAAGGTGCAAAGGTATGCTGCAGTTGTGTTAGGCCTCTGTTTTCTTCCTGAATATCCATTATGCATTTAATTTTTCCCACAAAATAACAAATGTAGGGCGATGCGGGACCTCCAGGATCACCTGGACCATTAGGAATGCCTGGCAAAGGAATTAAAGGAGAGAAAGTATGTGTTATTTTTCTGGCCTGGCTTTTTCATATATCAATAGTCAGTATTAGTGGTTCTCTTACAGTACACTCAAGAATGTGCTTTAGAAAAGCATGCTAATGTGCTATTATCTAAACTATTGGACTTTATTCTACATGTCTATAGGGGAATCAAGGACCGGTTGGTCCTCCTGGTCAAAGAGGGAATCCTGGGACAGGATTCACAGGACCAAAGGTAAGAATGTACTAAAAGCCACAATATAAAAAAAAAACATATAAATAAATACACATTTTTATTTTGTACTCTCTCAGGGAGAACAGGGATATCCTGGAAATCCTGGAGAGCCTGGGCAAAGAGGAACTGGAGAACCAGGACCAAAAGTGAGTTGTCGCTTCAGCTAAACCATAGATTTCAAACTCGATTCCTGGAGTCTCTGCACAGTTTTGCTCCCACCCTAATCTAACACAGCTAATCCCACTAATCAAGGTGTTCAAGAGTACTAGAGATTATTAAGCAGATGTGAGTTGGAGGTGGTTGGAACTAAACTGTGCAGAGCTGTTGCCCTCCAGGAATTGAGTTTGAGACCACTGAACTAAACAGTGATGATATGACTTGAATGATTTCGTTATTTGATACTTTATTCAGAGTTGTGTGTATGTATTGACGCCATAGGGTGAACCTGGTTTACGTGGTTTAGCAGGGGATCCAGGTATTCCAGGACAAGATGGATCATCTGGAAGCAAGGTAGTCTTATTAGCACGTTTTGAACAGCTTATAAAACTTTAAATATTTTATAATGTTCTGAATTATAATGATTATAGGGTGAGACAGGCCTACCAGGAGCTAAAGGACCAGATGGACCCCCTGGAAGAGGTCTACCAGGAGAGAAGGTAATGCAGATTCCATATATGATGATTAAAGGTAAAGCAAATAGCATTGATAGGCTTTTTGGTGATAGGCAAATAACTAGTTCTCAGAATCATCAACCATGTTGGATGCAGGAGAAATGGGAAAGACTAAAGATTGTTATGGAAAGCTGAGTATTACAGAGTAACAGCAAGATGTATACTAATGATACACAGTATAACTTTTTGAGCAATGTTTCCAGACAATATATTGCAGATCAATGTTGCTCAACTACTTTTCTATTGAGAATGGGCAATAAAATTGTATTTGGAACCGGTTAGAGTAATTAGTTGCCCTGGGTCTCACATGGTTGCTCATTGATGTCATAATTTCCAAAATTGCTCTAAAAGTATATCCTCAGCATTAGCTGTGGGTGGCTCCCGATCATCATTGGTAAAAATTTCCCAACAGTGGTCTGAGAAGGGGAAAACCTCAAACTTGCGAGTGCAACAGGGGATTGGGTGCTCAATGCCTATTATGAACCTGTCCATCATTGAAAGTGCCCACAATGGAACTGGACTTAGTAGTGGAATAAATTCACTTAGTAAGATGATCTCCATTGTCTTTTACACCATGTAAATGGCTATGTATGCTTATCTGTAGAAGTGATAGCACCAGAATCCACTGTCAGACTAGACAAGGTGGTGTAAGGAGTTGATTCTTTAAGCAATGTTCTGCTGGCAAAGTCTAAGCCCCTTTCAGCTGGATAATATATCCTCCTATAAAGCACTCAATGTTCAGAAACAAGTTTAAAGAACATTATGACAAGATCAGGGCATTGCCCCGGCCTCTAAACTCAGCAGACCTCAACATACACTTCTTGAAGGACCTGCTGCTCCTTTGTGCCAGATACCACAGGACAACTTGAGGGATCTTGAAGTGGTTATGCCTCAAAGGGTTGTGCTGTTTTGCAATGGAGGACCATATATGTATATCGTTCTTCAATAGGGAGATGAAGGAGAGAGGGGTTCCAGGGGTCAACCAGGACCAATGGGATCACTTGGGCCAACAGGGGAAAAGGTGAAAACTTTTAACTCACATTTTTTAAATGAATACAAAATACATAGTCAAGAAAAGAACTTTCTCTGCTATTATGTGCCTGTAAAACAGGGAAACCCAGGGAATGTTGGACCTCCAGGTGTTCCTGGGCCTTTAGGCAGGTGAATACCAGGAGCAAAGGTACCAAGTTAATACTACAGATTCTAAGATCTGTTAACATGGCTTAAATGTTGAATTACTTTTTGAAGTCACTGTATATGAGATCCTATACCACGTTTATCTTGTATTGGGACCTTGGGCCAGTTGGTCCACCAGGACCTGCTGGAGAACCAGGGATTGGTATTGCAGGGCTAAAGGTAAGGTGTCACATAGCAGAAACTTGTACTGTTTTGTGACTGATGCAATAAAATTTAATCTGTCTTTAGGGTGAAAAAGGGTTACCAGGATCTTTTGGACTTCCAGGGCTAAAGGGAAAAGGTTATCCTGGCCCACCTGTAAATATAAACATTACAAAGAGCAATATTCATGGTTTATACAGTAGTTACGTTTGTACAATCTGTATTTAATCTTACATAAAAAAACTGTAAATGTTGGTTGTGATCTTTAGGGTCCGCCAGGCCTTCCGGGACTTACAGGAGAAACTGGGCCAGAAGGCATAGGTTTACCTGGACCAAAGGTAAGTTGCTTTTATTTTTCCTATTTTCTTCAGTAAATGCAAACATCTTACAGTGCGTTAATTCAATGATTGTTTACTGTCACAGGGGGAACGAGGCCCCCAAGGCTCCCCAGGCCCAACTGGAGCAACAGGTCTTGGGCAGATGGGCCAGAAGGTAGGAAAAACATAAAAAAAACTGTATGTAGAATACATTTATGCATATTATAATCAATAATCAATGGCATCACAGTTTACTGTGGGATGACTCATTAAATTTGTGTTGTAGATATGTTGAAAAGCAAATCATAGAATTAGGGAGAAATTTACTTCATTCTTATAATGTCACAGTGCAAAAATGTCCTTTAATGCGATTGTGTTTAGATTCACCTTTTAGGTACTGCATGCTCAGATGTGGTTTTGTGATATGCAGGGCTCTATTGGTCCTACAGGACCAGTTGGTCCTCCAGGATTACCAGGAGAGGGCATACAAGGACAAAAGGTAACAGGCACCTCAGCAGCCTACAAAACAATGGGATGTACTATAGTTGTGAAACCATGAAACAGTTTAATACACATGAACTTCACCCGTTTCTTTTTTCTGGACAGGGTGAACCTGGATATCAGGGTTTACAGGGGCCAAGAGGGTTAACTGGAAAAGGCCTGCCAGGGCAGAAGGTGAGGAAAGTCATACTTGCTCTTATAGCCAGTGGCAAGTA
Source organism: Danio tinwini (assembly GCA_903798205.1). NCBI lineage: Eukaryota > Metazoa > Chordata > Actinopteri > Cypriniformes > Danionidae > Danio > Danio tinwini. The sequence goes on from CAIGQZ010033112.1 coordinate 32,129,079, forward strand.
ATATCATTCCAAACCTGAATGATTGTATGATGAAATGTGATGAGGAGATCTGGGAGCATTTCTGAGCTGCTCTTTTTCATAAAACCTAAGCAGATCTCGTAGACTTATAGTTGAAATGCTACATTTCATCATGTTTGAAAAACAACTTTAACATTTACCTTTGTGATCTTACTGCTGTATTTCTAGGGTGATTGTGGGATTTCAGGAGCTCAAGGATCCAAAGGGGAAGAAGGAAGGCAAGGGGACCCAGGACTAACAGGACCACCAGTGAGAAAAAAAAAAAAAAACATTTTAATTACTTGTCAATGTCTTCTTGACTATAATAACGGAGGCCCAAAACATTTTTTGTTAAAAAAAAAAGTATAACAGACATCTAACAGACATCTATAAGCAGACGTCTTGGCTAATACAAGGTTCAATTTGGGCTGTCAGTGAAAATCTAATAGAAGTCTTAACGCAAGGATGAATGAATGCGATGAATGAATGTCTAATCTTTGTATTTGACGACAAGTTTAGTTTTAGGCTATTTATATATATGGTCGGCAGCTAGCTCTCTGCAACTCTCACATGGTCACCCACTGAAGCTAAGCAGGGCTGCGCCCGGTCAGTATCTGGATGGGAGACCACATGGGAAAGCTAGGTTGCTGCCAGAAGTGATGTTAGTGAGGCCAGCAGGGGCGCCCAACCTGCGGTCTGTGTGGGTCCTAATGCCCCAGTATAGTGAAGGGGATACTATACGGTTCAGTGAGTGCCGTCTTTCGGATGAGATGTTAAACCGAGGCCCTGACTTTCTGTGGTCATTAAAAATCCCAGAATGTGCTTCGAAAAAGAGTAGGGGTCCTGGCCAAATCTGCCCACTGGCCTCTGTCCATCATGGCCTCTTAACCCTCCCCATATCATAATTGGCTTCATCACTCTGTCTCCTCTCCACCAATCAGCTGGTGTACGGTCTGGCGCAAAAATGGCTGCTGTTGCGTCATCCAGGTGGATACTGCACACTGGTGGTGGATGAGGAGATTCCCCCATTGTGTAAAGCACTTTGAGTACCCAGAAAAGCACTATATTAATGTAAGGAATTATTATTATTATTAAGGCTACATCTATTAGATTTTCACCGACAGTTTAAATTTAGCCTTGTTTGACCCAAGCAGTTTATTTTTTAGATGTCTATTAGATGTCTATGAAAAACAAAATTGCTTGGTGGGCAGTTAGGAAAAGATGTACAAGTAAACCTTCCTCCACTTTCATGCCAGAAATGCCTGTTCAAAGTCTGCTCTGAGCAGGTTGACTTGAACTGAAAGGGTTACATTGGTGCTGTGACTTAGACGGGAGTGAGTTTTAGGCCTGTGTAATGGAAGCCAGCTAGTGAGAGTTGATGTTTAGATGCTAATTAGCCATTAGCTTCAGTCATTAGGGTGCTAGTTAGTGCATCCACCTCCCATGCCAGAATTGCCCGTTTGAATCCCACTCAGAGTGGGTCAGTCCCTAATGATTCAGCACAATTTAAAACACACATCTCTATAGTTACTGCATTTAACATACTAAATATTCTCTCATAATCACAGGGTAATGCAGGGGAAAAAGGACAAGCTGGTCTCACGGTACGTACACAGATTTCAATAAAGAATTCATTTTGGATTTTGTCACCCACTATAAATATGTTTTGTGCCTCTTATAATGTTGCTGCATGATCTTGTCGTCATGGAATCACTGAAGGGTAAAAGCTTCTTGCATTTTTAAAACACTTTTCTATGAAAAAAATGACATGACTGGTCAAATATTGCAAAAGTGCATTGTGGGATGCAATTCTCACAAATTGTATGTAGAATTTGAAATATGTATACATTTCATTATCATTCAAATACATTAATTAATCAATAATATATATATATATATATATATATATA
>CAIGQZ010033112.1:32150985-32163103 GCA_903798205.1 Danio tinwini
ATATATAGCGCTTTTAAATATATATATATTTAGCTTTTACTATTATAACTGTGAACATTTAAATAATTAAACCGCTCAGAATAACTTGAACAATCTTCTAAAGGTGCAAGTGCAGTGGCAACAAAGAGTCACAACCCGCTGGTATTGTTTTGTGGTTTTGAGCCAGGTAAAAATGCATTATGAACTAAAAAAAATGGGGAAATGATTGAAAACACGGCATGAATAAACGAATTGTGGATTTTTTCGTGACATTTGAAAATGCTGAACTGTCATCTCAACATCCTCTCCCTCTGTAAAAATAATAAATTAATAAATAAATGAACATTAATAATTACAATTGCTAAACATTGGCAAAACTAGTCTTTGATTGTCTTTCAATATATATACACAAATGCAAACCTAATGGAATTAATATGGTTAGAATAACACATTTTTCACTTCGTTGTGTTTGCAAATCAGTTATGGTACCAGATATGGATTTCTCAACTCTTCTGAAGTTAAAACGGGTTTTGTATTGTTAAAAAAATCAATATGAATTTAACTGAAAACACTTAATCATGTTTGGTTCTTTTATGCCAAAATATGCATTTAATTAAATTGTTAAGCCTTGTGTTTTATTCAAATTTACTACTTTCATTATGTTAGTGGCTGTTTTTGCCCCATTGACTTCCATTTTTAATGACATATTTTGATTGCAGAGCCATGACACCATATAATCACGCATTCTCAATTGTTGCTGGTTTTCCCTGTTGGAAAGAGGTACAATTTGTCATTTTTACTGTAAATCATCAGTTGCAGTGCAAAAAAGCATAGTTTCTGGCTTTTATATGGAGTTATATTGAATATCGTGAGTGTAAGATACGGTAAAATACAGTTTTTTCCGGGGCGCATGGTCTAACAGGGTTGTGCTTATTCACTTAATGAGCATAACGTGCATTAAACCAATCAGAGTTTCAACTGCCATTCCCTTTAAGAGTTAGTTGTGTTGCGCCATGTTGCATTTGCTATTTACATGGCGGACTTTGTAAGTGGAAAAGCTGAACGCTTCACTAGCGAGAAAACAGTTAAACAGACCATCTAAAGAACGAGCCTCCTCCATTCAGCAGGCGTGTGCACAAAAAGTTTCTGCTTTTTATATGGTGTTCTATGGTTTAAAACAGCAGATTATAGTGTGTATGCATAAATACACATACTGGGCTCTATTATACACCCGGCGCAATAAGGTGCAAGAAGTGTTTAATGCGATTTGGTGCTATTTTCAGACCAGTGCAACTCTAATTTTCACATTTTGCGCCACGTTGTTTAAATAGCAAATCCATTTGCGCTGCTTTGTGGACTCATGAGTGTTCAGGTCTACATAATGGAGGTGTGTTAAAGCGCATTGTTGGCACATTGCTATTTTGAAGAACTATAATAGACTGCGCAATTGACCGGCTGAAATTTTATGCGCTTATATGGTTCAAATACACATGATGTACAGTAATATACAAATATCTTTACACATGAAAATAAATAATTGATTAAAATGTTACAGAAATTATAATTTTCTACTTAAATATAAAAACAACTGCCTCCATGCCTTCATCTCGGGGGGGCTTTTTTCCGTTTATTCATGACAATTTGCATTTGTATAATGTTATTATTATTAGCAGTATTATGTATTATATGCATATTTACATTTGTTTTATTAAAAACAAGTTTGGATTTGTCCTGTTGGGTTTTGGAGCCGTATAAATCACCATATGAGACATAAGAATAAGACGTGTTTTGAAATAACTCAGTTTTTTGACCACACTTCGTTATTATTGTTGATTTATTCGTTTGCTGGAAATTAGAACAAAATTTAGAAATAGTTTTAAAACAAATCTTTGTGCTGAACAAACTAAATTAAATATGTAGGCTGATGGATGTCTTCAGTGGAGCGCGTACAACACCGTTTCCTTATCCATGAAAGTAAAGGAGTAAAGAGTAGAAGTAAAAAGAAAGTAAAAAGGCTGAATGGAGTAGGCTAGTTCTTTATCCTCCCGCTGTAGATGCTCTGTTTAACTGTTTTCTCGCTAATGAAGAGTTCAGTTTTTACACTTACAAAGTCCGCCATGTAAATAGCAAACGCGCCATGGTGCATCACAACTGACTCTTGAGGCGGATTTATACTTCTGCGTCAAGCGCACGCGTATGCTACAGCGCATCCTACACATGGACGCATAGCCCCTCGCCGTGGACATCGGTGACATAGATGCGCACCTCTCAAAAAATGTAGCGTGTACACGTAGCACAAGCTCTGTGATTGGTCGGCTTTGCGGTGATGAGTGTGGTTGGAGGTGAGAGTTGTGCGCTCGATGCAGCGATTGTTTGCAAGTGTAGAGTACCGTGAAGGAGCTCCGGATGAAGACTGTTGTTTTGTGTTTACCTTATGAGTAAAGTTGTTGCACGTTCACTGGTTCCCACCTCAAAATGAGCGAATTTGAGCCACTTGTACATTAAGGAAGTGTTCAGAAAAAAACAAAACACCAGCGAAGAAACTCGACACAGAGAAACATAAACCAGCCAGCTAGCGTTTCGGAAGTGTATTGCAGAGAACCAGAAACAACGTGCAAAAATATAAATGCACGGCTACGCGCTAGGCTTGCACCATGAGTCACGCCAATCACTTGACGCAGAAGTATAAACCAGGCTTTAAAGGGAATGTAAGATGAGACTCTGATTGGTTTAATGCATGTTATGCTCAAAACACACCCATAACACATTAAGAGAATAAGCACAACCCTGTTAGACCATGTGCTGCGGAATAAACCATATTTTACCGTATCTTACACTCACGATACTCAATATAACTCTGTATAAAAGTCAACAACTACACTTTTTTTTTGCACTGCAACTGATGATTAACAGTAAAAATGACAAATTGTACCTCTTTCCAATAGTGAAAAGCAGCAACAATTGAGAATGCATGATTATATGGTGTCATGGCTTTGCTATCAAAAAATGTGGTTATAATGGAAGTCAACGGGGCAAAAACAGCCACAAACATAACGAAAGGCTAGTCAATCTGCCAAGAGTGTATTGTTGAATTTCTGCAAAGTTTCAAAGCGTTTTCCTAAAATATGTGTCAAAATAAGAGTTGGCTCCAAAAATTATTCCATTTGCTGAAACACAGAGAAAGTTGAGGCCAAAATTAAGACTCAAAATTACCCTAGAGTGGATGAAAACATCCTTAACAGCACACAAGGGTCAATTTAGGAAGAAATGTAATTTTTAAGCATTCTCAAGAGTAATGGATGATTATATGGTGTCAAGGCTTTACAATCAAAAAATGTCATTATAATGAAAGTCAATGGGGCAAAAACAGCCACAAACATAACGAAAGAGTAGTAAATCTGCCTAGAGTGTATTGTTGAATTTCTAAAAATAAAATGTTAAAGCATTTTCCTAAAATATGCATCAAAATAAGATTTGACACCAAAAATCATTTCATTTGCTGAAACACAGAGAAAGTTGTGGCCAAATTAAGCCTCAAAATTGCCCTAGAGTGGATGAAAACGTCCCCAGCAGCACACAAGGGTTAATTTAGGAAGTAACTTTATTTAAGCCTTTTCAAAAGTACATTTTACCATAGCTGTTTACACACTACAGTCTCCGATTTTGGTGTGATTCCTAAATGCGCAATGAACCAGAGAGTTAAAATGTCTGAAAGTTATTACAATATATCAAATAGTATAGAAAAACTGCTATTATGCGGTGACGCTCAGACATTATTTTAAACAAACTCACAAAACTATTGATTCTTGATGCATATCGAACAATCATATAAATTTTCAGTCTCATAAATTTTCAGTTAATGCACATCGAATAATAATCATATTTCAAGAGTTTGCACTTAGATATTGTTTGACAAGTGTTAGCTGGTTTGGCATGCTGTCCCGGAAGAGAACCCTGAGCTCGGAGATAGTTGAGCCCAGGGCTCCCGCCTGGTCGATAGAGCGTATCAGGGGAGTACGAGGTCAGGTGGTTCTCGAGAGCTCCCCGTGATAAAAGAAGAAAAGAGGAGGTGAAGGGGTGGATGGGGGGTTTCTTAGGAACGAAGAAGATAAGGGAGTGATTTTTTCTAGGCTACTTATAGTGGGTTTGGATCGATCTCATTGGTTAGCTAATTATTGAGAATGAGAGATCAGCCGTGGTCAATAATATCACGTGTTCCTCTCGAAATTTGTTTGTGAAACTTCACTTTACAAAGACAGGGAGATGTACCATATGTTCACAATGCATTCACAATGAGTTATATAAGAGCAATTAAAGCGCTATAGACGTCCCATTTGCAGTCAATGATATCACGTGTTCCTCTCGAAGTTTGTTTGTGAAACGTCACAAATTTTCAGTCTCACTGGTGTTGTTTAGGTGATGAGGGTTGAATCTGTACTTGTATCCGAATGGTCGCAGTCGATACGTATAATACTCCAGCATGTACATGTCTGCAGCTCTCAGATAATGAAAAGAGATTGCAAAATCCGAACAGCACTCAGGGCCCTGGAAAAAAGAAATAAAGAGGAAGATATCATATGCATTCACATATTTGGAGTGATTTGGATAATGCAGTAGGGTTACTATGGAAATGTCAATCGTTATTAGTGCACAATCTACGGTGGCCGAGAGAGCTTAACGCGCTGCAATTTAAGAAAGCACATGCAATAACAAAAAACACCAGCAAATTAAGAAACGATCTTCATCAATTTGACAGCACACCTGTTGCAAATTCTCACAACACAAACAACGGAAGAAACGCGCAGCAAATTGGTCAAAACACTTGCAAACATCCACATATCACAACGGAAATGTTTCAAGAGGACCCAAAAACATGACGGACTCAGTTGAGATACGGATGTGTAATTGTGTCATGACTGTTGCTCAGTGAATCGTGTAATCAGGATATTAAAATAAACTAAAAACAACTTTCAAAGACCACCAATCACTTCACTGAGCAACAGTCACGGCACAATATCGGTATCTCAGCTGGGGAAAAGTGTAACAGTCAATATGGTGAATAAAGCCCCGCCTACTAGTACAGGAGCCAATCATCGATCGCTATATGGTGAATAAAGCCCGCTTTCTAGTACAGGAGCCAATCATCGATCGCTATATGGTGAATAAAGCCCGCTTTCTAGTACAGGAACCAATCATCAATCAATACAGACTGACGACACTCTGGGGGAGGGGCTCGAACCAGAGTTTCTGCAGATTTTGTGTGATTTAAGTGTTTAGAAATTTAACCTAAATAGACAGTTGTTGTTTAATTTTATTGGTGATTCCTAATATGTAATGTAATCGTAAGCTTGGCAAGCAGTTTTGGAAAATTTGATGTTTCCTCATTCAAACAGAATGCCCGAGCATACTGCCCGAGAGGCGTTTCAAAGATGGCCGCTAAGTGAAAAGGGACTTTGATTACCATACCTGCCAACACTCCCGTTTTTCCCGGGAGTCTCCCGTATTTCAGACCCACCTCCCGGTTTGTCATTTCTCCCGGAAAACTCACAGAATTTCAACCCCTTCCCCCGGTCCTCAGGTGATTGGTACAATTTGTAACACCCCATTCACACGGGGCTTCAGCGTCAACGCTTGACAGAGGGAATGTCTGAAGTTGGGGCTGACGCGATCGTCATAGCAGCATCAGCCAATGAAATTAGTTGGCAATCGGCTACTGTCTGAGCTGGTGTATTTTGTATACAGCGATCTGATTGGCTGGTGCTTCCATCGGCACTTAAAAAGTTGAGACCATACAGTCATTGGTCCCAACTTCTGCAGCGATCAACGCCACTAAAGCGGCGCAGACAGATCCACAATGCAGTTCGGCAACGCCTGTCGTCACCCGTTCAAAGTGAATGGGAAGCGTTGAAGCTGACGCCCCTGCCCTGTATATGGGGCGTAACACCCCTGGATCGCCTACAGACCAGGCACCCCTTCCGGTCACTCTGCTCACATCCCCCCTCCCCCTCCCGGATTTTCAGAGACAAATGTTGGCAGGTATGTAGATTACGTTTAGCAGGAAGCAGATTTACCCACTAATGCCGAGTTCAGACTGCATGATTTTCAAAGTAGTCGTGTCACGGATGTTTTCACACTGCATGATTATCTAGGTTAGTGTTTTGTAGCTGTTTTTTTTACACTGCTAGATGGATCGAAGACAGGGGGTTTCACACTGTTTGACTATAAATAGGAAGAATCACAGACAACTTTGTGCAAACTACGTCTCATAACCAAAAACACATAGTATATCTTTTGATATTAACTACATGACGAGAAAGAAGTCTTTAGTGGAGTAGAAAATGTACATATTTGCTCACCTGGGTGTGAAGGGAATTAATAATTTCTGCTCAAATTTTTTTTTAACCCGGTAGTGGTTTTGCTCACATGACACGTCAAACAGACACAGTGCTCCTGCCAAATTTCTGCTAGTTTTTCCTCCGTTTCTTGGGTCCAAAAAAAGAAAATTAACACTTTTAACTTCTCCCCCATTCTCCCGCTGGCCTGCAGACCCACACAAGTGGATGCTGCTCTCTCATTGGCTGTAGGTGATCGCAGATGTAATTTTCAGTCAAAACTCATTTCACACGACATGATTTGAATCGCCAACAGCTCCAGATATTAAGCATGCCAAATATCTAACAGGCATAGGCGACTCATCTGCGATTTTTTCAGATCACATCTTTGTTAGTTGTGTGACACTCGCACGCACTCGCACCGATTTGCTTGTGATTTCAGGCATTTGTCAGCAATTTCTCAAATCCTGTCAGCAATCAAAATCAGGGTTAAAATCATGCAGTCTGAACTCGGCATAAGTGATCTAAGCAGATGTTGGAGCCACAGGATATAAGCAGGTCCCTAATAAATACCTATAAATTAAATATAAAACCGCTTCTATCATATTTTGTATGATGAGCAGGAATAGGCAAAAATACACTGAAATGTATTTTAAAATAAAAGACCAAATAGCTCAATTTTACATGTATCAAAATAAACTATAAATTACAGCAGCCACTAATGTATCAAAATACAGTATTTGTGTGTTTGAAAATCGAAGTCTGACATTTCTTCACAAAACCTTCCATCAGTAGGCACATTTGATCAGTCGCTTCACTATTACTGGCTTTCTCTTTCGTTTTAGCATACATTTTGTACAAAAGTCATGCAGAAAGTCCTGTCTTGAAGATGATCTCTTTATGTAAAAAAAACATGTAAATAATGAGTTGGAAACACAATAAAGAGATATAGGCCGTATCCTGAGCTGCTGCTGTGGTGGTCATGGTGGAGTGAGAGCACGAGACGCTCCTGTGACGCTCCAAGGACAGACGAGTCTTCGCTGCGGTCCAGCTTCCTGCGCCTAGACTGCAGCTCTGCACAAGACGTTTGGCCATAGGAGAAATGGTCGTGCCCAACTGAGCTTGGTTTCTCTCAAGGTTTTTAAAATCTTCACTTTTGCCAATTGGTGAAGTTTTTTCCTCGCCGCTGTCGCCACTGGCTTGCATGGTTCGGGATCTGTAGAGCTGCACATCGATGGAATTGCTCAACAGTGTTTGGACTCAGTAGTGATAATTAAACCACACTGAACTGAGCTAAACTGAACTGAACTTCAACACTGAAAACTGAACTGATACGGTTTCAATTTACTATAATCTTCTATGTGAAGCTGCTTTGACACAATCTACATTGTATAAGCACTATAGAAATGAAGTTGAATTGAATTGAATTGAATATAGTGCTATATTCCATCCACTGCATGGCCAGTAAAATTGCCACCATCTCTTAACAGTCTTATACTGTAAAAGGGTGATCTATGAAGAGGTTATTTTATTTTGTTTTATTTTTGTTCAATAAATGTAGTTTTTTTTTCTAATTGAAATCTTCAATTCTTAATGATGTCTAAAAACTACTCAAATCTTCACATAATTTCCTTGCATACTTCAAGCATTGTTCACCTGCTTAATCAATTTTCTATTTTAATCTCAAGCTTAAGTTAATAACTGAAAAGGCACCAATCTGAGGCCACATTTTTATGATGTTATCATGTAGACTTCTTTTCAAAGTCTTTTACAGTATTTTATAATACAAAATTACAAGACACTAAAGTATTTTGATACAAAATAGAAAGCCATTTTTAAAGACAAATTACAAAACACTATTTTGTATTTGAAATACATGCATCATAAATACTTCTCATCCCTGATGGTGAGGGACTAACAAATACATTTTAAATGACATTACTACATCCGTGCAAATTTGTCCCCTACTACTAAGCATGGAAATTTGATCAAATGTGGGATCCAGTTCTTTTTTTTTTTTTAAAAACACCATAAAGACTAGGTTACGTTCACACTGCGAGGCTTAGTGCTCAAATCTGATTCTTTTTCTCAGATCTGATTTTTCTAGCTGTTCACACTGTTGTTATAAATGTGGCCAATATCAGATTTGCAGTGTGAACAGATCATGGTCATAAACTGACCCACATGCGCAGAATTATAGTTACGGACAACACAAAATGTCCAATTATGCACACAATGTGTATACTGTATGAAGCACGTTGTCAGATTATGCTTAATATGATTATTGCCCTTTTCACAGACAACCGTGGTGTATTACATGAACTGTAAAGGCTTGTTCTGCTACTACTAATGTGTATTTCGGCATCTGAAACCTAAAATAAGTCCCTTGTGATTAAAAACACTGATCATTTGTGATTTATGACAACCGCGGCGTGCATCTGTCTGACCACCGGTGTAGTGAACTCATCAAGGGTTAATGCAGCCGCACTGAACTGTGAAGGCGGTGTTGGTTTATCTCTGTTTGCAGTTATTTTATTTTACTTCGTTATAAACAACAGACACGTGCAGAGAGGGGGTTTGGGTGCTTGAGCTCCTGCCCTTTATTCGCTCTGAGATAATGTTCATCCTTAAAATGAAAGCGCCCCCTCCTTTGTGCACGGATCTCCTTTCTGCAACACCCCTGATGCTCTTTAGCATCGTGATCATCCCTTGCCCCAATCGTTAACCAAAGTGGTTAACAAGCACCAGTTTTGCCTTCAAAATCTTTTTCAAAATGAACAACCAACTTTCTGTGGTAAAGTAATCGCCCTGTGTGTTATTCTACTATGCTGCAGAGGTGTAGATGATTGCAGCACAGAATGATGACCCTCCCGTAACCCTCCAAATTGACTAAATCAAATCCCTCACTGTATTCATTCTAATAAAATCTCAATGAAAACAAACACTTACCGATTTGGTTTTATAGTAACTGTACAACGAGTCCTGTTTCTTTATATTCTCCTTGCGAACAATGTGTTTATCAGGCCTAAATGGATTAAATGTTTCCCTCAGTATCGCATCTCTAGTATCCACGGCCTTCACTCCCATAATCTCCATGCAGCTGCCCAATGCCATGTCCTCCAGAGAGCTGAAATGCGTGCAGCGTCCCGTCCCGAATCCTTGCACAAACCTCCTGAGCGCCTCTCGGCTCAAAACATACCCGGCTCCTCCGCTCATATATCCCTGACGCACAAACGGACGAAATTTGTGTCCAAAATAAAGAGGTTTTTCGGTGTCATGCTGGGAGAGCAGGTATCTGAGGTTTTCCAGGACCACAAAGGTGTCGTCATCGGCTTTGAGGAACCAGTCGGCGTGCTGGAGGTGGTGTTTTTGGATGTGCTGAAAGGCTCGGATGGTCTTCCAGTAGAGCTGCGATCGACCCTCGCTGACGTTTAGACCTACGGTGGGGAAATCAGAGGTTTGCGAGCTCATGTACAGCACCAGGTTGCAGTGTTGAGCCCAGGTGGCATTAACATGCTGGAGACGCTTCTGCAGGTTTTCAGGCCTCGTCATGATCCAGCATAACACACGAACACGAGGATACAGAGACTGCGCCAGATCAGCTGTCAAAATCAAGCAAAGATGGTCAAAATCTTTAATTATTTTAATCTTTTATTAAACAAGGAGGCATTACACTGACCAGACTTTACCCTAAAGACATTTGTGATATAACTACAGATGTAACTACTCACACAGGGACACTGGAGCTTTTTAAAGCTGTGAAGATCATCAGCAGATCGCTCGCATGTCAGCTTCTAAATAGACCAGCTGATCTTCTCGGCTTTAAAATGCTCCAGTTTCCCTGTATCTTTAGTTACACTCAGTAAACAGCAGTGGGTTTGATGAACTGATGACCTTCAAGCCCAATCACAGTCATTTCTGTTGATCCATTGACTCAAAAGGTGCTCAAATTGACTCAACAGCGTTCAAATGTTAGCGGGAAATTTATGTTTTTAAAATTTCAGTACCGATTGGTATCGAATTTCAGTATCCCGACAACACAAGACTATATATTAGCAAAAATAGGGCAAATTTATTAGCCCTTATTTGATTTTTTTTAATTTGTTTTCAAAAACACTTGTCTAGAGATTTTTCAGAGTATTTCTTAGTTTTTTCTTATAAAGAAGTTCTCGTTTCTCTTAGTTTTAGCTGAAATAAAAGCAATTTAAATAAATAAATTGATCAAATTCAATATTATATCAATATTATTAGCCCCAACAGAATTTACCCAGTTATACTACAAAAAAGCTTCTTGCAAAATAACTAGCAAAATATTCTGTACTGTCATCATAGCAATGACAAAAAAAAATGCTAATAGAAATGTGCTATTATTAAAACTACCACATTTAGAAACGTCGGAATAAACTTGCTCTATTAAAGAATTATATATTAAATTAATAGTTATGTTTGTGGAGTCACAAGAATCCTAAAAGAAACTTCAACATTAGAAATTAGTTTTTAAAATTACAATGCTTAAAAATGTTGGAAAATTAATCTCATCTATTAAATATTTATATATATATTAAACAGTTTTTTTTTGTTGGAAAACAAATAATGTCTTCAACGTAAATACAAAAGGAAATATTTGGTTAATAATAACATGCACAAATAAGTATTTAGATTAAAATTGAGCTATTTTAATGTCTGAAAGTGTTGAAGTACTTAAAAAAGACTTGAGTTAAAGAAGTGAAACAGGATGGATATATATATATATATATAAGTTTCTAAAAAAAAAGCAGCACAACTGTCTTAAATATGGATAAATTAGGATATCAGCAGGATCATATGACTAGAAGACTGGAGTTAAAATGTTGCTTAAAATTCAGCTTTAAATAACAGAAATACATTTTAAAATGGGAATTATTCAGATATAAAACAATTATTTTAAACCTATAATATTTGACATAATATGATGACGTGATAATATGTGCTCTTCAGTGTTTCGACTTTCAGCAGTAAAATTAAACCACACTGAACTGAACTAAACTGAACTGAACTCTGAAAACTGGACTGACACGGTTTCAATTGACTAGAACTTCTATGTGAAGCTGCTTTGGCACAATCTACATTGTAAAAGTGCTATAGAAATAAAACTGAATTGAATTTGACAGCACTATTGTATTTTTATATACTAATAATATAATAAATCCAGCCTTGATGAGCATACAAGACTTTCAAAAAAATATTTCTAATCATTTAGACTCTAAACTTCAGAGAATGAAAAAAAACAGTAGTATTTACTACTAATGCAGTTACAAATAACTTGATCTGACTTAAAAGCGCTTAAAAGCAGAACTGACCATGCATTTTGGTCATGCCTTAAGGAGACACAAATTTAATATGGTCAAGTTAAGGCATATACAGCTAACAACTATTCATTTGGTCAAGCTGAAGCATAGGAAAAATAATATGATGAGTGCTCAAACTATTGACAATGGCAAAAAAAGAGAGATTATTATAATAAACAAACCATTCTTGTTCCATGCATGACTCTTGGCGTGAGAGGAAAGAATATGTGCAGGTGTAAATGTTCTGCCTTCAATCCTTAAATTTACCAGCTGCTGAACAAACACAAAACCAAGCAATATCCCACAGAAGAGCAATAAGTGCTGAGACATCTGAAAGAAAGTGCAAAAAATGTGAATAACACGCATGCAACCATCTATATCTGAATATTATTATTAGTACTATTATTAATACAGAAACAAAACTCTTACCATAGTGTTTCAGTTGAGCTCACATTAGTCTCTTTTTCCTGAATATTAAAA